>JAPMOR010061379.1:0-45773 GCA_026543865.1 Argiope aurantia | reverse complement strand
TAATAAGTAGAAATATGGCGACTGAATTTTTTGACAACTTCAGAACTACCTCTTTATCGAGAAAGTAAAAACTTTAATAAACATACTTTATTAGAACATTTTATTTCTGTAAAACTTTTCATAAAATATAATTTATGAAAAACAAAATGCAAAGCCAGTCAAATAAATGTTTTATATGTGGGTTGTAATTTCATTTTGATGCAGAAACCTTTCCCTGTATTTTTTTATAGATTTAAAAAAAAAAGATTCTATATATAGCTGCATGAAGCAAATTGTATCTAAACTGATGCGTCTTAATGCCGCTAGAGGGCAGTGTTAGATTGACCTTTCTAAGGAACAAAATTCTTAGCAACTTCGTCGGGATACATGAAGGCCCAAATAAATCTATGATTAGAAGAATGAATGAATGAATTAGTTTTCGCCATATAACGGAAACCTACTTTGAATCTGCAAAAAAAGAGATTTTTTTTAATACAGTGCTTACTGACTTTCGTCCATCATTATTATTTTTATTACATAAGGAAAATTTATTAAAATTCATAAAAATTTATAATACAAATCTTTGCTCTAAGTTCCTTGTTTAAAATACCATCATTTTTTTTTAAGTAGAAGATGGTTTGCTAGTTCACTTTGAGATTTCACTGCCGGATTGAAAGAAAAATTCAAAATGAAAAGCTTAGAGTAAATAGTAAAGATAATCATAAAGTATAAATAATGTAAATACTGCATAATTTTACGGAGTTTTATATTTTCAATTGCTAACTGCTTAACTCTCAAAAAAAAATTGTTCGATTTTGTTTTCTTCTTCCACAGCTAATCTGTTTAAAAATTTGAATTGTGGATAATTATCTTTAAAATACTATTGACAATTTTTAATGTCTGTGGGATCCTCTATTTTATAACTTTTATATTTAGTTTCTATATTTTATATCTTTTATTTATTTTATATTTAGCTGATTTTCAGATAAATTGGAAGAAATTCTATTCTTACTTTCTTCCCAATCCCTAATACTTTCTACATGTTCTAAATTAAAAAAAATAAAAAGTGTATAAATATTTCTTTCGAAGTATTCTCAGTTACTTTCAGAGGAGAAAAATTTAATTAAGAGTGCACAGTACCAATAAATAATTAAATTAAAAGTATTTATTTAGTTTTGCCTAAAGCTACATAAACCTCCAAATCTCATTATCTAAAAATGAACAGCGTCTTACACATTTAAAAAAAGGACTAAAAAATAAAAAAATTAAATATTTTTTTTTGAAATAATGGAAACGGTTTGAACCCATCAATGAAAATTACTGTCGAAAATTATATCTTTAAATCAATTTTTAATTATTAAAATTAGGGAAAGATTCATTAAAACATTATTCTTACTCGAAAATGACATTTTTCCCGTAGCCATAATCGAAGATTTCTCTCATTCTTTGAATCAAAATAACTAAGTCCATGTCTCAGAAATTACATTAGCAGCAAGCGCTGCTACATCACCCTCCCAAATACCGAATGCACTCGAAGATCCGCTTCTTTATGGATATGGTCGTAAATCTGCCATCTGACCCATTGTAGGGGCATCCCCACCTATGGACGCAGATAGGAAGCTTGCAGCAAATTGTCGGTAAAATGAACAGACATCACAGAACCCGTAAAACCGCAAGAGAAAGTAAAGAGGGCAAAACGTGCATGTCTCAAGACGCGCACAAGTCGTAGAAATGTGGCTTTCAAACAGAGCTTCTAGACGATTCGCCACTGAACTTTCGAATTTGTACTACAATATATGTATTATAAATGACCTAGTCCATCCATGGCTGTCAATTTATCGGTAAACTAGACAGACAGAAAAGAACCCCCGAAAACCGCAAAAGAGAGTCAAGAGGGGAAAGTGTGCCATCTCTGCAGACTCATGGGTCATCGGAACGCAGCTTGAAAGCAGCTTTATGATGGTCCGATGAGAACGGACCTCTAACACATTGTACCACCAAATAACGTTCTACCTGCAAGTATTGTTTTTATAAATAGCATTCAGCGACAATCGAACCCTTTCTTATGCATCCAAAGCACACCAAACGATGATTCGTTCATATCCGAGGGGTTGAATAACATGATTTAAGGGGCATCAATATATACGTGCTTCCGCATTCATCCTCATATTTTTGTTTACTTCAATTTAGTTATAATAACGTCCCCCTGAAAATTTTGAACCACGGTCAGATACCGAGGACAACACCTGTGCTGGCGTCTTTTGTAAGTTTCCGCACCTAATCAGCGGGAAGTAGTTTTGTACCCTGACGGTTTAAAGTGCACTAAATCCACTTACAAGGCGGTTCTTTGGGTCTCGAACCTGGAATCCTTCAGACCCGAAGCCGGGGCCTTACCATGAGGCCACCGATGCCCTTGCAGGTCCGAACTCAATAGGCACCCGATTCATTGATAGCATCGCAAAAGTTCACGAATATGGGCGCTCTGAGGGTCTAAAGCTCGACCTTCCCCGAGGGATTTAATTTTCAGACGAATGTCTATTGATCGGAATCGATAATTATAAAGAAAAAATAATAAGTATTTGTCAATAAATTAGGAGTTTTTATTCATTTCCCATTACTTTCTTTAGAGTAGTTTATGAAACTTAATTATTATATTTCTCCACTCTTATATTCAAAATAACTGTAAACAGAATTTTGCAACCGATTATTTGCGTATTGTGTGAAAAAAATGCTTGTGTTGCTAACTTTTGCTTACTTATTTTCACGATAGATTTTTATTTTTAGAATTTTATTTCCAATTCATCTATCAATTAAATTAAATGTTACTTCCTTAAGAGTGAAGCCATCTAGAAGTACTTGTGAGAAAAATATGGATTTGAATTTTCAAAACTCTATTATATTTGTCGTATGATTTTATAAATTATAATTTGAAAGTAGAAATCATTTATGCAAAATCCACCACTATCCAGAAAAAGGCATTAATAAAAGCATGTTTTTAAAAATTATTTTTATTGATCTATTATGTTCACAAAAAATACAAATGCTCTATATTTATTTTTTAAAAAAAAACACCAAAATCAGTAGTTTTGGCACATATATATCGAAATTCTTTTTTTCAATACTTCCAATTTTTATTTCGTTCCTTATTTTCCTAAACATATATTTCCATCCGAAAAAATATATTCTTCAATATTTACAATAGATATATTTTTTTAATTCTTTAAACTTTATTATTCTTTCAGAATTTCTGCTTTCTCCGCGGCTGCTTCGATGAAGATTCCGATGAAGACATGCATGGACTCATTTTTATCGGTTTATCGATATCTGATTGCGCCGTAAATAATAAATGAAACGAAATCCAGTGACCAAACGAGTGAATCTTCAATACAGACAGCTTCCGTATTTTTCATTTGTTTGCAGATATTTCTTTACTTGTTTGGAAGCTTACAAATATTTTTGTCTGTAAGAAATGAATAAATATGAATTTGACGATGTAGAGAAATTGCGCAGCATATCACTGTAGACGGAGAAATTGCTCTTGATGTTTGTATAAATTGATGCACAAGACTTTTTTTAAATCATGGGGGGGGGGGGTAAGGGACGGACCCTATAAGTTAGCTCAGTCACAAAGAAACAAACGATTTCTTCTATAGAACATGAGACCAAATTTAAAGGTGAGTGTCGATAAAAAGGCGACACAAAATGTACACAGATTTATTGGAATACAAATCTACAATAGCACAATAATCTACTTGTCATATTAAGAGTTTTACATGCTTTCTGGATCAGGGTAAATACAATAATGGCTAACAAGTTGGGATCTATTTTATTTAAGGATCATCAAAATCCTTAAACAATATAAATTACCTCAATGAAAGTTTGAGTGTTCTTGTTTATGATTATACATATCTGGTTAGAGCCAATAGAAGCACTATAGGGCTAACGTTTCAGGCGAAAACTTCCCATTATGAATGACTAGTCGTCTGTGGCGACGCACTGGTTCACCAGGAGTAATATTCTCTAAAATTTTCAATTAAATATTTATGTACCTTGGTCTCTTAAAGTATTTCTTGATTCCAATTTCTACAGTAACATACTCAATATTATTATAGAAGCCTTACGATATTTTATTATTGTATTATATATCTCTCTAATTTGTTATAAGCTACCGTAATATTTAAATTTTAATTTCATATGGAAGCGATAAAACTTCACTAAATACTAAAACTTTTTTTTGCTGGAACCAAAAAAAATATTTTTTTAAAAAAATATGAGTTTAGAAAATTGAATTCTTTGGCTTCGTAATCGTATGTGTACCAAAGATTTTTTTTCAATAATTTATGCAATATTTCAAAGAATTATTCAATCAGCATTTCTCCAATACATCATAAAATTTACAATCAATAAATGCCTTTCTGAAACCAATCATGAAGTCTAAATTTTATGCAGTTCTTTCGATCCTATAAATCATGTTTACTAAAATTATCTTGACAATGTAACGTTCCAGTCTTCTGCGATCAAATCTGACCAAGTTATAAAGCTTTGAATATTTCAGGACACTCAACAGTTACATTATTTTAGACAATCAATCTTGAAGAAAATCCAAGTCTTGATTGGTATATTTTCTTGAAAACTATCGACAGAGAAGTTTAAAATAGCGCGTTTTTATAGGACATGGACATTCAAATTTTGATAATTCAATCAGTTTTCATTGCAAAAGAGTGGAACTTTTTTTATTTCAAATATTATTGTTTATAGAATATTTTACTAAATGTGACTCAAGCACCATATATCGGTATAAATCGGTATAATTTATCAGAACATTTATTGATTCGAATTATCTACATAAAACGAAATTATTTATTTCATTTAGACCATTTTTTATTAGATATATATGCCAATTAATAAAGTTTTAGAAATTAGCTGTTGTGCCGTGATTAGAGTGGATATCCTGTATATATTAAACTATGTATACCTTAAATAAAACTTAATGAATGAATTAATAATATGACTATTTAAAAAGTCACAGAAAATTTTTCGCTCACTCCTTTTTTTGAAAGAAAATGTCATATTTATTTCATTTCAAACAAACATTAACATTACTCATTTCTAGGTTTAGTTTGCAGTTAGAATAAATCTTTTCAGTTTCAGTTTTTGTAAATGTGATGCCAACGCGCTGATAAAAGCTAATTTTTCACAGCCACTGATATCGAGCTCGCGCAGATTAAATTTTATTTTTCATTTTGTGAGAAATAAATTGTAAGGAAATACGATTAAAATACTATTTTTAAAAAATTCAATTAAAACAGAAACGTAACTCAAATGTTAAAGGTTAGTATCATTGGAAAGATTATTTTTTGAACTTTAAGATGATGTAAGAATCAGTCTTTTGTGACGTAATACTTTTGGAAGTTATCGCCAAACATCAAAATTTCGCTTAATTTTTAATTAATTAAAATTATTGGATCGAAAGCCACCAGATGCATTATGCTATTAAGGATTACATACTTTTCTTTATACTGAGATGAGGAATATTCTATATGTATATTAAATGCATGTGTATACATAATAAAAATTTAACAGGACACCTGCTTAGAAACAACTCGTACCATTTTTATCCCCTTCACGTTCAGGGACGATGGCATCGGATAACTGAATTTTTTAATTTGGAAACTGCAATTGAAAGAAAATATTACGTAATTTAAAATGCGAAAAATTCTAAAATCTATCATTATCTCAAATGATTTATATTGTAAAATTAAAATAATGATAATTGTCCCATATAGGACATTCGTATGTCGTGAGATTAAAGGCGCTTTGATTGCATTTGTCTCATATTTATAAAAACATAATTTTGTCATCGACTTTACATTCCCTTTCTGTTTAGATGTTTGTTACGAAATTTGCGTCATTTAATTTAATGCTAATATTATATAATTACTTATTATAACTAGTTAAACGATATTTTGAAACTTTCTGGGTTCAGTTACATTAAAATCCTATCTTAAAGCAACCCTACGGCTATTTTGGGACGGATCTCGTAATTTGGAGCCACGGTCAGATGACGAGGAAAACGCCTGAGCTGGCATCGCCTCTCTACGCTTCCGCGCCACGCTTGTGGCAGGTCGTTTGGCCCCGACAGATTTAATGAGCGCTAAACCCGCTTACACGGCGATACTTCAGGAGAGTCTGGTATCGAACTTCAAACCAGCTTTCACAGAGCCCGAGACGTTAGAACCAGGTCACCACGGCCCATGGACAAAATTAAGTGAATAGATCTGTGTCACAATTTGTCAACTGTATATTTGTCAGTGAGTGAACCAATAACCTGATAATGCAATGCCTTATTAAAATAAAATTCTGTTTGTTATTTTATCAGCAGCATTGTAAATCTGTTTGAAATCTTGGTTCCAATCAAAGATGCGCCTAAAATCCATTTTGAGTTTTCTTAACTTCATTGTGTGACAAAAAAAGTGCTCTATAGAAGGAATATGAGTTAGTACAATGCCACTGGGTTAAACAGGGTCTCTATAAAATTGTCGAGACCAAAATGGAGTCTGGTTTGGTCGAAACTGAGGGAGCAGTGATCACATGATTTCCAAATAGTGAGACGCTCACAAAAACTCTCATCGATTCTCTTTCCGAGTGATTTATTCTTGCTCTGCAGATGCTAAAATTCGAGTCTCTTCTCGCTCCAGGCGTTAAAAATAGATCTGTCCACTTGGATCTTCCGGTCAATTCCTTTTTTCATCCTCCCGCTCCGCGTAC
This sequence comes from Argiope aurantia, assembly GCA_026543865.1. Lineage (NCBI taxonomy): Eukaryota > Metazoa > Arthropoda > Arachnida > Araneae > Araneidae > Argiope > Argiope aurantia. The sequence continues at coordinate 39,026 of JAPMOR010061379.1, read as the reverse complement.
CCTTTCCTACCTCTTCAGTGGTTCGGCGTATAGCTTCCAGAATCACAAGAAGCATTTGTTATTCCTCAAGAATCGGACAAGCGTTTTGAGCCTTGGAAAAGGTTTGCCGATATTTTACTTCAAAATTTATATGTATTCACAAAATGGTTTATAAATTCAGAAACAAAATCAATAACTCACAAATGAATGGAAATGTCCTTTTTCCCAAAAATGGTTGAAATAAAATCCGATAATTTTAGTCATCATAAATACAGAATTTATTGATTCCATTGTTCCTAATTTATGCTATCAGATGTTAATTCATACCTCATCGTTATAGAGGTTATGAAATTTATTGGACTAACGGATTGTAAATACTGTACATCCACAGGATGGTACCGAATATGAAAATGTGAGGTCGTTGGTTCAGTAGTGGGGTTTTGCTGGGCTCAATATTGGAATTGTTTTTCTCCGGTCCTATCGCCAATGATAGGTCGTACCTCTATTTGTAGGACATTTCATATAATGGAAAGAAGGTGTTTTGAGTCTATCACTTTCTTAAATATTTCGATTCTTGCCATCTCAGTGAGAATATTATATCTTCATGCTTATAAATGTTATACATATTGTCTTTCATTCAGGAGTTTAACTGTCAGAAGAAGAATGATACATTTTCACTTCAGTTAGGCAGATGTTGCCCATGCGCTCTCATGCCATCAGAAAATGTGATTCCTCTTCTTATGGACAAGTTCCTGAATGGAAAATGAAACAATGGAAAAATGAAGGCCGTTACTGCATTTATTGTCTTATTCTAAGTAACATATCATTCTGACAGCTGCAGAGTGATCGACAAACATAAATTCACCAAATGCAAAAACTAAATAAAAAGTAAATAGAAAAGAGATAGTGTTACAAACAGTTATTTACCAAAAGCCACCAGATGGCGCTACCTTTATTTTCTACACAGAGTAACAAAGCTCTGTTTGTTTTAGTATATTAACGTCCCGATTTAAAGCAATTCTAGGGCTATTTTGAAATGGACTTCGTAATTTTGAACCACGGTCAGATGACGAGGGGGACACCTAAACTGCACCATCTCTAGGCTTCCACACCACACCAGCGGAAGGACGTATGGCCCCATCAGATTTAGCGTCACCAGTCCCACTAACACAATGGTTCTTCGGTGGGATAGGATCTCAAACCAGAAGCTCACCGGTTCGGAAGCCGAGATCTTATCACCAGGCCGCCGCTGTCCTACCAGAGCTCTGAGACTAAGCCAAACTAATATATTCAGAACAGTTGGTTACCACCATTTTAATGAGCAAAATAGTTTTTGTCCGTAAAATTGCTCGCAATTATAATTAACATCAAATTAAATTATTTATCCTAGTTCATAGAATACGATTCTTTCTTAATCCTGACAAAAAATAATTACTTCTTATTATTTAAACAAGTATAACTTATCTAAAAAATGATAAGCATTAAGTAGCGCTCACACAAGGCTAACTATTGCGGGAATGGCAAATAGTTGTCTCATTGGGACAATTATTTCCACTGTCCCATTGCGGTCACGTGACCTTTCTGAAGTAAGCGTCACCTTCCATTGCGCGCAATAGTTGACCTCGTGGAAATCTTGCTTTACCATATTTGTGTCTTCATTCAGTTACAATTTTTTCATTATTAAAGTTGTTTACGATCTCTGAAACATTCTGTAAATTCAATATTCCATTTTGTAAAAAATTAAAGTCTTAGAATAAAAATAAAAAAATCTGGCCTAAATTAACCTTTTACACTCGGATTTTCCCTCTCACTCACCATTCAAGACGGAGTATCATTTTAAAATTTTATTTATCATTTTTTTAAATTTTAATTGTTAAAAATACCTATACAATGGTAAAAAGAAGTAGATTAATTCTTTCTGGGAAATTCAACTTAAAACAATTGCATGTATTTATTTTTTGGTGTAATATACAAGTCCATGTATTAAATGAATAATTATGCATCGAATTACTTTTCCCAGTGCAAAGGGTTAAACAACATTTGCAATAAACGTCTCTTACGAAACAATTTCAGAAGAAAGCATCCCCTGAGCTATAAATAAAAAAAGAAACGCATTCAAGGATGCTGCGATAGGAGACGAAGCATTCATACTAGCTTTAGTCACTGTTCCGAGAATGTGGTAAGATTAACATCTGTCGCTGTTTTGACAGCCCGCATGACATTACAATCAGAGAGAGAAATACAGCCACCTGTTGCCGTCGAATGAAACGACAGATAACATGCGGAGCTTGGAAATAACCTTGTAAAAATGATCATTTCAGTTTTCAGAATGATACTACCAGGAACGCACAATTCTTTATACCTTTTATCTTGCTGAGAAGTGCACGTACTTTGTTACAAAAATGTGGTGGTTCTTTTCTTACAAACAGCGAGAAATGTTGCAATTTATTATACAATGCACGAAATGTTTCTATATAATAAAATTTACATTCTTATGTATAAAGTAAGAAAATATTGTAATCTGCAGCTTTGACATTTTGATGAGTCATTATATTGTAAATGTATATGTAAACAGCAAATTCGTGGCCGTGAAGAAGAAACTTTACAACATTTTAAACCCTTGATTTATTTCACTACAGGAGGCATATTGCCGCATTGAAAATATACAGTCGAATCTCCATGGCCGAATGGTCATAGCACGGGTTTCATAATCGAGAGACAGTGGGTTCGAATCCCGCTAGAGACAATGCTATTCATAGCATGTGCAAATATTTAATTCTTTGATTTTATGTTTTCCTTTATTTCATGTTCCAGAAGATTCTGGACATTTCTTTAGTTCACCAGACAAGTGTTCTGGACTTTTCTTACTGTTTCCAGAAAAGTATTCTGGAACTTTCCCTGCTGGTACAAAAGCAGAAGATTTGTCAGTCACTGTGTTCTCAGTTCTGAGTTGAGTTAATAAATTGGTTTAGCTCTACTTCTTGTGTGTGTCATTGCGTTTCACACTAAAGTATCTACGTGACAATATTATATACAAGGAAGAAGCGACGAGGTACATCAGTCTACATCGCTACACAATAGCAGAAGAGACCACATTTTCCCCTTCGATGTTTTTTACAATGAGATTTTGATAGGGATTTCTTCGACACGTGTAGGATAGGGAAACTTAAAAATGTTTAAAAGAATATGGCAGGCGTTAAAGATTTTTATCCCTTCACTCAGAGTTTGTGAAAATGCTGAAATTTGCAGGTTTATAGAGCACGTCAATAATAAATTTAATTAAAAAAGTGGAACTGGATCAGGAAATAAAAGAGCATTTTAGAAAAAAGTTAATATGGGTTAAATGAAGATAAAAATTAGGAAATTAATTAAAATTTAAACTAGATTAAGGGCTATTATTGCATATAGAGAGGAATAATTATATACAAATTGGAATCAGGACTCAGAAACGATTCGAAACGAGGTGGGAGGAGGGAAGAAACGACATATTGGGGGGGGGGGGTGACTAAATCGGATTTAAAAAGAAAGTATACAACTTCCCGATTCCTTTCCCGGCTCCTCCCACCCAACGCAATTAGATCCCGAAGAAAGTTCGAATTCTACAGTGGACGAAAGATGAAGGGAACGGACCATTGGGGAATGTTTGGACCCACCTTTAATACGATTAAATTGATACTCCTTCCTCTCATACATCGGTAATTAGGAATCGAAGGTGGTTCAAATCCTGGTGGAAATTCAGCTATGTAACGTCCCGCCTTTAAAGCAATACTAGGACCATTTTGGGACGGATGTCGTATTTTTGAACCGCGATCGGATGACGAGGAGGACGCCTGCGCTTCTCGAAGCTTCCACGACACATCAGCGGGAGGAGTGCTGCCCCCATGTATTTAACGTGCACCAGATATGCTTATACGACAGTTCTTCGGTGGAATCGAGTCTCGAACCTGAAACCCCCCGATTCTGAAGCCAAGACCTTCTGTCTGAGAAAGGAGAGAAAGAATTGGAGAAATGAGTCTACCTACAGAGTTATTTCTTTGTAGCTCTATATACGGATACAGCAAAGGAATAAACTAAAAACATGGATATGAAACCACTTAGATTGTATTCGAGATAATTTAATAGTGAATTAAATGATATTTCCTAAAGAGATTAAAGAGAGGAGGAAAAGACAAAATTTTATATAAAATACAGAGAATAAGAAAAAAATATACATAAAGATATTTTCGGCACATTTCGGTTCAGAATTATGTTGGCTCGGAAAGCTGCCATTAAGTTTCAGTCATGGAGTAGACTTGTAACCCGGTTAACCCTATTATCTCTTTTAGTCCGCACCCGACAATTAGAAAAACAGGTTCGAATCCTGAGTTTGAGAAAGAGGAATACAAGCAGGACTAATAGGAACGCGTAGGGGTTCCTGACTGGATACCATTCTTTAATATTAAATTTTTTTTTATTTTCTCCTTCCTTCCATTCTTAATCAAACTGGACACGGAAACTATTAGAAATCTGTGAAAGTGAAAAACTAAGATTGAAAAAAGTGTCTACGTTCCTCTAAAGTAGTATACATTGCTAGATATTACCAATCCCATATTCCTGCTAAATGGTTTGAGCCTTAGTGTGGTGAAAGGGGCTGCTAATCGGAACAATAGCAATAAGTTCCCAAAGGTAAGTACAGGGCTTTGCAACTTCCATTTCTTAACAGAAACTAAACCTTTCACTTTTCGTCCCTCTAATCAGAACTCGGAAATGTTTACTTGTTTCTAAACATCTTGCTTTTTTATGTAAGCAAAGGAATTTTTAGTACAGAAGTATTTAATATTCTCTACGTAGTCAATGAAATTATAAGAAATAATGAAGGCTCGATTGCTACCTTAGCCGATGAATTAGAAACCCAGCTTTGATATTTAAACTCACTTATCGATTTGAAATACAAATGAGATAGTTGTAAAAATAAAGTTAGAAGTCCCCTGGAGTACAGGAAATAATCATCGAGTGCGTCTTACCAGCATTTCCAGTTATTCTCTTGACGATTCTGTCTAGACTTATCAAGGGGCAGATTAGATATCAGAGCTCAGAATTATGCCTCTATCTTCTTTGGAAGGCAGCTTTGTAAGCTTGTTTCCGTAATTTTAGAGCGACACCTTGTCTCAGCAGAAATCGAAGGGGAACCAGAACTTCGGTGAATTCAAATGATTTTGCATAACTTTACTTGTAAACAATATATACATAAGAGTTCATCCATTTTTAATTCAGAGGTCAGGAAACTGTCAAAGTGGAGTTTCGTTAGCATCTCTTAGATACTTATTGTCGTCTCAAATTTCTTATATAAAATAATAATATTATGGTGTATCGAATTTTTTTTGAATGCTTGCATATAAAATCTTGTTTCTAGTACTTCCTTTGTTAAATTAAAAATGTTTTAAGAAAGGAGATGTGCTTTTTTATAATCCATATTCAGACAGCTTTCTTCCTTTTAATTTAAGATCGCTTGACGGATGATATAAAAAGAAATATTTTATCCATCTTGAAGAAACATCTTTTTAAAATAGTCTTTATAGCCAGTGAAAGCACTCGCATAATTCATATTTGAAAAGTATGGCAAGATGAATGACAAACAACTCGAATGCTTCAAAATTCGTCTAATACTTAAAATTCCCCCCAGAAATAATAGATTGACACTTGCAAGCCCCATGTAGTTAAAAAGGAAGGAAAAGATTGATTTCAGACTTTATCATTTAGAAACTTGCAAGAAGGCTTGGATACTCTAAAGGTATACGTGATATGTCGATCATACCATATATCGCAAAAAGTATATATGCGCCGGCGTCTTCCTCGTGATCTGGGCGTCCCGGGTTCGAGTCCCGGTTTGGGCATGGTTGTTCTATCTGTGAGATGTGTGAATGTGCCCTCCTGTAAAAAGGGGTTGTGCAAACGAATGAGTGATGCGTGAGTAGCTAAGTCGTTCTCTTGGCCCTACTTGGCGCTACTATAGAAACAAGAGACGCACCCCCTCAGGCTTAAACTCGGCTATCTCTGACGGCGGGGCTTGTCCGTGGCAAGTGCCATAATTACAAACAAACAAGTATATATGCAGTATCGAAAGATTCCTCTTGAAACAAGCATATCTTCGAATGGTAGTCTAAACTACCTCGAAGCAAGGCACCTCTGGTTGTTTGTTGTTTTTTCAGGCAAATATGGAACATGAAATATCGATGAAAAACGAATACAACTACAAAACCTTGATTATCGTAAAAACATTATATTTTTTCAGTGAAATCTGTTGCAAAAGAATAACGAACTAATATAAATCATTGTCTGATGGAAATTTGTACTGGTCATTCATTTAAAGATCCAACTTGACACTTACTTTGGTGCCTTTGTTGCACTGGATGTGCAGTTGCTGGATTGAATGATGGTTTCTTAAAAAACAGAATTTATTTCCTTATTATGTCAGTCGAGAGGAACTTGGCCTCCGAAAAAAACAATGGTATGAATAATTGTGTCAAATAATCCAACCCAAAGGACAGAAGTGTGAAAGAATTGATCTTTTGTAAAGTCCTGCTTTTTGTCCGAACTTTACTAAATCATTTTATCACTAGTTTTGGTCAATAACCTCTTTATTACTTAATAAACATTTTAGAATTTTTAAGATTTGGGAAAAAAAAGGGGGTAAATGTGGGTGTTATTTTTTCCGTCTAGGACAGTAGAATCATATCGCCAAGGATTAATTCCACTAACTAAAATACGGCACAAAATCACTCCCTATTTAGCATAATATTTTATCTTTTGAGATTTTGTGATTTTGTACTTACATTAAAAAAAAGGTTTGGTTGTAAAACAAAACTGCTTTAAGTCAACTCCAATAATCGCAAAAAAATTTCTTTCAAAAAAACTCACACTCTACAAAAACCATGAACAAATAATCAAGAATTTACAGTTATTGATGACATACAAAAGCCAGTGGACAATTGACGATTAATACAAAACACAGAATGACACTCAAAAACACTGGCCGCTTTAATAATATTCTTTCGATTTTCATAACCTCGCAACAGGCATGTTTGAGAAATTGCAAAAGCGTGTCTTGTTCTCTCCCACCGACCACCCGAGGTGCCTCGGAATGTCTCGTGACACATTTCTTCCGGGTTGGACTTATAAGGGTTAAAAGCTCGCTGCGCCTCGAAATCGCTTGTATTTAAATTCCCGCAAGAAACAATGTCGTGTCTGCTAAGTGCACGATGGAATTCCGGAGTCTCCCCCGTTCTTTCGTTCTAATTTTTTAGAAAGGGTCACGCGACTCCGGCTGAAAGGCTCAGGTCACAGCACGCCACCAGTCAGAACAGAATAGGTAAATGTTTTGTAAATTCGTCACTGGTATAATAATTCGTGTAATTTTTATCACATTATTTTGCAGGAGTAAGCTCCTTGGTTATTTAAGAAAAAGAAAGAGGTTTGTTATTTATAAATATACAGCCCAAATACATCGTGATTAATGTACTGAAACATTAAAAGTGCCATCTTTTTCCAAACTATGCCACAAGCACAGCCATGAATGTATTTTCACTTTCTCGTCTACATAGTATCGATAGCGAAGGTACTAAGATCATCAAAACGATTCTGCCTCGAGGACTCCATATAATTCAGGTATAACGGAATCTGAAATATTTCTTTTGGACTTATGTATGTCTGTTTAACATAACGATAATACAAAAATGGAATTTTCTCAAAGATGGCCTTTTGTATGTGGTTTTTGCTAAAATATCACAGATTTCTGCCAGTTTTGGAGGAAATCCGTCAACGAGAAAACTATTGTTACGAAATTTTCACCGCCGGGGTACGTTTGGATAGTGGAAGTGATATGGTGTGGAGAACGCTCAATTAGCAGGCAGAAGTAGAATAAAAACAACGACGTTTATTTACACGAAGACACACAGGACAGCACAAAAGCGACAACTATATACAGCACAGAAGACGATTATCTTCACCCGAGACGTGTAGCATACAACAGCACACACAGCAGCATACAACCAGAATCTACTGCAGACAGTAGCGCACAGCTCAGTTCAGCACTAGCTTGACTCAGTCGCTTCCGACTCCTCCGTCTTCTACTTCTCCGACTCTGGCTCGGAATACTGATTTGACTTCTCTGGCAGTGCAGCCCCTTTTATAGGTCTCAGGAGGCGGGGCTAGAAGCCTCTCAACCAATCAGGAACGTTCGAGGCGTATCTCGGTTCCTACTGGACGGATCGGGAAAATTCTCGAAGTTTCGGGTATTATCTATTTTGGCGCCAAAGTCCCCAAATTCGTCGCGAAGTCGCCAAATGGTCGCCAAGTTTGTCGCCAAGCTCTGGGACCTCCGACGCACACCTGGACTTCGTCCCATTCAGATGACTGTAAAACTTTCTTTCCAATGATGGAACAAACTATGCTGGGAAGCCGAATTGCAAGTTTGTAACACTATTTATCCGTCCACATTCGCATGAATGTGGACGGATTCGCAACCGTCCACATTCGCAAAATTCGCATGAATGTGGACGGATAAATTCGGAGAGGATCAAGCTCGGTTGGCAACTTTTACCTTCTAATCTTCTTCGATCTTAACTTAAATCCTAATGACACATTTTTGAAATACAAGAATTATAATTAACTGAGATGACCAAACGTCTCATTGCTAATAACCTTCATGAGAGCTGATTTCAATGTCTCGAGTATAAAAAGTAAAATTTATAAGCATTTAAAAAATTTCAAAACTTTAAAAACATTTCATATGTTTTAATACTAAGATTGTTGACTGGTTTTTGAATCAGGCAGCCAAATTCAAACAAAAAGCACCCATCTTCAAACAAAAAAAAATTTCAAAAATCCCAAGAATGATTTTCTGAAATTCAATTAATAGTTGAATTTGAATGAAATAATACCCAGATTAGCCCACATTAGCTAATTCCGATTAGGCTGTTGCTTAAAGTTGCAAGGTTAAAAGATGAAAGGAAGATTAAAAAATTATTACCCTAGCCAAATAAATAAATTTATAAAAAAATACATGAATTGGGATGACAATAATTACACTTACAATGAAAATCTAAAAACTGTTATCAAATAAATTAAAATATAATTAATTAATTAATTATAATATATTGGAATGTTAATAATTTATTTTTTTATTTTGTTTATGTTCTATTCCAATGGACAAATCCTGTAAAAATTATTACTACGTTTTCGTAATGCGTTTAAAAAATTATCATTCTATTTTTATGTTCATTTATTTTAGCTCTCAGATATTATTAAATCGCAAAATTGCTATTTATTTCCTCTTATCCCCTTTTAAGGTTAAAAAAACTGTCTGGCTGATAACTACTAAATGCCATCTATAATACATCCTGTAGAAAGTGTCGTTTCTTTAACAAAATTTTATTTGCATTGCTATATTTTTATAAAGATAAAATTTTCAAATCAACTTTTCTTTCTCTTCCTAGTATTTCAAATATTGCTCAATTATGCATTTGAGAAGATAACACGCTATTTCAAAACTTTCAGCTTAGAGCTGTCAATTAATCAAATTAATTTAACTGAATTTTGATTTCATACGAGTGACGTCTCCAGTTAGAAATCTGCATTTAAAAATACGTTTTTATAACTTTTTTTATTACATTCATTTGAAACATGAAATGGTATTAGATTATTCGCGATACAAAGGATTGATCGTCGTATTCACTGTTAAAACTAAATTAAAATGCTTAAAAATTAACTTCACAAAAAATCTTTAATTTTCTATTAATAGTTAATTCTGATCTATTTTCATCTTTATTACAATATTTTACACTTATGTCTAAATATTAATTCATAAGAAATATTGCGAATTAAAAAAAGAAATATTAATGGCACGAATATTTCTTAAGGAAATTTTAATTATTTATTTACTTTCTTATTTTCTGTAGAATATAACATTTCAGCGAGCAAAACAGCAGAAATGGCGCAGAATTGTAAATATATTTTCCATCTCTTGACAAAAATAAAAGTTTAAAAAAAAAAAGACATTTATGATTTAAATCTCGCTCTATTAAAAATGATGCCCTTGACCTTCACGGCGGAATGGAAAAGCCATTTATCAGAGTGATTACTCCCAAATGGAACCACTCACTTCCCCTCTCATTAATTAACGGGAGATCTCCCCCCTCCCTCTGAGATTCCGGAATAAGATCGTCGAGAGGTTTTATTCATGAAGATCGAAGATCTCAAGTTAATAGAAAAACTGACTTCAACTCAGTAGTAACAAAATGTAAACGAAACATAATTTTTTGAAAAGAACTTAACAGCGATTTAAGAAGAGATAAATGTGAAAGAAATCTATAAAATAAAAACAGCTTTTTAAGCCATTTTTTCCGACCAATCCATTAAGCAATTTCTAAAAATATACTTTCAATAGTGTACTTAAAAATAAATTTTATTTTTAATTTCATTATTTCCTACTTTTTAGCTTCTAATTCATAATATATTGTAACAAATATTACAGAATCTTATGATTATATTTCTTATAAATCAAGTAATACAAAAAAGAAAGGGTAAAGGCTCACTACAAGTTTGTTGACAGTAATTAAAAATCTTGCAAATTTCAGATTAAATATCAATTAAAACATTTGGGAAATAACATTTATGTACACGAAATATTAGAGGAGGGGCTTTGCAACATCCTCTATTCGAAAATTGATGCAAAGGACACTGAGATTAAATTTATTCTAATACTGGAATTAAAAAAAAGTACTTTGGGATTTGAATGAACTTTCACATTTCAGCTCTTAAAAGCGTATTTTTGAAATGTTGCCTCTTTGTAGCCTGACCCACTTTCCTCTGGGCCACGTCTTCGGTGCGAGATGTTTGTTGGTCTAGTTTGTTACAGATTCTTATTAGCCAAATTCGATCACCAAGAATCACAAAAATTCCAAGAACGCAGAAATGAAGTGAATTCACGTCTCTTTGTCTGACCACAAGTTAGAATAGACTAATAAAGTGCAATAGAAAACATCGGTTTTTGTTAAGCCCCGTTCCAACAGCCCATGCGCGTCTTGAGACAGGCACATTTCCCCCTCTTTCCCCTCTCTTGTGGTTTTCCGGGGTTCTTTGATGTCATTTCATTTTACCGACAATTTCCTGGAAGCTCCCGATAGACGACCACAGACGGGAGTGGTCCTGAAATGTATCAGATGGCAGATTTACGACCATATCCGGAGAGGCAGTCGGAAAGGGTTTTAGAAATAGAGAAAAGTACTTTAGCATTTGTAAGATTGCACTGAGGAGCATTCTAAAAATTGTATGTTTCAAAAGTCTTAGCCCTTAACATATGCCGGAAATCGTTAGCATACCGAGATATAAACATTCTGAAAGCCGGAATAGATACGTGCGGGTCTTTATCACTAACTACATGACCTTTAGCAGTGATCTTTGTCATTAACCAAAAGACTGGAGAGTGCATCAAATCTCTCGATTGTTTCAGAAAAAAGAATAGAGGGGATGCATCTGTTTGACCAATGTATAAGACCAAACTGACGAATACAAGATTGAAATGAGTGTGAAACTCATCGAACTAATCTGGACCTCCAATACACAGAAATGGAAGTCTAAATATATCTTCTAGAATTCTGATAGTCTCTTTTGATATTAGTCTGCTTGAATAAGCATGGGTCACTCTCTGCTTTAGTCAGGCATATCGCCTCATCGTAGCAATTAGCATGCTTTGGATTTTGCTTTTTACTTTCTCGTATGTGAAGTATATAGAAAGTATTATAATCATCAAAAAATTCTTTTGCGAGATTTTGAAGACGTCCTTGAATTTTAAAAAAACATATATTTGGCGTGATGACTGTCTTTTTATGACGGGAGTTATAGACGTGTAAAAAATATTGAGGCAAATCCAGCGAGGGAGTTGATCGGTGGTCGGTCTGCACTTTCAGAAACATGTAAACGCGATTACTCAGAAACGCAATGATTTTAATGTATGAAATTGCATACGTGATTTTATGAATTCAGTTGTAGTGTTTGTCAAATTTTGGTTTCATTCTATTTAAAGAAACACGCCCAAAACATAAATTACCCTTTATTAGAGAATATGCGAGAAAGTTTTGGATAAAATACTTTCGCTGGTTGAGTTTGGGTTTTATGTTAAAGATCTTATACAAATGCATTGCATAAAACAGAATGAAGTGTCGTACTTGACATTAGTAAGTACTTAATACTATTTACTTCTGTAATGGCAGCATTTTCCAAATCATACTTTTTTTATTTCAATTATACATTAAGATTTTGAATTGTCTTATTTCATTGCAGAATGTAGACAACTGTTTTTATGATTTCAAATAATTCATTTTTTCTCAATTAATAGAGAAATATTTTGTTTAATGTATTTTTCTTTCCTTTGATTACTTTTTTAAAAATTGGGGAAAAAAATGCGGATGTTTTTATGTATTAAAATCTTTGTCGAATGGTAATCGTAAAATTTTATAACTATTGCATAAAATTTCGAATATGTTACAATTCGGAAAATATTGCATTGAGAAAGAGAATTAAATTGTCAGATTAATTGTTAATGTCAGGAAAGATAACGTATTTGTTTTTTAATTAATATATTTAAAACAATAAAACCCATTGACCAATCATCGATGATTGCCTGCATTTTACCATCCTCCAGTCATGAAAGAAATCGAAATAATTCTACTTCGTTGTACTTTCTGAACGGAGAAAATGACTGCACTTTCTGCCTGCCAGAGATAGAGCTCATCAACCACATCCATTAGAATTTTTATTCCATATGAATGCTCGTGTCTCCTAGATACGTCATCAATGATTGTCAAATCTCTTTTTTTTATTTCAAAATATGTTGCAAAATAAAATTTTGACAGAACCCTTAACTTCAGTACTGGACTGATCTCGTTAATTTTCGGTAAGATTCGGTTCAAGTTTGCTTACAAAGAAATGACTACGAAAATCGAGGAAATCAGTTTTCCTCAGCAGACAGCTGGCAGCAGGTTACACATAATGAAGGTGGTGGCTCCTAATGAACATTAGTGCAAAAAGTTTTATCACACAATATATCCTCACAACATCATAGGAAATTCTACTTACAATACGATGACTTTAATTCCTAATTAAGACAAAAAAAATTTGGAAAAAAAGGTTTCCTTTATTTTATAAACAATCTTTTTAGAAAAAAGATTACTTATAAACTTCCAGTGAAGAAAATTACTTAGAAGAATATCGGTTTTAGGCATTTCATTAAATATACGAAAAAAGAAAATATATCATATCCAATTGATGTGTATGGAAGTGTATGGAAAATATATATGATGTGTATGGAATATATGATGTGATATGGAATATATGATGTGTATGGAATGTATATATATGATGTGTATGGAATATATGATGTGTATGGAATATATGATGTGTATGGAAAATATGATGTGTATGGAATATATGATGTGTATGGAAAATATGTGTATGGAATATATGATGTGTATGGAATGGATATATATGATGTGTATGGAATGGATATATATGATGTGTATGGAATGGATATATATGATGTGTATAGAATATATGATGTGTATGGAAAATATATCATATCCAATTGATGTGTATTGATGTGTATGGATCACATATCAACGTTTCCCACATGGTCACAATTTCTTTCCACACTGATTCTGAAAGGCGCCAAGAATTATTTGTGTCAGTCAAACGTATTTAGATGAATTATGGCTCTGATTTATTGGAAATTACTGGAATTTGATGCTAGATATACTGGGTGGTTATAATTAGATTTCCACTTTGAAATAGTCATAAAAGTAAAACTACTGGATCAGATGTTGTTAGACTTGGTAATAGTTTATAGAATAATTCCTGAGAGAGATGTGAATTATGAGAATTCTAAATGAGAATTTCTTTACAGCCCCCCAAAAATAAAGTTCAAAGACTCAACAACAGAGGAGAAATGGCGCTGTATGCAATATTGTTAAACAAAATAAGGCATGAAGACATTGGTTTAAAATGTGTTTAATCGTTTCTGAAATGTGTTATAAAGCATGTTAAATGTGGCGTCCACCATTTTCTGAAAGCAAGTTAAATCGTATTACTGCATTCTCAACAGTAGCTCTTAGCATATCAGGAGGAAAGTTACGCACATGTAGGTGTATCGCTTCTTTCCGTTCCACCAGATTGTTTAAATTATCGCTATAAATAGTGATTTTGTGATAACACACAATGAACATGCTTTGTAACACGTTTTAGAAACGATTAAACACATTTTTAATCAATATCTTTATGTCCTATTTTGCTTAACAATATTGCATACAGCTCCATTTCACACCTGGTGGTGAGTTTTTGAACTTTTTTTGACAGAAAAGAAATTCTCATGACCTCCTTTAAATTAATACCAAGTTAGATAACATTTGGTTCAATAGTTTTCCTTTTATGACCATTTCAAAGTGGAACTTGAATTATAACCACCCAGTCTATTGCTAAAAAGCTGTAGTATAACTGTAGTATAACTTCTCCACTCAATTAGTTTTCTGGTAAGGAAGAGAGTTTTACAGATAGCTCAAGCGGACGCTGAATGGATGCCGGATCAATGACTTTTGGGCTTTGATATTTGACAACTAACTTGAAGGTTCCCGAACATTCTCGATATCACCATTAGGACTCAAGTTCTAAAATATTCGATGCTCTACATGAGAACTATAAAGGCCGCGGTGCACAGAAACAAGCTCTGTACGCTTTGTTGCGATCGTTCAGGGGCGATTTGCTATTTGTATGCTGATGGTGGCATTTGATTATTGTCAGATGTTGGAGGATGGACACAGATGTTCTATATTCTCAGACTCTATGTCAGTCCTTCAGGCAATACAATCCACGAACACCAAAAATAAAAAAAATCTGGAAAATGAAAGAAAACTTATGAAAGGCTAAAGAGACCAAATGGATTAGATCAAATTGTATTAAGACTCACATCGGAATATGCAGAAACGAGAGAGCAGATGAATATGCAAAAAAAGGGTGCACAGAAAGACCAAATAGATATTGTAGTCCCAAAATCGTTCCAAATGTTAAGGAAGGAAATTAACATAAAGAAAGAGGTGTATGCAGTGGCAGGATAGATGGATAATGTCGTGCGAAGGACGCATAACAACTGAATTCATACCGGGACCAAAAATTATAAAAGGAATATTTCACCCGATGATAGTGCAAATTATATTTGGATATGAAAGATTTTCTGAATACGTCTACAGATTCGGAAGGATGCAAGACAACACATGTATATGTGGGGAAGTAGGATCAGTTCAGCACTACATTCGAATTCAATGAAATTAGAGGAAGAATCATTACGGATCGTAATTTTAACACAATATTACCTGGAAATACCCTGGACATTTAAAAATATGAAAAGAAGTGATTGAAAAGATTTCTAGACTTTACCAACAGTTTGAAGATTCTTTGAACCATTGAAGATCCATTGCTTTCTTATGCGAAATTTCTTATTATTAATGAGCATAACAGCCAGTCACAATAATCCCTGTTTATACAGCTTATTTCTGTAGTAACGGGGTGACTGGCTGTAATTAATAATAATGTATGTTGAAGGTTTCTGCAAGCATATGTACGCTTCGTCTGTGTTTCTTGTTTTCGTATAGAATAAAGCTTCATTATCCAGTACTGCGCTTTTGAACTTTTCATTGCAACCTACCAACTAGATGGATTTTCCTTAAAAATATAACAACACAAAGTCTCTAAATTGAAAGAAATAAAATTGTCATTTTACCATTTTAAAGAATATCGCGTAAAATTTTTATCCGATTTCTTTTGTTGGCAATCACCACCACTCTTTGCTTTTAATACCATTTTGAATGTT
The DNA here is from genome assembly GCA_026543865.1 of Argiope aurantia. Lineage (NCBI taxonomy): Eukaryota > Metazoa > Arthropoda > Arachnida > Araneae > Araneidae > Argiope > Argiope aurantia. Next base: position 23,155 of record JAPMOR010061379.1, on the reverse strand, counting down.
TCTCAGATACTTATTTTTGTGCTTCTCTCGAAAGCATCAATAAACTTCTTGCTATCACTTATTACTTTACTTTCTGTTATTGCCGCTTGAGAAAAGGCTTATTTAATTTCTCCTTTTAGCAAAAAATAGCTGAATTAACTAAGTTTAGTACACCACTATAGTCTGGTTCAGTTATGTTAGATGTGAAACTCTCATTTTTCTTGTTAAAATTTACAATTCATGTTATTCTTTTTTTAAAGATCAGAACATTTTAGATAAAAAATGGAATGACACGAAACATTTTTAAAAATTTACATTGTATCTCAATTAGTAGATAATGCCTTTAAGATTTTAAGCTATCTGAAAGAATATTGCTTTAAAGCTTTTATAAAGTAATTTAAATCCCTTTTCCCTGTATTGTAACATTCAGCTTTTGGAACAAAAGAAAAAAAATTCACTATTTACTTCAATTCGAATTTCAGAAGAAATACGAATTGCTAATTCAATAGTATTTTTATAATAGTAAAACTCATTACAGTTAAATAAATAACTCAACTTATTACAGTTTTATAAATAAGATATGTTAGCTGATTTCCCATTTTTAATAGAACAAATTTTCCTTTTTAAACTTAAATAAGGATTAAAAATATATAATTTAAAACATATTGTAGCAATATCTGGTCGGAGGCATATTATGTACAAAAAGCGGTGATGAAACTGACGTCACGATACATGCAAAAGAGACAGAAGTTCTTCCCTTCGATCATTTTACAATGATATTTTGATAGCGATTTCTTTGCCAAGTGTCGATTGAAGTAAGGGAATTTTAGGCATCTTTAAAAGAACGTTGCAAACATTAAATATTTTTATCCCTTCACTTGGATCGTGGAAAAATACTGATTTCAGCAATTTTACAGAGCGCGTGTAGGATTAATTAAATAAAAAAGCAGGCATTGGATCAGAGAATGAGAGACCATGTTAGAATGAAGTTAATATGAGCTAAATTATGATGAAATTGGAAATTATTTAAGATTTAAATTAGATTTTAAGATATCATTGCACACACATATTGACAGCGAAATGAGTAGCAAATTTTACAAATAAGCATAGTCGCACATTTTAATTATATTTTATATAATTAAAATATGTATACATTATATTTTTTATCATTATTGGTGTTTTCCTAAGAAGGATCTAAAATAATTTTGTACCTATGACCTGATGATGTCAAAATCTGTCACTATGTAAGAGACAATTTGTAAATAATATGCCAACCTATAAATTTTATCATGTTTTCGGTTTCAGGGTGATTAAAAACTTAGAGATTCTTTCAAATATCACGAGCTTTTTTATGTTTGCAATTATCTCAATTTAAGTACTGAGATAAAGTGAAAATGAATAAAAAAAACTTTATTTTTATTCCGTCTGCTGATTTTTCGCTCTAGTATTTCCTATAATCCATTATTAAACCGCCTCGCCCTATTTCTATTATTCTGTTGTTGTTTTTTTTTATTTCATGAAAATAAATGAAAAACTCCTCCAACATTTCTCTTCGTCAAAGAGGGGAGGAATAAAAAGAAAAAATAATATAAATGAAAATAAAAAATAATGACTAACTTCCCTACTTTCATTCTTTTTTTAATTTTTTGCCCTTTAAAAACTTTCGAAAGAATGAAAAAAAAATCTCAAACCCTTTCAGCACATAAATAATCGCTTCTTGATGAATGAAATGAATGACACGCCATCTGGCGGCGACAGGAGGCGGAAAGGAGTCAACATTGCAGTGGAGAGAAATCGTCTGCCCTTAAAATAGTAAAAAAGAGCGGCAGTTTTGGCGCCTCTTTGCCCCAGTCAATGAAATCTGCGTAGGATGCTCTCGTCACCGGAAGGTAGAGTGACGTACGACGAACGTCACTTCCTTTCCGATGATTATTCCTATTTTTTTTTTTTTCATTTCTTTTCTGATATTTAAAGGACTAAAAAAATATAATAAAATATTTACAGAGGAACTACTTGATTTTCTTTGACTGTCAGTTGCTTTGTAGACATGTGAAATAAAAGAATAGGACCAAAGAGGCATCTTTAAAACCAAATGTAAGGAAAGTGGCATTTGCTCAAGACGATTACTGATCATTCCAATACTCAATGCGATTACTGATAATACGAATTTGTATTTGGTTTAAATTTCTCTCCGATACTTCCGTTCAAGTTTTACGATTAAATTTCTAAAACGAATGCATATGCATTTAGCCAAAAGGTACTCAGTAAGAGGCAGAACCAAATTATCAAGTAAAACTTAAGTGCAAAGACTGGTCATCAATTAAGAGGTTGTACCAGAATTGCTGCTATGGAAGAGCACACAAATTGAGGTGCAATGTTACAGACAAAACAAATGCGGCAACAATGCACAGTCAGAGAAGCGATAGGAAGCTTGAAAAGTGCAAACGCACCTTGAAATGACGTCATCTTCATTTCAGTGTAAAGTGAAATCTCTAAGAAGGAAGCATATCTCATATTTATATCATTAAAAAAAACTATTATTGTATGATCTAAAGTACTTATCAGTGGTACTTATAATCATTCTCTATGAATTATAAAGAGAAATGTGTGTACATATATTGACTTTCTACAAGCCATATCATTTAGCTACCCAAACTATCAAATTTAACACATGTATACTTTGAAGGTTATAAATTTTCAATTCGGAGTATTTTTTAAAAATTTTAATGAATAAAAAATAAAGTGCCATTTTGAATCACAACAAAATTTTGATTCGATTTAATCACAACAAAAGTTTGATTTCAGAATCAAGCAACAGCGACATTTTTGAAATGTGCTCCTTTTTAAACACTGCAGCTCTTTCCTGTAACATAATTGGGTTCATAAAGATAAACATAAATAATCAGGAAAGTACATAATAGAATGAATAGAACGGTGTAAAACTTCTAAAATAGTATATGCCAATCAAAATTTGAAATTTAAAAATAATTTATTGAGGAAGCCATTAAGACCATGTTTCACAAAATGCACTATTGAAATTTTTAGTAACTATAAATTTTTGTGAAGCAACTGATCGTCAAAGATAGCTAATAACTAAATAATTACAATTATGGCACCATCCAACATGGAATAAATGTATCTGTACTGAGTATAACGAAGAGTCGCTAAACTAGGAGAAAGTGTGGGGAAAACGACTTTCTAGTTTTTCAATCCCTAACTGTAGGGAAATAGCAGACTGGCATGCTGCTTTTCCTCTTTTTCCCCTAATTATCCTGATTCTTTTATTTTTATTTTTTTGTTTCGCTTTAATAATTGAGTAGAAGAAATCTTTTTGGTTTAACAAACACAGCACTATTTTTATTTTTATTTATTTATTTTTTTTGCTATTTTTTTAATCAATTGTTTGTATGAAATTGTTTAACATAATAGAGAAAATAGACATATTTTAGATATCTTTTTGGTTTTTCTTTATTGTTAATTGGGAATTAAAATAATACACACTCAAATGTAGCTTTCTAGCGTAAATGGATTAATAAAACGAAAAGTGCTGCATATTTAAATCTGTTAAAATTCAAATACTTCAATAACTTACACTGAATTTAAGAATTTTTACTTAATAAGAATTAACAGCAATTTTTACTTTCTCGTTACAAAAAAAGTGTTGTAATCATCGAAAAATTCGATCTTGAAATTTTAATGAATTTACACATTTCATAAGTTTCCTGGATCAATAATAATGATAACAATGGGGGGGGGGTGGACCTCTCTGTAAAAGTGATATTTCAGAAGATCTAAAGGAAAGATAGAGGAATTTTTGTATGAGCCTTTAACCTCTAACTATGAACTCGACCGATCCGGTCTGCAAATTTCATATTAATCGGATATTTTGATGCCGGTTTCTTTTTATTTTTTCGTTTACCTACTACAAAGAAAGTATAGAAATTGGCAAGAAATTCGAAATAACGATTTTAACAAATCTTCACGTTTTAGACCTTTCTGAATTCGAAGAACACCTCTTTGGTTTAGTTTAGTTACATTAACGTTCCGTTGTCAAGCAACACTAGAGCTATTTTGGGACAGATACCGAGGACGACACCTGAGAGGGCACCTCCCTCTCCACACTGCACCACACCAGCGGGAGGACGTTTGGCCTGACGGATTTCAAGTGCAACAGACACCTTTTCATGATGGTTCTTTGATGGAATCGGGTCTCGAACATGAAACCCTACAGCTCATAAACACCTTTTTGGAAAATTTCTGTTTGTCTGCCTGTCTTTGATAAAGATAACTCAAAAACGCCTTAAGCTAGACGGTTGAAATTTCGTATAGGTCTTTACATTAAATCTGCAGATTTCTATCATGAGTAAAATCTATTCAGAGGAAGTTCGTCTGTCCAGTTCTTCTTATATAATTTATCACGATATCTACAAAACGAAAAGAGCTAGGTAGGTAAGATTCGATAAACAGACTTAACACCTGTACTGTAGGCGCATATCAAACTTTGAGTCAAATCCAGCAAATGGTTGATTGTCTGTCGATCTTTTCTTTCAGAAACATATAAACACGGTAATTCAAAAACGTAGTGACTTCAATATATCAAATTTTGTACGGGATTTTGTGAATATAAGTGCTGTTTTGTGTTTAATCTTTGTTCCAATCGGTTTAGAAAAATGTTTCTGAAGCACGAATTAGATTTTCGGATACTATTGACGGCATGGCAGGGATTAATCGCCAAAAAATTTAGAAAGTTCGAAACGATACATTCAAAAAAATGTTAAATTCACGCCGAAAGTCACTATTTCGTAACTATTGTACTCCACTGCCATGCAAGGAGCTCGCTTGCATGACAAGTTTATTAGAGAGTACGCGAGAAAGTTTTGGGGAAACCACACCTGCTGGTACAAAAGAAGAATACAAGATGTAAAGTTAGAGCATCTTTTGCGTTAATTTACATACTACAACCATCGTTGGGAAAAGAAACCCGCCCTTATTAGTATAAAACTTGCACGACCGGATGGGGCTGATTAGTTGCGAGAGGGTTGGGACAAAATGATGCATTTTCTGTAAATTTTGAGTTAATCTCTTTCAAAAACGTCTACTAGTAGTCCGTTAGCGTGTATAGGAGCATAATAAATCAAAAACTCAGCAGGCTGCATAGTTGAAATTCAGCAAATAGTTTCATTATTAGAATATTAAATTTAAAACCAAATCTGTGGAAGGGATAAACGTTCGTTTACAAGCGAATGTGATAATTTGTGATCGCAGAAGTAGAAGAAGGAATTTTAGTACGTGATAGTTTTTCTTGAGTTACAGATCTCTACCTACTTTTTGACAATATTCATTTATTGCACATACCTTCCATGTGTATATCAATATAGGAACACGAAAACAGGTCAAGCGGACCTTGGCATAAAAGACTCAAAAAGACGCGGTCCAAACCGTATTCCCGATTCTCTTCACTATGTAAAATTAAACACAAAGTGAGTGTGAGCATTCGAAGAAAGAACACTCCAGTTGGTAATGTATTTCCAACTCTTCTGGATTTTTAATCAGCACAGCTACTGAGTCATCTCTTTTCCTTTGCATGTAAATTAAATTCTCGAATTTCATTATCGTATTTTGAAACTGTTTGGTGACAAAAAAAAGTCATAAAAGGTTTTAATTTTTCTTTCTAAATTCTATATATATATATATATATACCGTTAACATTATCTCTTTAAAATAGAATATCATGTTCGATTACTCCTAGAAATATTACCGACTAGGGAAAAATTGCAGAGAGAGTATAGCACCTCCTTCCCTTCGTCACGTTGTTAGTTCGGTGTAATAATTTCAGCCAGAATGAAAGTCCTTCTGCCGGCGATCTTGGAGACACAAGAAATCGATGTTCGAAGTGTCAACTATGAGATGACAATCTCCGTCTCTGCCCGGGGGGGGGGGGGCTGATATTTAGTCAAACTTTATTTGGTGACATGTCCGAAAAGTTTCCGAACATCCCATGAGCGGGTCAAGCATTCGGTTCTCGGAGGGAAGGAGTCTTCTCTACCAACTTTCCGCCTAGAAGAAAACCTTTTATTCTGTTTAGTTTCGTCTGCGGTTTGGAACTGTTGAATTACTTTCGGCAAAATCTTACTTGTTCCTTTTTTTTCCGCTCAGGAGGAGACATCACGGTCACGGTTACAGGAACACATTCTTGATTACCATGGTGGCGTATTTAAAGCTGGTATTCTTCAAGTAAATTGCAACATCTGTCAAAACGCTCTGCAAAATGGAGTAATTACATGTAGAGCATAAGACACTCACAAAAAAGAACTTTTTCAAATTTTTAATTAAAATTTAAGCAAACTAAAAATTACTTGAAATTTTAATGTTTTTTCTGAATAATTTCAGAGCATAAGATTGTATAGAAACTTTTCACACAACTTTAATGTTATTTTTTTTTTCAATTTATTATTAATTAATTTTTTAACATTTTTAAAAACTGGATGCTTTTTAAGATGTTAATGTTTTTATACTGGTTTTTTTTTCTCTGTAAATTACGAAGATCAGAATGTATAAAATTTGACAGCGGCTGCTATCAAATCAGGCATGACGAGACTAATGAATCGAAATTGAAACATTAACATGGTATGACGTTTCAGACTGTCTCGGAGGGCAAATATTCTTTATGTTTTGGTGAGATATTAGTAAATGGCGGATAACAGAAGCAAATTATGAGATAACCATTATTTTCGATTTATCACATTTGAAAAATAATTACACTAATAAAAATTCTCTACAACCCCGGGATCAATTCAATTTCCTTTTCTATTGAATATGAGTATTTTCCTTCATTAAGAGAAACTCACCTATGCGGAACTCAATCCAAAGAGGTTCTCACTGTTATATGCGTTATAGACGCTCAAATGAATCAATAAAAAAAATGGTTTATGTTTTTTACGGCCCTCTCTTAAATAAGCCTCGAAGGGCTATTTTGGGACTGCCCTCGTAATTTAGAGCCGCCTTCAGATGACGAAGACGACATCTGAGCTAGCAACTTTCACACCACATCAGCGGAAGAACGTTTGGCCCCAACGGATTTAACATGCACCAAAAACGCTTACACAACGGTTCTTCTGTGGAATCGGGCCTCGAACGGGAAGCGCCCTAGTTCCGAAGCCGAGACCTTACCACCAAGCCACCGTGGTCCTAAGAAAAATTTTGGAGAGATCTCTTTGTTCCTTACAATTTCTGAAGTTTATCAATAAAATAATAGGAAATACTTTCTACCGGAATGAACTACAAAGTGTTGCGTGCATACTTAATAAAACCAGTTATTTCTACAACAATTTTATCGAGATGTCCGTCAATTAACTTATTCACTGTTAGCTTAGAAAATTGTTTTTTCCCTCCCTTTAATAAAGTGATAGTAGCCTTTTCCATCACAATCGCCAACTCAGCGTTCCAGACCTCCCCTACCAGAAGGTAAACCACCTCTGCACGCAGCAAGGTGAGTTGGGGGGAAGCCACATTGATCGAGGTGGAGACTCGTTCATCGTTCCTTGTTAATGGACCGCAGTTAAAAGAATCGGCCTCAATGCGAGACACTTTGCATGCAAATTGAGTCGTTTCGCCTCAGTCACGGGATGAATATCCGAAAGCGCGAGATATCCAAAGTGCGGATAAACTCATAAGGGATTATCCGAATGGCAAAGGGATCGTCGTGCCACCTGAGGAGTTAACAAGCCTCGAATGGAGAAATCAGTAGATCTGCTTATGCAAAACTTTTTTAAAATATTGCCTTTGTTCTTTGCCAAATGTGTTATTTAAATATACAACATGTATTTAGAAGTACCTTCAACACTGCTTTTCATAAATAGAGTAATGGAATGTAGCTAATTCGAGCGTATAATTAAAATCGATTTATTTAATGATTTAGATTGAGAGAAATATTTTCTGAAAAATATTAGATATCAGAGAAATAACAATGATTGCGCAGTAACATTTTAAAATAGCCCATACTTTTAAAATCAAAGGTGTTCAAAATCTTTTTTTAAAAAACGAGAAATACTTAGAAGTAGTTTTTTTTAAAGTTACAAATAATAAAATCTTAATGAATTAAAGTCCATAAAAAATTATTTATTTGTGACACAAAGAAACAGATGTATTTAATTAATCAAAAAATTTTAATTGTAAAATCAGTATTTTAAAGTTTTCATTTTTGTTTTAGAATTAATTAAAATTAAGATGATTCAACTCGATGCAAACAGGAAATTCAAATAACCCGAAAAAAAATTAAATTGCTTTTAAATAAAATAAAAAACAGCTTAAATCATCCAATATCATTGTAATGCCCAAAATTATTCTGAGTCGATTGATTAGCTGAGTAGCTAAAATCTATGTATTAAGACGTGAATTACTTAATTGATTGGATTTTGGAATGTACTGGTTTAGTTTAGTAATATTAACGTCCCGTTTTAAAGCGACACTGCAGCTATTTTGGGACGGACCTCGTCATTTTAAACTGTGGTCAGATGACGAGGATGACACCTGAGCTGGCACCCCCTCTCCAAACTTCCCTCCCACACCACAAAAGCGTTAGGACGTTTGGCCCCAAAGGATTTAAAGTGCACCAGATTCGCTTACACCACAGTTCTTCGGTGGAGTCGGGTCTATAGTCTAAAGCCTTCAGTTTCCGACTCCGAAATCTTACCTCCAGGCCTACCGCGGCCTAATAAACATCGGAATCCTAATAGCAGATGTCATCCTCGTCTTCGTCAGATGATAAGAACAATATCTGAGCTTAAAACTTCCTCCCAAATTTCCATGCCACACCAGCGGGATTAAGAAGCACTGGAGCAAGAGTCATGTTTGGCTTTATTGAGCCAAACACATAGTGAGTGTATAAGTACAAATATGGACAGGAAATATAAAAAAATGTACAATTCTAAAATATATGAGATTAGTATTTAAAAAAACAAAATCTTATAGAATCCAGAATTGGGTGATAATAGTATTTTGCAGTTACTATTATCACGAAAAATAATTAGAAAAAGAAAATCCGCTGTCTCAAGAATATTAAGGAATAATGACGTTCTAAATTCAAATAAATGACAGGTTTGAACTGGAAGTAAAAATAAAAATGCCTTTTAAGAGCCAAAAGATCGAAAATAAAATCGCTGTAATCTCAGTATCCTTGTCAACCTGTAACTTGGTGTCCAATACTGTCATGTTTTACTTAAGCTTAGTTACATTAATACTCCGTTTTAGAGCAGTACTAAAGCTATCTTGGAATGAACTTTTAATTTTAAACCGCGGTAAGATGACGGCGACGACACCTCAGCTGGCACCCCTTCTCCAAACTTCCACACCACACCAGCGGAAGGGAATTGGTTGCACAAGACTCGCTTACATGTCGGTTCTTCGGTGTAATCAAATCTGAACCTGAAGCCCTCCAGTTCTGAAGCCGTGGTCTTACCACTAGGCCACCGAGGTCCTAATGCTTGCCATGGATAGGGTGTTTAATATCGTATTATAAGAAATTTTTAAAATCTACTCATCAAAATGGTCTCTTTTAAAATTTCTGTTCCAAGGAAATTTTATCTGTAGAGATAAGGTTTTTAGAGAGTTGTTTTCCCTGCTAAGCAACGAATGAGGAGTTTTTTTTTTTTCAATAGTTTCGAGCCATAATCTATGTTAACTTCATCAAGAGATGACCTGACATTTTATTATTGGAGACATCGTCGACTGGCCTTTCAGATGCAGAGTGAACTGGTGCAGAATTAATAAATTTTGAGTGAATTAAAAAATTTATCGTTTCTCATATTATCGGAAATCGAAACCTACAAAAAAGTTACACAAAACCTAATGAATTTGATTGACCTTTGTCTTTAATTGTAAGTTTCGATTCCTTTTTCCGATTTCTTTTCCTTTGTAAACAATCAAAAATTGTACAAATCTTGTAAAGTGTCAGCGACATCACAGCTTGGTACGAATGCGTGTTCAATCTGAATAGCCAATTATATTAACGGCTCGTTTTAAGGCTGCGCTAGGGGTATTTGGAGATGGTGCTCGTAATTTTAAACCGTGGTCGGATGACGAGGGCGACACCTGGCCTGACACAACCCTCCCCAAGTTTCAACATCACACCAACGGAAGGACGTTTGGCCCCGACGGATTTAACGTGCCCTAGACCCGCTTACACGGTGGAATCGGGTGTCGAACCTGAAGCCCTCTGGTTCCGAAGTGACCTTACCATCAGGCTACCTCAGCCCCCGACGATCAAAAGAATGAGGGTGTTCTGCTGTCTACTTTCTAGTTCTCGAACACACTCAGTAGAATATTGCAGAATATTCAAGTTTGCATTTGGATCTCTCCCTTATGCCTTTATGAGACTTATACACGGTGCAGGCATGCAGCTGTCATTTTCATGACGCACACCGAATTTCACGAATATAGCTTATTTCGTTTTAAAATTATTTCATTCACAAACCGACAAATAGACAGATTTACATATAAAAAAAACCATGTAACAATTCTAGTAATAACAGTTGATACCTACTTTGAAAGTTGAAATTTTAAGCAATTGCGTTCACATTGATGCATATAGAAAAACAATTTTTTTTGGAGAAATTTTAACCGAAATTCGACAGAAATCTATAATTCTGATCTAAAGACCATGTACAAAATTTCAACCTTCTAAAAGGATGTATTTTTCAGTGATCATAATAGAAATACATGATACTACATATGTGTTCTTCGAGCTCAAGGAGGTTTGAAATATGGAATCTGGATGATTTTAATACTTTCTGTAATATGTATACGAGATAGTAAAAAGCCCAATAATTATTATAAACCATACACATTTCATTTCATTGTTGTTCCAAATTAACTGACTGATTTCTACGAAATCGAATATTTACTTTCCAAAATAAAGTTTACACCATGGGTTAATTTCACTACTTAAAAACACCCCCCCCCCTTCCCACACTTTTTTCACGTATCTCTTTGTAAGTCACCGTTCTAAACAAAACCGGCCTCCGACTAAAGCAGGGAAATGAAGAAGTGAGAGGGGACACCCAAACGACACCTGCATTCGATCCAACAGGGGAATGCGAAAGGGATGAAGTCGTTGATCAATCCATCTTGCTTCTTTTCTACGCAGGGCTGAAGGATGGAGGAGGGGTTGTTGCTGTTACCGCCTGAGTTGCATTCTAATATAGAGGTGTATCGAATTTCGGTCGTGTTGCGAATTCGTTTAGTATTCAGGTAGGGCATGTTCACGGAGAGGTCCTGAAGGGGAGATCAACCCTCCTATTGGGAGACGTGAGCAGATTCGGGTTCCGAAATATTTGAGAAGATTTTCCGACGGGTGTGGGGGCATAGGGATTTTGTCCCATTCATTTGATAAATGTTGGGAGACAGAGCAGCTATAAAGGAAAGAAATCCTCTTCAGTGAAAAAGTTGGGAAGAGAAATATAGATTCTTGTGATGATTCTGATCACTTAAACAATATATTTTTTATCTGTTAGAAAATTTGTTTTGAATAGGAAATCAAACTCAAATCAGGTATTCATCTTAATACAAATAAAAGCCCTTAATTATGTATGTAGACAAAATATACAAATAAAAGTTAAAAAGAAAAAATAAAAATATAACAACAAAAGTAACAGATAAAGTGAAAATAGAAGTTAAACCAGAGTAGGGAAGAATGTAAAGAGTGCATATGTATGCATGCACCCTCTATATTCTATATATATATAACATGAATAAAACGATAACACATAGCCAATCACAGAAGGCATAAAAGTCAGCGCTGCCGTTCTGGCGTAAGGGTCCCTTCTTCCCTTGATCTGGGCGTTCCGCGTTCGAGTCCTGGTTCGGGCATTGTTCTTGTTTTCTATCTCTGAGGAGTGTGAAAGAGCCTTCCTGTAAAATGGGGCAATGCAAGCGAGTGTGTGAGTGTCTTTTTAATATGAGCTAGAAGTCAGACTTCTGCCCTCGAGTGCTCAGGGACCTTTTACCCTCAGAAGCTACTGCACAAACTCGGCTTAAATCACTGACTTTGTCAGCGGGCTTGTTTATGATAAGTGCCATAAATAATAACAACAACATAACAATCAGTTGCATCAAACAGCCAATCAGGAACGAAAACACAAATCTGTTAAAAAGTTATCACTCCTCTCAACATAACATCGCTTCTAAATTCGAATTCTAAAGGATTACTTTACGTCGTTTGTGGGAATTAATTTTACTTAAAAATGGCTAATAATCTGAATAATCGATGCGATTATCATAAACGTTGACGGCAGCGACATGCAGCTGAATATTCTGAAGCTGGGCGCATTTATCGGCAAAATAACCGAGATGTATTTAACACACGACAAAGAAGTGCTCGCAATGGAAGAATTGAGCAGTCGTGATGCCTGAATGAAAATGAGCATCTACCTATATTCTTTATTAATTGGTACACTCAGTGAAGAATGTACATAATCTGGTGCTCCTTCATTTTCTGCGAAACATGGCAGACCTAAACATAATTGCTGTCAACACAGTAATGCCGGGTGTACAATCGGCCAGTTATAAGACGGCCAATATGCAGTGCATGCGCAGAAAGAGATTGATTTATGCTTGCTACAATATCATAAGATAGGTTCAGGCATTTCATGCTTAGCTATTAATTGCCATTTTAGCGTCCCAGAATTTTTCATTTTCACTGCGTATATTATTAAAAATGATGGATATTTATACAAAGAAACATGATAAAATAAAATAAAAAGATCAACAAACCAAAATTTTTAAAACTATGGAAAAGAAATGGCAAATAATTTTTTTAAAAAAAATCACAATTTTTGCATCAGAAGGAACAAAGAGTTAAAAATGTCGGAATTAATCTATGATAAATGATCAATTTCTTCATGCCAGAAAAACCTCCAAATTCTACAAACGCGTGCGCAATAAGAAAAAAAAAAATACAATACAGCGGTATGTTGTTCTCCCGTCGTGACAATTATTTGCCATCGACCTAACAGCATTTCTCAGCCTTCCTACGCATGCGCTGCCTACTGGCCGTCTTATAACTGACCGAGTGTAAACATAAAGATGAACATACTGATGTTATTTATCCTGATGCATTAAAAGTTCTTTTGCTAGGCAGTCATTCCGATGCCATTACTTTTCGCCAAAATATTCGATCGTACAATACTTCGTTTGAGATGGCTGCTGTTTGCCCATCAGAAGAAATATCTTTCCAAGTATAAGTTGAATTACTTTTAAAGCTGATTTCAATGTTAGGACTCTTACGAGTGTGATTCCAGTCAAATGCCAAGAATTACACTAAGTACTCAAGAGAGTAAGACCTTTTGTTTTATACATAACACAGTTTCCTGTTCGACTGGCTTTTATTATACCATTAACGAGTCACAAAGTAAAACCTATGATAACATTGGTCTTTATATAGATCCAAATAAACCAATTTTTGGACATGGTCAACTTTATGTTGCACTTTTAAGATGCCACTCTAAACAGTACAAATCGTTGGTGCAAAAAACGAAATTGAAAAATATCGGGAAGTTTTATAAGTAAATAGAAAAGTTTTGCTGTTCATTTTTTAAAAAGAATTATAGTATTTTTTTTAATTTTTAACATTAATTTTGTTTTTAAACTTTTTTCTTAATATTCAGTATGGAAAAATTCTTCATTATTGTTAAGATTTCGGTGTCAAATTAGAATTTATTTTGTTTAAATAAATTTTTATTCCAATCATACATTTTGTTATTTCTATTGTGGTTAGGAAGTATGAAGTGTATCATTGTTGAAAATGTGATTACTTTTCGTTATTATTCATTTTAAGTCGGTGATTTATTAATTTTTTTATTTGTTTTTGAAATGTATGCATAATTACCAAAATGTGTTAGTTTATAGTACTATGTAACGTATTAGCTTATACTAATTTATGTTTAACTACTAAAATGTATTAGTTTATAAATTAATTGAATAGTTTATATTCGAAAAGTAATGAGGGGTGAAGCACTTTATAGAGAGCGTTCGAGAACCTATTATTTGAGACATGCCACACGTGCTTCGGTAGCGAAGATTAACCTCTGACTAATGCCTTATAATTCATTTTACCACATCTGGCTTATTTAGTACAAGATATTAATTTATTATGTAATTCTTTATTTTTCATATGTTTGTCAATGATTCACTGAATTCGTTCAAACACTGCAATGTACTTTTAGGAACCGAAAAGAATCAACTGCATTGCTCTATTATGGAATAGCCAAGTGAGAGAGAGATTCCATATCTCCACCTAAACGACTGAGACGATTTTTACCAAACTCTTCGCACGTACTGTTTAAGACAAGAGAAAGAATAATGTCAACTTTTCAAAGTGCAAAAGTTAATTAAATATTCAATTAATCAATTTACTGTAATTTTGCTGTTTTTTCTACTAATAAATTCGAAGCAAATAACTTACAAGAAATATTTTAATACTATCATAAAATCCAAAATTTTACCATTTCAGTGATATTAATTTTATTTTTGTACAGTATTCCTTTCAACTGTCATTAATTTAAGAAAAAAAATTAAATACATACATTTTTTTTAATTTTGAACTTATCTTTTTTTTTTTTTTCAGATTTGTATTTGCCTCAAAGTCATTATTTATGTTTGCCTAAGGCGCCGCAGCGGCCTGGCGGTAAGGTCTCGACTTCGGAACCGGAGGACCTCAGATTTGACACCCGATTCCATCGAAGAATTGTCGTATAAAGGGGCCTGGTACACGCTACATGCGTCGGGACTAAACGTCCTCCCACTGGTGTGGTGCGGAAGTTTGAGGAAGGTTTGCCAACTCCTGCGTCGTCCTTCTCATTTGATCGCGGCTCAAAATGACGAGGTCAGTCCCAAATTGCCTAGTGTTGCTTTAAAACGGGGCGTTGATGTAACTAAACTAAACTTAACTACGCCTCAAAGCAAGCATAAGCCAGTCGCTGAAATGGAAGAAAAAAAAATATAATAAAATCGTTATGAGCAAATGAAGGCCAAAAGTGAAATGAACATGTTTCCCCTATTTTGCACAGCCAGAGTTAACTTCGAAGGAAATTATTCCGAAAAAATTTGACGTCAACATAAAATTAAAAAATTAATCTTTGTAATAGTTCTTATTTCAATGTTAGGTAATTTTTCTTTCAAATTCTATTATTTCTTTAAAAGATTTTTAAATGAAAACATTTGTAGATACTTCTTTGCTGGAGAACGTTAAAACTTGGAGCTACTCTTTTTTTTAATTTCTCTTTTATTTTAAAACATGTATTTTGGCATCATTTTTAATGACATTGAAATGAGGAATTAACGTTGCTTCAAAACAAATATAAGTCAGTTACTCAGACGGAGGTAGTAAAAGTAAATTTTTTGCGAATAAGCGAAACAAGCGTTCAACGACTGAATGTGTTTCAGAGTATGTGAAATAACCATAATTTTTCTTGTTGTCAATAGCAGCATCGGAAAGAATGATCCCAGAAAATGTACTTTAACATCATTTTAAAATTTTATCTTTTCAACAATATCAGTTTCATTCCCGCAAAATATTTTCAATCGATATCAAATTGTATATTTAAAAAAAAATTACTCCAAGCTATTTTGAAATAAGGAAAAATGTCGGCACTCCTTTGCAAACAATGTTGAAGCGTTGAATTACTCTACCGTAATATTTTTTTTTTAATTTCTCTTCTTTGTTAATTCATATACAGGAGGTCAAGTAAACTCCTTTTGGGTCCTCTACTTTAGCTAGGAAAATTAGTTACTTATATTAGCGTCCCGTTTACACGACGTTCTAAAGCAACATTTGAGCTATGTTGGGACGGACCTCGTTACTCTGAACTGCGTCCAGATGACCGGAACGACACCTGAGCTAGTACCCTTTCTTCAAGCTTGCAAACTTGACCTGCGGAAAGACGTTTCGCCCCGACATATTTAACGTCCACTAAGCCCGTTGACACGACGGTTGTTTGGTGGAAACGAGTCTCGAACCTCGAACTTACCACCAGGCCACCGCGGCGCCTGAAGTAGGGAAATAACGTGCATTTATGGTAAAGTGACCAAGTTGAATTTAATGAGACAGGCTACAGCATCCCTGGAGACGAAATAAGAAAGTTACAAAAAAAAAAGACTCAAAAAATGAAGGAGACTGGCCAATGGTCCAATCAGAAAAATGTGCGCGGCACCATAATAAAAACACAGGAAAAGGTTTCAGGAAATTATTTGCAAAATAAGTAAATAATTTTGCGATTAAAATCTCGATCTCGCTTTCTTTTTATTACCTCCCCTCCTCCCTCACTTTCAATCTATCCTTTTCCACTGCCCTTGTCATCAAACTTTAGCCTACAGATACAGAAATGAGAAAGAAGAGTCATGCATTCCTCTTTGATTCCCAGCAAAGTATCAAGTCTCACCAGATGAATCAATAAAGAACGGGTTCTGCGAGACATCGAACCAGCCCAACAGATTCTTATCCTGCCGTGCAAATTAAAAACAACTCTGGTGTATGAAGGTGCACGTTTGTCTAATCATCGAGAAAAAGTTAATCGTAAATCTTCTGAAAACATACTGGTTGTAAAGAATTTATGTGTGAGAGTGAGAGAGAGAGAGCACTTTCATGGCCTCAGACAGAGAAAACACTTTGAATTTTTGAATTTCGCTTTATTCCATCCCGGGAGACATAATTTATGTACAAGCAAGAAGCGACAAGATACGTCAATCTACATCAAAACACAAGAGTGAAAAGAAAAAAGAGCGTGAAGAGAACGAAGTAGTTTACCACGGTCACTATACACCATGAGATTCTGATAGAGATTTCTTTACACATGTCGATTTAGGTAAGAGAATTATTGCCGATTTCAGCAGTTTTGCTGAGCTCGTGTTGAATTAATTTAATTAAAAAAAAAAGGCGGAATGGGATCAGGAAAAAGGAGAATATTTTAGAATTAAGTTAATATGAGTTACATTAAGATACAAATTAGAAAATTAATTAGGATTCAATTTAGATTTAGAGATATTACACACACACACACACACACACACACACATATATATATTAGGAAAAAAAAACTTTTTAATTAATATACTAAAAGACAATTTTTTTTGTTGTTGTTTTCAACTTTTACAATTCTTTATTACAACTTACAAATTCTCTTTATGAATATTATGATAATTTTAAATTAATCTTCTCCCCCTCCCCCCTCAAATTCACAATCAAATTATTATTATTATTATTATTACAGAATTAAAATATTAAATAAATCAACGAATGATAATAAAAATTCCGAAACGATTGATTGATAGAGAATATTAAGTACTTACGTCCTATCGCAACCCTATTGGCGAGATCGTATAAAATTCAGTGTCACCAATATTAAAATTCCCAATCCAACGCATTAGACACGTGTGAATTCGGGGTTGCCCATTTGGTGAGTTATCCTAAATGTTGGCATGGTTGTGATAGTACATAAGTACCGTTTATTATTATCAAACAAACACAAGAGTGCGAAACTCCAAATCTCTGTCATATACAGAAGCATAAAAATACGGAATTCCATCTCTACAATCAGTCAAATCAAATTAAATAGATCAGATAAGCAACTTCCCATGACAGTAAAATCTCCTTTCGGTGCAACTAAAAGACTTTTTATGTAGTTTTGCAAATTATTTTTATGGTATTTTTAAATCCAGTGTCCATTTAAGGACATCCGTCGTAATGGAAGAAAGGAGTATCCAAGAGTGGAAATGGGGGGGGGGGGGTGCCAGCTCAGGTGTCGTCCTCATCATCTGACCGCGGTTCAAAATTACGAGGTCCGTCCCAAAATAGCCCTAGTGTTGCTTCAAATGGGACGTTAATATAACTAAACTAAACTGGAAGAAAGGAGTATCCGTAATGGAAGAAAGGAGTATCCACTTAAAACCAAGAGTCGAAAGATTCGAATTGGCTCTATTTCATGGAATAATCACTTCTGAAGTTCAGAATAATCAAATATATTACGTATACTTTCCACTAGACGATTCGAGCTATGAGTTAAAATGAGTGAAATGTAATTTATACCAAATATTTAATATACAGCGAAGGAAGAAATACCTTTTACATGGCATAATTTTGGGAAAATAATTGCAAATAATGAATCATAGCCTTACAAAATTCTTGAAACAAATTTAAACTTATCCAGATGATTCCAATGTAGGTAAAGAAAAGAAAAAAAAAGTTGTATCATTTTTCTTCGAAAACTGTGGCCTTCCAATTTCCACCAGCATTAGAAAATGCAAACGATTTTTTAAAATTGTTTTTTTTTTAATTTATTTATTTAATTTGTGAATGATGAAATTTAGCGGGAGAAAAAAAAACTATTACAGTGCACGCAGCCGTCGAGAGATGGCGCAAAATCCCCGCACAGAGCAGACGATTATCTACTCCTTTTACGAAACCTCCTTCGCAAACGGTTTAATTAGGAGTGGAGGGAGAGAATGAGAAATAAAATTTTACCTCACGCAATTTATCTACCGCACGCTCACACTCACCAATATCTACCACCGAAATGTTTTCTCAGAGACTTACATGCAGCGCCATCTGTAGATAATGATGGATACTAATTTACTTATTTATTTGCATGTTTTTTGTTAGCAGCTTAAATTATTTTTCATGTGTATGCAAGCTGAATTTAATAGACTCATAAGCAAAGAATGCATAGACGCCATAAATGCTTTAAAACCTATTTAGTAAAGAATCCTTAATGGATGATGTAATATGTCGTTAAATGTTTACATATAAATTATTTGTTTAATAACTCTTTTACAGCGAATTTATTTAAATTCCTAATTAGATGTCACGTTTTGTTAGGGATATTAATTACTATTACAAACCATATGAAAAGAAGAAAAGAATCAGAAATATTTAAACGTATCCGAATGGATAATTAATTTTTTAATGAAGAACCACTTTGACTTAATTCTCAAATAAACATAATCCAAAAAAATCAATGATTTATTTTAGGTTAGCTTTTTTTTATTTCATTAATTTCGTGAAAATTATTTATTATGGTTGAAGACTGCAGAACATTTATATCTGTACAAGTTACCATTAAAGCAGAAGCTCGGTGTTCAAAAACATTGGAATAACCAGATAAATGTAATAAAACTTAAGGGAACTTGAGCAATTTTATCCTGTCATATTTAAGATTATTTTAAATTTTTTTCACAGATTCATTTATATATGGCAAGTAGAAAAGTAAAGGTTTATAATCACCTTGCCTGCACAGCAGAGGGCCACCACGGTTTCTTCCTTTGATTCTTTAGTTTTAAGGGCTTCCTCAATATCTAATTGAAATTTATAATATCTGACATCTTAATATTAACATTGTAGCAGTTGCATTACACTTATCTTCTCTTTTGGATACCAGATGGCGATACCTGATTAAGCCATCCCATATGTAATCCCATAATGCATTGCGATTGTAATGAGAAGGAAATGTGACGCTGAACTGTGAAGCGCACGCGTAAGTGTCTTGTCTTTGTGTTTGTAATTGTTTAGTGTGTGAATGTGATTATTAAAGAAATGTTTCCTACAACATTCGTCCTGTTGCTTCTTGCACAGATCATAATAATCCACATACCACCACAACATTAAATTTTTAAAGAAACCATTTTGCTTCAAGATTTTCCTGTTAATATTAATTCATTTTTTATAAAGCAACAGATTCCACAAATCACATTAGGATTTGATTATAAGAAAATGAAAGTTACACCAAAAACAAAGGTGTTTCAATGCAAATTATCACTTTCTTAATTATTAAACTTTTATTACATTTTTCAGTCTAAAAGAGATTCTAAAAAATTTAATTAAAAGTACTTCCCTTTTATGCAATGCAAGAAGACTCATTTTTATTATTTTACCTTTGATAAAATTACTGGCAGAGTTTGCTTGGAATAAAATTCTATTTCCAGGCTACACGAGAAATATTTCAAAACGGTGCGGCAAGCTATATTGACCCTAGAAATCCCTTTTCAAATCGTCACTTTGTGGTAAAAGAGGCACATTTGAATTATGTGGATGTAGACTTATGTGTATGAGGCGGTATTTCTAGCTGCACATTACGAGGACCCTCATCATGTTTTGCTTTTTTTCCCCCTCTCAAAAACTACGAAGAAAATTATTCGGAAATAAAACTATACCGTCATAAACTTCAAAATCTTACCTTTCTAATGATACCAATTTCATTTTTTTTTTTTTGCAATTTTTCTTCCAAATGCAATTAATTCTTTAGAAAATTTAAAGTACATGATTTTGAAATAAAATGTGTAGGTATTCCTTTGTTGTGCAGTGCTAAGATTTTGAATTATTCCGCACTATTTTTTAAAATTTCACCTTTATATATATATATAAACACACATACATACATATATATATATATATATATATGTGTGTGTGTGTGTGTGTGTGTGTGTGTGTGTGTGTGTGTGTGTGTGTAACATTATTTGTTGTGAAACAGGATGCAGTTTGAAGACAGTGAAGAGACGTGCTATTTCGTGACGTCGTTTTATTTCATTTTTAAGAAGCAGGCATATGTACAAGCGATGGATACACAGAGCGACACAGAAAAGGAATGAGGAAAAAGCCCTTGGACATTTTATCCCTGGTCTTATATAACCTATGATTTTGATAGGGAAAACATTTCTTCATAGCGCTACTATATTACGAGATTTCGATAGGGATTTTCGTTACACGCGCGGAGAAGGCAGGGGAAACACAGGGAGATTTTTAAAAAGAATTTGCCTCATCAGCGGTATTTTGCCTCTTCACGAGGAGTGTGGGAAAGTTATTTTAGCTGATTCTGCAATTTAACAAAGCTTCTCTTGAATTAATTAAGTAGAGACAGTGGAATTGGATCACGAAATAAGAGAATATTTTAGAATAAAGTTACTATGGGCTAAGCTAAGATAAAATCTTGAAAATGAATTAAATTGAAATTAGAGTTAAAATATCATTACATATATATATATTGTTTTCAAATGACATTGGAATAGTGATGTAGCGTTGCCTTAAAAAGTCAGTTGCTCAAATGGAGGCAATAAAAGTCAAGTTTTCGCAAACAAGTGAAATAAATGTTCGATTACAGCAGCTTCTTCAAGTTATGAGAAATAACTAACATTTTGCTTTTTTCCTATAGTAATGTCGAAGAAAATTATCTCACCCCCCCCCCAAAAAGCATATTTTTACATCATTTTAAAATTTAAAATTTTACCTTCTCATTGATATCTGTTTCATTTCTATGTAATTATTTTGATCAATGTTTATTTTTTTTAAGAATGTTAGCGCAAACGGTTCTGAAATCTTTGCTAATCAGCGTTTAGACTAGGAATTACTCTACCATAAATTTCTCTTTTATCAATATATATCCGTTGATAACAGCGTCTCTTCTTTGTTTGCTTTAAAGTAGTACTGGTTTAAGATTGATTGAAAATCCAATCCAAACGAAGACTCGGAAAGTGGATCTTTCTTGGAGAAAAGATATTTTTTTTTTCTGTTGACCAACAAGAATACGTACTAAGAGCTGTTGCCAGAGCACGTACAAGAATTTACAATGTGTATCATAAAATTATTAATTTAGTTTATTTTCAATTTTTTATTAATGAAAAATTGACTATTTCATTAATTGTCTCTTAAATTGTTCTTTAGACAAATGTTATAAAAACAAAATATCCAGTACTAATGCAAGAAGTATTTGAAACTTACTGAGAAAATCAGCTGTCGGAAGTTTTTAAAATCCTCTGCTTAAATGGTATTGTTGATATTTCAATTTACATTTGCATTTTGATTTTAATTTTTTTTTAAACCATGTCAGATAATAAAAGGATTTTGTTTTAATAGTATTTCAAAACGATAAATATAGCACTGCAAAAAGACAGGGCTGCTTTCGTTAATAGGATTATAATATTTTATGGAGAAGTTTCTACGTTAAAAGACCTACACGCCATAGGATGTTAACCACGTCAGCGCTAAATATACTGTTACGAATCCGTAATGCTGCTTCCCAGCATAGTTGGTTCCATCATTGGAAAGAATGTTTTACAGTCATCTCTATGGAACAGAGTCTGGGCGTCTTGTCGGGAGTCCCAGAGCTTGGCGACAAACTTGGTGACTTGCGACCAATTTGGCGACTTTGGCGCCAAAATAGATTCTACCCGAAACTTCGAGAATTTTCCCGATCCGTCCAGTAGGAACCGAGATACGCCTCGAACGTTCCTGATTGGTTGAGAGGCTTCTAGCCCCGCCTCCTGAGACCTATAAAAGGGGCTGCACTGCCAGAGAAGTCAAGCCAGTAGTCCGAGTTCGAAGGTAGAAGGCAGTAGGAGTTCGAGAGTCGGAGAAGTCTGAAGACGGAGCGGAGGAGTCGTAAGCGACGGTGAGCAGCGACGGAGTCAAGCTCGTGCTGAACTGAGCTGTGCGCTACTGTTTGCAGTAGATTCTGGTTGTATGCTGCTGTTGTATGCTACACGTCTCGGCTGAAGATAGTCGTCTCTATGCTGTATATAGCTGTCGTTTTTGTGCTGTCCTGTGTGTCTTCGTGTAAATAAACGTCGTTGTTTTTATTCTACTTCTGCCTGCTAATTAAGCGTTCTACACACCATATCGCTTCCACTATCCAAACGAACCCCGGTAAAGAAAATTTCGTAACAATACCATTTTGTAATTTTATAAATCTAATACGTACAGAATTTTCGATTTTACTATGCTCGTGCTATTTAAGTCTTTTTTTAAAATAGTGACTGTTTTAAAGGATTTTTATTAACTTTTCATTGATGTTGGATTCCCCATTTTCTAATAAATAGTAAATTTTGTTTATTTTTATTAGATTTCATAAAAGTTCTTTATTTTTCCAATTTTTATAACCTTGATAAAAAAAAATTATATCTCTCCTTATACGTGCAGAAGATATAGACTGAAA
The DNA here is from genome assembly GCA_026543865.1 of Argiope aurantia. Taxonomy (NCBI): domain Eukaryota; kingdom Metazoa; phylum Arthropoda; class Arachnida; order Araneae; family Araneidae; genus Argiope; species Argiope aurantia. Next base: position 206 of record JAPMOR010061379.1, on the reverse strand, counting down.
GTGAGAAACAAAATGTGCAGTATTTTTTACTTTTTACCAAGTGATAATTCTAAACCAAAGAAAATTCCTCTTTCATGGCAGCGAAGATATGAACCATCCAAAATAAATTTCAATTTACGCCACTACTGAGTAGATTTCTATTTAAAAAGTGTGCTTTTAATAAAATATTTGAAATTTTATTCCACTTGCAAGTGAAGTTTAACTTC
>JAPMOR010061352.1:0-14311 GCA_026543865.1 Argiope aurantia | reverse complement strand
CCCCCTTCTATACTACATTTAAAAGATAGCAAGGAAGGTACAAGGGATCATCCAAGTAGATAAATGGTCCAAATATCAGGCTTGAGCCGTGGGAGTGAACGGGTTAAAGCGTGTATTTGAAAAGTTTTTATTTGTATTTTATTTAAAAAATGATTTATTGAAAAAAACATTTTATGTGAAATATGTCAGTTTTCCTTGTTTCTTTGCAGTCAACATGCAGACCTTCTTGTGTTTCACCCTGGTGCTTCTGTCGGCCACCCTCTCTGCTAAGGGAGACGTGCCAGACAGCTTGAAGAGTTTCTTCTTCCCCGCTCTCGCCCCAGCAGTCGCAAACAGCGAATATTCGAACAGCCAACTCAGTGAACAGGTGAGAACACCACACCACTTTCGTTTGTAAAATATATTCAATTTTAGAAGATCTCCCTCCCTCCCTCTCTCTCTCTCTCTCTCTCTCTCTCTCTCTCTCTCTCTCATATATATATATATAATATAATGAACTAACGTACATGGCATAGAAATCTTTCTTATTACATATCGTGGAATGACAGCAGTCAAATGTAAAGAAATCACCAAACGAGCATTTTAGGTTGCTTCACTCAGCTGCATTAAATTGAATGCTTTTCTATTTAATGAAGCTGCAAAATACTCTTAGAAATGCACTAAAAAGAGCTCATCAAGCATTTTGGTTCATTCGGAAGATGAGAAATAAGTGTCATGCAAAATTTAATCTTGCGCAAAAATGTACTTAACTATTGCCAGATAGATAAAGGTTATGAAATTTATGGAAATTGATGACCTTATCTTCCAACATCCCTATTAGCAGAAATATATACCGTATGATATTAAACAATATTCGCAATATTGTATAATATTGTTAAATATTAAATTATATAATATATCACAATATTGTATAATATTATGCAACAGGATGTGCTACCTGGGATTATCTCGCACAATGGTTTTCTAGAATAAGATTCAAAAAAATTATTTTTAATTACATCTATTTTATTTCTGTACATAGTTTATTTTTAATAAATCTTTTAAATGTAGATATCATTTTCATAATTAATTTTTAATGTTAACATGGAATTCAAACTCATTCATTAAACACTCTATCACGTGCTTTTGCCGTTGTTATATTTAAAAAATTATAATTTCTTTCGGCATTAATGGAGAATAGGGTTTTCGCTTCGTCTGTTTTGTAGTATATAAACATTTTAACCCTAGCTCTTTATCTTTCGGATATCCTCCTTCTAACAAATGTTAAAGCCCTGTTTCGACGACCTGTGCCCGCCTTGAGTCTCACACATTTTGCCCTCTTCCCCCTCTCTTGGGGTTTCCTGGGATTCTTTGATGTCTGTTCATTTTACCGACAATTTTATGGAAGCTCCCTATTGCAGTACACAGGCAGGGGTGGTTGGTCCACCAGTGGGTCAGTTGACAGATTAATGACCAAATCCACTAAGGCCACTAATCGTCCAAACGGAGCTTAAGAAAAGGTAGGCCCATTTTTCAATGCTGTAAGGTAAGACAGTAACATTGTATGTCTGTATATAATTGTAACACCTCCGGTCAGAACTCCTTAACAATAGCCCCTGATCCTTCGCATTTCACCTACCCTGCCATTCTATTATTATGTTACTGACACAATGTTATTTTTTCAAGACTTTTTATAAGAAATTGAAATTAACCCATTCTTTATATAACTGTACCCTCTGTCCTTGATTGAAATTGATGAAGGGTTATTCATCGCAGGATCCCGACGCTGTCTCACCTTCTGGCAACGAGGACCAGAGGATGTCTCGCCTGCAATCTACCATCGATGAGGCTCGTCGTAGCTACAGCGCCGGAGACTTCTCCCGCTACAAGACCGCCCAGCCTGTCGGAAAGGCTCAGTGTTATGTTGAGTTTCAAGTGGTAAGTCCACGGCCTTTGGCACTTGTTTCTTTATGCATTTGGCTTCTTTTTAATCACATGTTGGTGCGCGTGCCAAAACAGTCCACTGTAACTCGCAGCGAGGCCACGCAAAGTATCCGATACCTTATAGAAATCGGGAAAAAATTTATATGATCTAAACGAATTAATTCTCGACCTATGATTGTGTTTCTGAAAACTGTATTTCGGCAAACAATCTCAGTCGATGGGCCACGAACATCGTTTTTAATTTCGAGACAATTGCTTCCTGACATGTGTAGCTGCACATCGTTGGTGATTCTGTGACAAAATCATTTCGACGTGCTTGGCATGTCTTTCTACCGCAAGTGGTTACCCGCTTTTATTTAACATGACTTGTTTGTAACATTAGTAAAGGTGGGATTTAAAATCGATATTTTTAATTAAAAAAAATATTGTAGTTTCTTATTGTAGTACACACAAACAAAAGTATACATTAGAAAGTTTTTTTAATAAATTTTTATTTATAAGATGATTTACTAAAAGAAAAACAATGTGTGAAAATTCATTTATAAAGAAATAAGCTTAATATTCAACTTATTATTTTCGTACTCAGCAGATGCCCTAAAATTTGAGTTCATGACCATGAACAGAAAATAATAATTCTGAAACTAAACGGTCTAACTAATAAGTATGAACAATTTATTAACTTCAGATATGCTAGAAGTTTTCAAATTCTTTACAGTAATACTTTCCAGATCGTAAGATAAAGCATTAATATTTTCAGAACTTAATTTTCAGTGAAATGATTAGTTTATTTAAATTTTTATTCCATTATTATTTTAGTAGGTGGATGGCATCATTTATCTCGCAAATTCGAGAGAAAAATAATTTTTCATATGTAATTTATAATAATGAATTATTATTTATAATAATGAAATACATTAAAAAGTAGATAATAGCTAAAAATAATTTTTTAATGTATTTCTATTAGTGTATAAAATAGAAGGTAATTTCTTTGTCAAAAACAGGAACACCAAAACAATGTCCAAACAACACCAAAAATGTGATATCCTCAACCATTCTAAAAAGAAATTAAAACCTGTAAAGTAAAAGAGAAAAAATTCCCAAGGATTCATCAAAAAAAAAACTTATCAATTTTATTAAAATTAAATTTACTTATAGTGTTTTTGACTATGAAGTAGCATTGAATTACCGCCTTCTGCTTCTAGATTTTATTTTGAATATACTATATATTTGATAAGGGATTTTGAATTCCACTTTTTAGTATACTATAAAAATGTTTTTAATTCTTTATGCTCATTATTTTTATAACTTTTTTTAGATTTTTCATATATTCCCGCTAAGTGATATTAATATTTATATAATTAAACTAATGTTTGCCGAAGTGTCCGGAGGTTGAAATGATAGACCGATTTAAAAATTGTTAGCATCACAGGGATATTTTTACGACTTACAAATCAAAATTTATTCTGAATTTGAGGTTTTGAACTAAATTTGTATAACTATGTGGCATTTGAATCAATATTCTATCATCAATATTTTAGACTCAATACTCTAGACTATTCTATCATCAATATTCTAGACTATTCTAGCATCAATATTCTAGTCAAGTGAATCAATATTCACTTGACTGAAGACTTTTCAGCTGACAGAAAGCTGAGACAGTGGTATCATATTTGATAAAAGTGAGGAATAATCTTTACATGGTAATCAGTTAACTAGTAATATAAGCAAAGTAACAAAAATAGACTGTCAAATACTCACAAAAGTATTTTGCAATAGAAGAAAAGGGCAATGTTCTTAATATCAGCGCAGAGCCGCTTTAGATAAGATCGAAAAGAGATCATTCTAGTTTATTCAGCAACGAGAAGAGAATTAACATCATGCTAATTTTACACTCTTAAAAACATTGATCTCAAAAACATTGAAACAGTTCATGTTTATTGAATTTCGTCGAGTTTTAAAATCGCATTTCGAATGATGGAATGCATGACAACATTCCTATTGTGCAATCTTTTCTTGATTGCTGTGTAATTTTTTTTTTAATAAAGTCCCCCGTACATATATACCAAACCCGAAAAGGACCACATGAGCTCTAGAAACGGATGTGTGGTGTGATGTTAAGTGTTAAATTGCACAATCTTAGAAAAGAACATTTTTGTCGATTTTTTTTTGTATCATTCTAAAGTTCTAAAATGTGATAATGTTGTAAAAACATCTGCAAAACATGTAATTTCTTAAAAAGAAAATAATTCAGTGCATTTTTAATTGCATATAAATATATAGAAGCAACAAGCAAAAAAGAATTAATTAAAAAATATTCCTTTTGAAAAAAAATCATTTAATTATCATTATTTCTACCAAATATTAATATTTAGAATGTCATAATTCATTGTTTACACATACAAAAGCAAAAGTTATAATGACGTTAAGATTAGATTTAATTCAATGAGATACGTTTTACTCACTTCAGACCCAGCGCCAGCCAGGACGATGCATCCGGTTGGGAGGCCAGACCCCAGCTTGTCAGACCAGCGACTACGTGTCCATCAACTTCAATGAGTGCAGCTAAGAAAAAAATGCCATTACAGTATCCGAAACCGTTCTAGAATCTTCTCTTTTTGTGATATTTTCGACTCTTCATTTCATCACTCCACCATCTTACTAAGAAGATCTATTTTTACTATCCTCTTTATGTTTGAAATAAATTAAATTATGTGAGCGTTAAATACTGTTTCGTCTGTCTTTCCTTTTTTAACAAACAGCAGGTCATTAACTCGGATATTTGATGACTGACTTTCTGTATAACATACTTCTCCACTATATTTTCTAACTACATTGTGATAATAGTCAATTGATTTGAGGTTCACATGTTTTAATTTTATCTTTAATTTTATGTAATTAATTTTATCTTCTTTGATTAGAGCTGCTGTCTTCTAAATACTTTAATCATATAACAAGGTTTAAGAAATTAAATGAATTATTATTATCGTTTTCAAATCATAATTTATGAATTGCACTGAAAGGAAAATTAATGAAAAGTCTATCTAAATTTTTTGATGGGATCACAAATCTAAATATTTCAGTATTTCTTATTTGAAGCTACAAATCAGAGTTTTAATTAATTAATACTGAAATTAATAAATTAATATACTTTATTTTTGCTGGTCAAAATTTTAATTTGAATCGCAAAAAATTAAGAATCTTCCTTTATTCTCTGGGATTATTATTATGAAAACAATAAGGTTAAAAGAGTTTCTAATCAGTAACTAATAATTTGAATTCTAAGTTCTTAAAAATTAGCTAATTTTCTGATTTCCAGTTGTGTTAATAAACAGACCAAAATATTTTGATATCTATACTAATTTGCAAATAATTATAATATGTAATGATAATTATAATATGTAACTGAATAAACTCCGTTATTTATTTACTTAAATGGACATGACAAATTCATTATGCATCTAAGAATTCTACGTTAAAAATAGATACTAATGAAAATCGGAAGAATTTTCTTAAAATGGAACTGAATTTTGCTTATACATCATATTTATAAAATACATGCAGAAATCAATAATAATAAATATAATATCAAGAATATACAGATTCTTCATCATTTAATTCTATTTCATTTATTTTTGCACAGTAAGGCATTTGCTAGTTAGGTATTTGTAAGCTATAAATGAGTAAAAATATATAATAAAAGAACTTTGTTCAGTTGCGAAAGTAATGCCAACGATTTTTATAGTATAAAATTCCATTCCAAACTGATTTTTTAAATTCAGAGTAATCTAAAAATCCATTATAGTTTTAGCCTAAGAATTTACAATAAATATATTATTCATAACTTATAACAATATTTCTATATTACTAAAAGGATTACTAGATATTAATAGCTGTATATAATACTGATATATTTTAAAATTAGTTTTATTTTCAAATTAGATTACTTAGCAATAAATCTATCAAAAGTCTATAAAAATTGTAAAGAATAATGGATATTGCATCAGGTCATTTAATTAAATTTTTTTCATGCTACTTTAAAAATGCTATAGCAATTGTACATCGATGTAAGGGAAATTCATTATTTTATATACAAAATAGAGAATTTTTTTTTTAATGTTACAAACTTTTCATTATTTTGAATCACCTTTTGATAAATAAAAATTTCATGTACATTTTAAGTTTACAATTTTTTTTTGTGTGGACTCTTTAGTAATGGGGAGTTTTGCAAGCATCTTTATTTTTTACTTTTTTAAACATGTTTTCTTAATATTATAATAAATCAAAATATATTGAACTTGAATGGTTGAGGAATGTAAAAATTAGTGCACTGGCTGTTATTCCTAATCCAAACAACCCCTCTGAGTACGGGTGTCCCAATATCGAGGTTCTCAGCGATCTTTACTCCCTTTGTTTCCACTCCCCTACGCCTTCTGCTGTCTGCTTGATTCTTCCATCTCTCGACGGCAAGCGAGGGAGCTCTCAAAGAGAAGCTGTCGCGCTCTGTCTGCTTGTCATGGACAGCCAAAATCTTCATGTGTTGGCCGTGTGTGGCGACCCATGAGACAGACGGGTGGTGCTCTGTGGTCCCCGGTATATCAATCGGCTAATCACCTGAGTGGTTAGTCTGCCAGAGATCAAGCGAAGGAGTTACTCCTTGGGCTTGACGTTAAGGGTGGTCACTGTCCCCGGGGGTAACTCTGAGCGTATAGGTTCCGGCTAGCACTAAGGTAAGCACTGGGACTGGGAATGGCCAGAGCCGGTGACTGCTTTCCCATGGACAATGCCATCGGGCCTAAATTTTATTCAATATCGCATGGGCTCCTCCAAAAAAATATCCCTTCAGTGGGCATCAAAATGTTTATAAATGTATTACAAACCTTAATAAATTTGATTCGTATTTTATCATGAAGCTTATATCTGAAAAAATGAAATTTTTAATTCTCTCCCCATTTTGGTACATAAAGCTATCACAAACTGTCGGCGAAGTGTCCTCTATTAGAAAGATGCGTTCAGGTGATATGCTGGTGGAAGTTTGCACGAAAAAGCAAGCCCAGCAAATCATTAAGATGAAAGCTTTGACTACATTTCCTGTAACAGTTACTCCTCATAATTCATAAAATTATACAAAGAGCATTATTACAAGCGGGGAACTGCTCAATGTTCCTAGTGATGAAATGACACACGTACTCAAATAGCATGGTGTAACGCACGTACGCCAAATTACCATTCGGCGAGTTGGGCAAATTTTAACAACCAAGCATTATATTTTAACTTTTCACACTACGAAATTATCTGAATGTATATATGCGGGGAACGTAAGATTGCCAATTCGGCAATACATACCTAATTCTTTGCGCTGCTTTCAGTGTCGGCATTTCGGACATTCCAAAATTAATTGTCGAAGAACACTCACGCGCACGCTGTATTGTGAAAGGTCACGACAGCCAGCTGTCAACGACGCAAGAAAAGTGCGTAAATTGCAGTGGTTGTCATGCCTCATATTTCAAATCATGTGAACGCTAGCAGCTGGAAAAGCAAATTACAAGCTTAAAAATTGAAGACATATCTTTTCCTGAAGCCAGACAGAAAATTTTGGCATCAACACCCAAACCTGGTATGAGCTATGCATCCATTGCGCAAAAGTCTTTCTGTAAACACTGTAGTTGCCCAAACTGTACAAAAACAGTCAATAAAGAGAAAACTAAGGAAAAAATTTCTGATTCTGACACTGAGGCATTTTTGACCAATACTCCTGAAAATAGTAAAGCTGTCGCACATAAACCAAAACCAAAATCAAATAAATGTCTGAAGCTAAAGCTCTCCAAACGTGACCTGGTTGCTAAAGACATTTCTAATAAACTTACGGAACTTACGTAGTTTTTTTTATCTCTAGGACTTGCAAACAAAGGTGTCGCTTATAAGGACTTAATACCCATTTTCAGTGGCGCCCCAAAAGGTCCCGCAATCATCCCATGAACTTGATGACCTAACATGAACTTGATGACCTAATGGACCAGCTTTCTTCACCTTTCACTTTATTTGGCGACTTCAACGGACATAGTACGTTGTGGTGCTCTGATTATATAAACTTTCGTGGGCGGCAGATTGAAAAATTTATTTCTAATAACTGTCTCTGCCTGCTAAATAAGGAGGAAAATACATATTTTCATGAACTCACACGTAGCTTCCATAGTCTTGATCTAGCCAATCTAATGTGTGACCTGCGGACACAAAATAAACGGCATTCCATCAAATCAATTATTGGATTGTGGTCTATTCTCCCTACAGGCAAGACTGACTCGTTATACACACCGGCATCTCATTTTTGGTGAGGCGACGCCAATGTGTCCATCATGTCATGTGGATTTTACTGTAAATCATATTTTTATTGAATGTCCTGCTTTTAATATAAATCGTGTTCATTTTTTAAAAACATCGTTATTAACCTTGTAGGACTTGGTGGATGAGAGATATCACCCAAATATTTTTAAGTTTTTAAAGTCTATTAATTTTTATATTTTCATTTAGTATTGTTAGCATTAGTTTTATATTTATAATCATTAGTTTCACGTTTCGCGGAGCCAAAGTGTCCAACATGTCATGTGGATTTTACTGTAAATCATATTTTTATTGAATGTCCTGCTTTTAATATAAATCGTGTTCATTTTTTAAAAACATCATTATTAACCTTGTAGGACTTGGTGGATGAGAGATATCACCCAAATATTTTTAAGTTTTCAAAGTCTATTAACTTTTATATTTTCATTTAGTATTGTTAACATTAGTTTTATATTTATAATCATTAGTTTCACTTCATTTATCTAGCATTCATTCAGAAAGTTTTTTTATCTTACAGTATTGCCTTATTATACTATACATGTTTTTATTTTTATCTGCTTTTATGTTTTAATAAATCTACTAAAACTGCAATATACTAATATATTCTACTTTTATGTTCTACCATTTGCTTGTCGCAGCAGAGCCAAATATGGCCCTTGCGCCAATAAACATCACACAATAAACAAACAAACCATATCCAAATACAATAAATACTTCGATATGTGTATAGTGAAGCAATAAAAATTAACATTTCAAAATTTTATTTATTGGTTTTTATTTGGAATGGCAGAAAGTGTGTTTCGATTTTTAAGAATAAGGGCGTTGCGATTGTTTATTGGAGTAGAGTGAAACTCTATATTTTCTTTGTGACATGGCTATATTGCAAGTTCACTCTCGAAAGCACTTGACAATACAATCCCTTTCCTTTTCAATCTTTCTACAAGGAAGCGAATTTAAGGAATTTTTGGTGTCTTAAAAATCAATCAATCATCAATGCGTTTTTGGATTCAGTCGCTTTTTGGCTAAAACTGAAAATCTCAGGACCGATATTACAGACCTTCATGTCCATATTACTTTAATTTATAAACTGGAATGACATCTAAAGATGCTGATTATCGCAGTCTAATCAATGGAAGTTGCAACAGATATTCACATGGTATTGGTAGAGTACTTAAGAAATAAAAAAAATATTTGCAGTACATGTAGATGGAAACATTAAACATTGAAAATAAAAGTCCGGTATTTTCCAAAAAAAAATCATTATAAGCAACATTCTTTTTCTGCTACCATAATGGTACCTCACACTTACATTAATAATAAAAAAAATGGAACCACTAGTGATCTATTAACAGAATAAAAATGTAATTCCAAATAATAGATTTTTAAAATGCTGAAAGAAAATATTTAACCTCCAAATGTTTTGTGAAATGAGAATTTAATAAGCATAAATAAAATAATAGTAAAAAAAATACCTTAGGTCGTTGACATTTGCTACAATCCAGCATAAAAATATGAAGTTTATAATACCATAAATTATTTTTATCCATTCTTAGATTCGCATACCGATAATTTGAATATTAAAAAAAAAAGAACCTTTCTTGAATTGCTTGATGCCAAAAGAGAAATTAAAATTTGTGCATCCGAAAATGATACAGATCAAAGGGACAAAGGTAATTTTCAATTACATCTAGTGTTGTTGATTTTAAAGACTTGTTTAAGTTGCATACTGCTATGATTGTCTTATATAGAGTGGCTTAGTATTGCATATTTACTACTAAATTGTAAATAATTTCCTGAAATGCTTTTTCTCTATATCTACGATGATCACTAAAACGAAACATAAAGCAATAAGAGCGATTTACAAGAAGTCAGGACATTACTTTTACTCATATTACAATAAGATGTATAAAATTAAATACGTTTTAGGTATTTAATTATAAAAATTAAGGCACTGATGATAAAAAAAATGCACGTTATCTCAAATATTCAGATTAGACATATAAGAGCCAAGCCTAAGGAAAATTCAAACTAAATTTAAACAAAAGACAATTTATGGGACTTTTAAAAGGTTTTATTCTTGAAAAAATACACATAACTTTTCAATAGCTACTAAAAATACAACGAATAAGAATTACATAAAATACTTTTATATTTGTACACAAATTATTAATTTTTATAAATCAAATTTAAAATAAAAATGACTTAAAAGAGAAATGAATTTAAGGTAGTAAATTTTTTTACATCTTATAACAATATATTTTATAACAAACCCAAATTAATATCTTGCTAAAGGGTAATTAAACCTTGACAAATATTTTAGAGCAAATCTTTAATTTTATTTTTCGATTTACATCTACAATGCAATTTAAAAACCGTCTTCTCTTCAGACAAGTTTCTCTATTTTGGAATGACACAGGTTTGTGGCAGCTGAAAAAATTCCATCTAGAGATAGGATTTTTTCAACCCAACAATCCTCCCACTAGTCCACCTCCAACACCGACACTTGTTCCTACTTTTACTCCTCCACTACTACTGACGATTCCTCCAGCTCTTCCACCTCCACTAACACCGACGTTCGTTCCAACTTTTACTCCGCCGCCACTACCGACAAATCCTGAATTTCCTCCTCCACCACCACCGAGGAGTCCCCCTAGTCCGAGGAGTCCTCCACCTCCTCCACCACTACTGACGATTCCTCCTGTCCTTACACTTCCACTAACACCGACGCTCGTTCCAACATTTAGTCCTCCACCACCACTGACAAAGCCTGAATTTCCTCCTCCATTTCCACCGAGAAGTCCTGCTACGAGACCTCCTCCACCACCTCCGTGGAGACCACCACCAACGATTCCAGTTCCTCTCCCACCACTATCTATTTACAAAAGAAAAAAGAGGAAATTAACGTACAAATTACTCCCTATCAATTAAACAATGTTTAGAAATGCATGGAAGATATAACATGCGATGAAAGAATTTAGGGAATAAGTGTAAGAGTAATCAGAGATAAAAACGAAAGAGTCGTTTTTCTGAAGCAATAAAAGCAACAACGATTAACATATGTTTTTTACTTTTAATCGAATAAAAAATGTTTTCGAAAATAAATAAATGACAATTAATTTCCTGATTCTTTTAAACAAAACTTCCACTGATAAAAAATTGCTTGGTTTTCAAGCACGTGCTGGTACTGCTGTTTCACTACCCACTATGTAATCTGGCCGGCAAGAACTTAATATTTCTTCACAGTATGAAAGAGCTACTTCTACTTGTTCTGTTAATCTTTTTTTTTTTGTTCTTTTTGTATAAAATAAATATACTCTTGTTGTTGTTAAAAATGATGTTGTGTATTCTTGAAGTTCTGAGCACATAAGTGGCGGAATCATTCCATATCGCCACACACTTGAAAATACATAAAAGATGCACTTTGTAACAAAAAAACTAGCGAATTTTTTAAGCGAAAGATGTATAAAATTCAAAAAAAAAAGTCATTACTTCTTAGGGTAAAAAATTTAACTAACCGTTTTTCTCCATTAACAACAGTAAAAAAAAAGTTCAATCTATTAACAGATGTTTTCTCTTTCGAAAAATTTGGAAACGAAATTGTTTGGATGCATTTAAACAAATCTTCGCTTATAATATGAAAAAAAATTGCTTGTTTCGAAACATTTGGAAATGTTAATAATGCACACTATGCATAAAGGATTGTATGAATGAGGAAAAAGTGCAAATTAATATTAATAACCGTTTTTCGAAAAAAAAAGGAAGGATTTTTTTATGCAATAGCAAAAAACTATTATTAGATACAATTTTTTTTGTTTTTGTTTCAAACTAAAATACAGTTGTTTAAAATAAAGATATTTCCTAACAGTTGTATAAGCAAATATCATGGAACACATATCAGAGGCAGAGTAAAAGAATATGGAATTTAACAATTAAATACAGTATACTCTCGAGTATCCGGTTCGCGACTATCCGATCTAGTTTTAAAAAATCTAAAAACTTTACATTTTGACTCTTATCTTAGAGATACCTTTTCATATTTGTCTGTCATTTTTCAGTGAAAAATAAAATTTGTTTGAGTCAATTTTCTTATGTCTTTGGCCAACAATTTATGTTAATGTTTTTTATGTTTCATGAATTTAAGTTAGGCATTACAGAATTTATTTTAAAATGTGAATAGTATATATTCTTTAACATACTTTTCTCTAATAAATTCTTGAAACATACAGTGTGGTATATTACCATATATAAAATATCAGTGCAGTGCCTTTTACTTTGATTCGACACATTTAATTAGCCATAAATATTATTGATTAGATTTTATTTTTTTCGAATGGTAGGAGAAAGATACAGTTTTTTGAAAATAATATTCTAATAGATATAAAAATAAAGACATATTATGATTTCTTAAATTTCTTTAACAATTCTGCTTCCACTGAAGCTTCTAATAATATGCAGTTTATAATCTACTATAAATAAAAATAAGCGAAAATAGAAGTGGATTGCGTCTACTTGTTGTTTTCAATGATTTTTAAGATTGTTTTCAACGAATGAATTGTATGCATTATTTAAAAACTGCGAACGTTATTTAAACAAATTAGGTTTTTAATGGTAATGACGGATTTCGTAATGTTTTGTCAAGATCAAAAACTTTTTAAATGAATTTTATGTTTTATACGTTTTTACATATCCGTTTTCACGTTTTACACGTTTTTACATATACATGTCACACGTTTTTACATACATATGTCTTACACGTTTTTACATACATATGTCTTACACGTTTTCACATACATATGTCTTACACGTTTTCACATACATATGTCTTACACGTTTTTACATATGTTTTACACGTTTTTACTATCCAATCGAAAAGGGATAATGGGATTTGCTCTGAAATCGTTTGGTAACGGAATAGGAGATACAAAGTTTCAAATGGTTTTTAAGAGCCTTGTGTTTTCTCTTCATAATTGCACTGCATTTGATATTAATTTATACGAAGATTAGAAATGTTGTTCTGGAAACAATTGCACTATCCTGAACCCATTATAGGGCTTTCGATGTAATCGCCAATGTTGAATATAACATATTTCCAGCCTGCTGGAAACCAGGTCCAGCAGGTTCGTACAATTATTCGTCTGGAAAGGTTGAAAATTCGGTGTTTGGAAGTTGGAATTGCTAATACAACAATTGAAACGCTTATAAAGTTTTTGATGTAGTCGCCAATGGTACTTATAAACGCGGTGCCGGCCAGTTGGAAACAAGGTCCAGCGAGGTTGAATACAAGTATTAGTTCTGCTAACGACTAAGATAGAGCGGTTCGATATTTTAAGAATATCTGGAACAATTCAATAACAAATGTCATAAAACGGCTTCTGATTCTCTGCAACTGAATCATAACCATAGGGACTTAAATTCTAGCAAACTAACTCCCAGCCCCAGGGAATATAAAGCCAAGAATTGTTCCGAACTGGTCCAGAAATTCTTCAAACGATAAACTGACAGATCGAGCCATCGATAGAAATAAATAATATTGCTTCCGGTATCATAATACTACTAATGACTTAAAACGTGAAGAGCACGCTTTGAAAAGAACGAAAGAATCCAGGAAATAAATAGATAAATATTTCTGAAATTTCATTAAAATACTTACTTGGACATTGCGAACGTGGAACACATTTCGAGGAATGCAAACTTTCGAGTATAAGACCGCTGGGACAGACGCAAGCAGGAGTACAACTTTTGGGGCAGATGGGGTCAGCAATCAAATTACAAACCTCAGGGCAACCAAAGAAGCATGACTTGAAGATCAATCCAGGCTCGCAATCTGAAACAAAAAGAAATAAAAAAGTTTTTGAAGTGTCTTTTAATTATTAAACTAAACAGAACAGCAATTTATTATTATTTTTATTTTAAGTATTTTTTTTTAACTTTTAAATTTGAGATCTACTGCATACAATCTCCCAGTCAAGTAATATCAAAATTTGATTTAATTAATTATTAATTGAACATCAAATACAGAAAATATCAATGAACGTATCTATATATATAT
>JAPMOR010061349.1:93664-116967 GCA_026543865.1 Argiope aurantia | reverse complement strand
AGGCTCCTAGCCCCGCCTCCTGAGACCTATAAAAGTGTCTGCAGCTGCCAGTCAGAGTAGTCGAAGTCGCAGTCGGAATCGATGGAGCGGAGTAGTCGGAAACGACAGACCAGAGTAGTCGGAATTGACGGTGAAGAACTTTTCTCCTAGGGATTAGCAGAGCAGCGACGGAGTCAAGCTAGTGCTGAACTGAGCTGTGCGCTACTGTCTTCAGTAGAGCTTTGTTGTGTGCTGCTGTTGCACGACTCGCGGCTGAATATAATTATCTTCTCTGTGCTGTATATAGTATATAGTTGTGCTGTACTGTGTGTCTTCGTGTAAATAAACGTCGTTGTTTTTATTTTCCACTGCCGCCTGCTGATTGAGCGTACTCCACACAATATAATTTCCACTATCCAAACGAACCTGGGAAATTTCGTGACATTTGGTGTCAGAAGTGGAATTGTGGTCAACAGTGTATGGTGCTGACGAGGTCCCAAGCAAAAATGTCTGATAGCGGTAATGGTGAGTTACTGGCTCTGTTGGCTGAGATGAAGAAATCTGTGGAAGCTGGACAAGAAATATTGGAGAAAGAGATGCATTCCGGTCAAGAAAGAATAGAGGAAATGAAGCAAGGACAAGAAAGAATGGAGCAGGATATAAAGGAAAGACAAGAAAGAATGGAGCAGGAGATGAAATCCGAACAGGAGGAACTTAAGAAGGATATCGTAAGTGTTAAAAAGGAATTCTCCAATATCATTCAGGAGAAGATGAATGCAATTGAAGATAAGGTGGCTTCATTTGAGAGTAAGGAAATTTTTGTTGAAACTAAAGTTTTGAAGATGGAAGAAAGTATTGACAAGGTTCGAGAAGACATCGGAAAAGAATTTGAACAGAAATTTGGGAAAGAGATTGAAAGCCTGAAGAAGCAGATTTCCCATGAACATGAGGAATCGAATGTGATATTTACACCTTCCCTAGCGACGATTAAATTCTCGACATTTGCCGGCAAGTATACAAAACACAGTTTACTATAGTAGCGGAAGCTAATGGATGGGATCCTCAAGCCAAAGCGTTTCACTTGGCAGCTTCGTTAAGAGGAGACGCTGCCGACATCCTTGAGACTCTTAATGAGGAGCAAAGACATGATTTCCAAGCTCTATCGAGTGCACTTGAGCTGCGGTTTGGAGAGAAGTGCACTAAACAATACAGCCGATTGCAGATAATGTCCCTCTATCAAAAAGCGGGTGAAATTCTGCAGGAATTAGGTGCCGATATTCAGCGACTTTCCCATTTAGCATTTTCTGATTGCCCAGTTGAGATACGTAAAGATCTGGCTCTCCAGCACTTCATCGATAGTGTGCGGGATCCGGAAACACGGAAGACTCTTAGACTAGCAGATGTCAAAGATATAGTATCTGCTTTAGTCTTTGCACACAAAATAGAGGCTGCCCAGCAGGCCACACGCAAGGACCGACACCCAATCAGAGCTGTCTCTGCTGCGGATTCGGACTCTGATTTCGTGAAACAGATTGACGATCTGCGAAGTGAAATTCGGAGGTTAAAAGAGCGCAAAGATGGCGGAAGTACGGAAATTCGGTGTTGGACTTGTGGTGCAGACGGACACGTCCGTAGAAACTGCAAGGTTTCTAGAAGTGGTGGAAATAGTCAACAGCCACATTTCAAAGTATTTCATATTTCATCCATAAGTGGCGGTGACAAAGGATTTTTCGTGATAGGACAAATTGGTGACATCTCATGCAATATGGTTGTCACGCTGGAGCCAATGTGACCATAATAAGAGAAAATCTGGCACGAAAATTAAAATTTAACATAATCTGGATGCCGCTTTGCATTACTTTACAGACAGTGACGGGAGATAAGATTTACGTTCATGGGAAAGTCAACCTCTCTATATGCTTTGGAAATATAAACTACCACCATACGGCATTTGTAGCAGAAATTACCGACCCTTGCATTCTCGGACTAGATTTTCTGCGGAAATGCGACTTTAAACTGGACTTCGGAAATAGTAGAATGAACTCAAAATTTGAAGACATCACTCTCTTTGGACTACACGCTGAACTGGAAACCAGTCAGAAAATAATAGCTAAAACTGACATCTCCTTATTCAGGACTTATTTTTCCGAATATCTGAGGACTTTGGAAGGACTCGACTAGTAAAACACCGAATTGATACAGGAGAGCATCCTCATATTAGATAGCATCCCAGACGACTACCATTCGCTAAACAAGAAGTCAAAACACTAATTAAAGAAATGCAAGATAATGACGTAATTGAGCCGTCATCAAATCCTTGGGCATCCCCCATCGTCTTAGTAAGGAAGAAAGACGGCTCTACTAGATTTTGTGTGGATTATCGCCGGTTGACTGATGTCACCAAGAAGCACAGCTACCCTTTGCCAAGGATAGATGGCACGCTTGATACACTTGACGGCAATACCTAGTTTTCCACCCTGGACTTTAAGAGTGGGTATTGGTAAGAAGAAATCCATCCTGAAGATAAGGAGAAGACGGCTTTTACCACAGGACAGGGGCTATGTCAGTTTAAGGTTATGCCTTTCGGCTTGTGTAATGGGCCGGTAACATTTGAACGCCTTATGGAAACAGTTCTCGGAGGGCTTTCTTATGAAGCTTGTCTGGTTTACCTCGATGACATCATCATCATGGGGCGTTCCTTTGAAGAACATCTTCAAAATGTTAGACGTGTACTGCAAACGCTGAAGGAAGTTAACCTGAAATTAAGCCCGTCCAAGTGCCACCTATTCAGGCGGGAAGTCACCTTTCTTGGGCATATCATTTCGGCAGAAGGTGTACTAACAGACCCGGATAAGATATCGGCTGTAAAACACTGGACCTTCCCGACGGATGTACACCAGCTCCGGAGTTTCTTAGGCTTATGCACGTATTACCGGAAATTCGTGAAAAACTTATCAACAATTGCCAGACCACTCCATAAGCTGACCGAAGCGAAACAGAAATTCATCTGGACGGACGAGTGTGACAACGCCTTCAACAAGCTCAAAGATGCCCTAACATCTGCTCCCGTCCTGGCATATCCTGAAATTGGAAAGCAATTTATTCTGGATACAGATGAAAGCCATGAATGCATCGGATCTGTGTTGTCCCAAGAAATAGATGAACAGGAGCGTGTCATTGCCTATTTCAGTAAGTGTCTGTCCAAACAGAAAAGGAATAATTGTGTGAACAGGAAGGAACTTCTGGCTATCTTAAAGGTCGTAGAGAACTTCCACCCTTACCTATATGGTCTGAGGTTTCTGCTTCGTACAGATCAGGCTTCATTAACCTGGCTATTGAATTTTAAAAATCCAGAAGGTCAAATAGCCAGATGGATACAGAGACTACAGGAATATGACATGGAAATTCGCCATCGAAAAGGATCAGCGAATGGAGACGCAGATGCTCTTTCGAGAAGACCATGTTCGGAGAACTGCAAATACTGCCCTAGAGTTGAAAAGAAATTTGACATGGTAGATCCTGTAGTTCGCCAAGTTACAGCACCATCAACATCAGAATTAGATCCATGGAGTGAAGAGAGCGTCCGGAAAGACCAACTAGCTGATTCTAAAATAAAGCCAATAATTGATTTTAAAGAGTCAACAGGCGGAAAGCCTAGCTGGCAAGACATTGCTTCTTTCCATCCTACAACGAAGCGTTACTTGGCTCTTTGGGATTCTCTCCATTTAAGAAATGGTGTGCTGTATCACAAATGGGAGTCTGACGATGAAAAAGCATTCAGATGGCAAATTATACTCCCAAAAACAAGAGTATCAACAGTCCTTAAGGAACTCCATGGTAGTCCGGCTGGGGGTCATTTTGGTGTTACGAAGACTTTACAAAAAGTTAGAGAACGTTTCTACTGGAATAATGTGCGAAATGTCGTGGAGAAGTGGTGTCGCACATGTGATCCCTGTGTTGCACATAAAGGTCCTGGGAAACGTATTAAAGGAAGACTGCAGCTGTGTAATGTGGGGGCACCTTTTTAACGAATTGCTTTTGACATCTTAGGATCTCTTCCTAGGTCATCAGATGGCAACAACAACATCCTGGTTGTCATGGACTACTTCACCAAATGGACTGATTCTTCTCCCATTCGCGATTAAGAAGCCACGACTGTTGCAGAGATTCTAGTTCAAAACTGGATTTCAAGATACGCAGTTCCTCTAAAACTGCACTCTGATCAAGGAAGAAACTTCGATTTGGCTGTCTGCAGGAGACTGTGTGAGATACTCGGCATCGACAAAACTCTAACTACTGCTTTACATCCTCAGTCAGATGGCAGGGTAGAGAGATTCAATCTGACATTTCTGAACAGTCTCTCTATTCTGGTGTCCAGCAATCAACAGGACTGGGACAAGAAACTGCCCCTTTTAATTCTTGCCTATAGAAGTGCCGTTCACGAGATTACTGGCTATTCCCCATCCCAAATGCTCTTCGGACGTGACCTTCGTCTGCCTTCAGATCTACTGTTCAGCCGGCCTCCAGATGCCCCCTTGGTGCCTGAGGAATATGTCGAGAATCTCCGGACACGGATGGAGGAGGTGCATCATCTGGCCAGAGATAGGATCGGCATGGCTTCAGAGAAGATGAAGACCCGATACGATGCTAGAGCAACGGGACACAATTTCCACGAAGGAGATCAAGTGTGGTTATGGAATCCGAAATGTCGCAAAGGACTTTCTCCGAAGTTGCAGACCAACTGGGAGGGTCCTTATACAGTCCTTAAAAGACTGAATGACGTTGTGGTACGGATACAGAAATCACCACACTCAAAACCGAAGGTGATACATTGTAACAGGCTAGCCCCTTATCTTGGCCAAGGTGATTAAGATCTTTTTTTAGTTCAGATCATGGTCGCCCATTATATGATAAATAATGAAAATCATATATCTTCTTAATTTTGTTATTTTAGTATTGTAATTTATTTTTTGTATTATTCATGTATTTTGAAAATATTTACGCTGTATGTCAGTTTGAGTATTTGTTATTTTATACTTGCTTATTGTGTGAATATGGTAATCCTGTAAGTAGATGACTCTTACTCAGATATTGTACTAACCGGGACGTGCAGTCCTTAAGAGGGGGATAATGTTACGGATCCGCAATGCTGCTTCCCAGCTTAGTTGGTTCCATCATCGGAAAGAAAGTTTTACAGTCATCTGTATGGGACGGAATCCGTGTGTCGCGTCGGAGGTCTCAGAGCTTGGCGACCATTTGGCGACTTGGCGACGAATTTGGCGACTTTGGCGCCAAAATAGATTATATCCGAAACATTGAGAATTTTCCCGATCCTTGCAGTATTAACCGAGATACGCTTCGAACGTTCTTGATTGGTTGAGAGGCTCCTAGCCCCGCCTCCTGAGACCTATAAAAGTGTCTGCAGCTGCCAGTCAGAGTAGTCGAAGTCGCAGTCGGAATCGATGGAGCGGAGTAGTCGGAAACGACAGACCAGAGTAGTCGGAATTGACGGTGAAGAACTTTTCTCCTAGGGATTAGCAGAGCAGCGACGGAGTCAAGCTAGTGCTGAACTGAGCTGTGCGCTACTATCTGCAGTAGAGCTTTGATGTGTGCTGCTGTTGCACGTCTCGCGGCTGAAGATAATTGTCTTCTCTGTGCTGTATATAGTTGTCGTCTTTGTGCTATACTGTGTGTCTTCTTGTAAATAAACGTCGTTGTTTTTATTTTCTACTGCCGCCTGCTGATTGAGCGTTCTCCACACCATATAACTTCCATTATCCAAATGAACCCCGGAAATTTCGTAACAATACTGATTCCACTATATCTACACTCATTATTGATTAGAAAAATGATAAATGAATTTATTAGTCATTTAAAATCTAAATGCTATAGTTAGGTGTTTTCTGAAATTATGTAAGTGTAATTGATGAAAATTATATAAAATAGTTCTACATTAAATATTGAGTTTTATTGAAAAACGACTTATTAATTTTTTTGTTAATTTAATAAATATTCTGTATTCAATTCATTTATTTTTATTTTTGTAATTCATATTTTTTAAATCGTTAAAATCCAACAAAATTCGCAGTTAAATACACACTTGCAGAATGTATCTCTTTATATACAAAATAAAAAAAGTAAATAATAGTGAATTATAAAATTGAATTCCTAATACGTATTTTATTTCCTAATTTTAATAGAACAAATAATGAAATGTGTTTAAATACATTTAACATCAAATAACATTAACAAATAACATTTTACATCATAGTATTTAGGAATATTTTCAAAGATATACTGATTCGAAAAGTAGTTTCATTTAAAATGAAATTTTTCAAAAAATATTCCTTAATGCTATAATCGATTATTTCCCTTTGAAACGCAAATGCTAATGGTATTTTAAATGCTTTTTTCAGTTTTTATGTTTCAGAGACAATCAGTTACTCTATGTTTTTTTATAATGGATTATAATTATTCAGTTTTAGTAAGAAAATTATTTAAGAACAAAAATAAATAAATAAAGGAAGTCTCGAAAGATCAATTTTATTGGAAATTGCTGATTAGCTTGATTTATTTATTTCTCGAAATTAATGTTCAGTGCTTAAATAAGATAAAGCACTTTAATTGGTCCATTTTGGTTTTTATGAATTTTCTGAAGAATCATTCAAAATTTCTTAGATTGAAAAATTTTAAACTACCATCATAAGTACTTTTAACTTTAGTTATAAATTGTTAACTTAATGAGAATAATGAGCCACAGGTTTCATTATTTTCTATGCATAATAAATTTGTTCTTTAAATTGATGCAAATTTAAGTAAAGAGCATAAAATTGCTGGAAATGGGATTTCCAATTATAAATGAATCATTTGAAATTTGTTTCATCAGATATGAATTTTGAATATATTTGCATTTTGTTACATCGGAATGAAATTATTTTGTATTTTATTTATTTTTCTAACTTCCTAAAAATGAATTTCAATTTCAAAACAAGACATTTTTTTAAAACTATATGTATAACAAACTATTAAGTGAGTTTTTTTCTCTAGATCCCAAACTTTAGTGATTATTTCCTGGAGCAAACTCAATTTTTTTCTTTCGAGGAGAGTTTTTTTTTTTTATGATTCTTTAAAGCACCGGTCAAGATTTACAGACAGCCTCGAAGGCAGTTTTACAAAACTTTCTTCCGAATTGGAGGTTCAGCAAATGGTTTGCTTCAGGCAAATGTTTTATTCTTTTTTTAGAGATATTTTATTCCTGATCTCCAAGAAAAAATCTTACAATTTCAACTCCTGAAAGATTTTTCACTTTTATAATGTGAGCATCATATTATTAAATTTTATTAACTCATCAGTAATCAAGTAACTTATTTAAAGCAATCAAGTAATTTATTTAAAGCAATCAAGTAATTTAATTAAATACATTTTAGAATTTAAAAATCCTTGCATTATTTAACCCTTAACTGGGGACGTGCGGTCTTTGAGACCGCTAGCGATTGATTTTCGGTCACCCCTATTCTATTTTTAGCCCAATTGAATGGATTGACCCTGTAGTTTCCTGTTTTGTGACCTTCAATACACGTGCACTTTTTCAACCAATTTCAGCGGATGCCTTTTAAAATAATTTAGTTATTTCTTTAAGTGCGGTCTTTAAGACCGCACCTCCCTGTTAGTGACCCAGTGATAAGTAAGGCTTAGCAGATGGCGCTAAAATTTGGGCCCCAAAATATCACCCAGTTTATTGATCCTATTATGAAGCAGTGTTCCAGACACTTTTAAATGAAGCAGAAAGTGATTTTAGTGATAAGGATAATTGTACAGAAGAGTTTTTCGATGAAAGTTCACATTCAACTGATTCTGATATGTATGTTCAAATATAATTAATTTTTCTAGTGATAATGTATTTTGAAAAATTTATAAAATATATTAATATACCAAGATATATATATATATATATACAGAATTTATAGGTTGATTTTTATACTATTCTTAACCTGCATGTTTAAAATATGCTAGAAAATCGTGCTATGAAAATCAGACTAGCCGATAAAAAAACGGCCAATTTTACCCATTGTCATTTTTTTATTTTTCATATAATTGGTGAATTTTACATTATATTGTCTTTTGTATACCTTCATATACTGTAAAAATAAATATGAGTTGAAAAGTAAAAAGTAATATGTTTTTTTAAGAATATTATTTATTGTAACATGTAATTTAAGAAAAAAAAAAACGTATCTTCCAACGCAATTACTTTTTTCAATGATAATATATTTTGAAAAATTTCTGAAACATATCTATATGTCAAGAAAAATATCTGCAAAATATATTGGTAGTTTTTCATACTAATACATTCATTAGAAAATATAATTTGATGGTAAATGAAATGCGGTCTCGTAGACCGCACCTCCCCAGTTAAGTCCTAAAATTTCACCTCCCCAGTTAAAGGTTAAATTTTTTCTAGTTCTGATACGTTTAAAATAGAAGTGTTTTAAAAAACCAGAATTTAGCAAAATAATGTAATAAAGAGAGTTTGTTTTTTAAATTACATCTTACAATCATTTATTATGATCATCTTCCTTATCATGACATTCCATAATTCTTTTAATTTGCTGTATTGTTATACTGAAACATTTGGAGTTTATTTTGTATATAAAAGGTCAATATATCATAATATTTATTTTCCTTTAATTCAAACTCCTTGATTATTGATGAAAATTAATACATTTCATAATAATATACACAATTTGTTTTCCATTTTTGACGTTACCTCACAAATGTAACGCATCTACTTTACTAAGAGAGCAAAACATATATGATTACAGCAATCACAAAGCAAAGAGCTGAGCGATATATATAGATATATATAAATATATATTATTTAAAAATGTTCTCTTATTTCCTCATCCAATTCCCTTTTTTTATTTAGTTAATTTTAAACGTGCCCTATAAAACTGCTGATTTAAACGTTTTCTCGTGCTCGAAGTGAAGGGATACAAATCCCTAACGTTCACAATTCTCTTTTAAAGATACCTAAGATTCTCTTTTCCGAAGTCGACCCGTGACAAAAAAATGAAAATTATATGACTAAAATTTAAATAAATATATAAACTTTTGTATACCCATTATACAAATTATTTCAACGAGCATTAACATCTTGTCTTTTGACCACGAAAGAGTTTTTTGCAAATTGCAAAATTCCCTATTATAAGGAAGATAATAAGAATATGCAGATCAAATATCAAATAAATTTCTGAAAAGTTGAAATATTTAAATCCCGTATATGTCTTATGGACACCTTTTTCCATCTCACTTAACAACATAATTATATAATGTTTTGCCTATTTTTGCAGAACTGATTGAAATATAATTGAAGAAAATAATGATTTCTACCATATATTACTGGCATTTAAAACACCATTTTTTGAGAAAAAAATAAGGATTTTATATGCATTAAAGATGATTTTTTTCCATCAAAGATATGTAACAAGTATGAAAAAAAGGAGAATTATTTAAAATGATAGACATGATAGACATAGATTACAATCTTAAAAAATAATTTATAGAAAACAATTAATCTTTGGTAGTTTAAACGTAAATTTGAAAAATGAAAGATCATGTGGAGTCATTCGTTTATTCTGTTGATATAAATCATGTATTTATTTATTTATCAAGTATATTAAATTATCATATCATTAACCACTTTATTTATCCAATCAAATAAAAATTGAAACTGGGTATTTTAAATCATTTAATAATGCATATAGAGATTGCAGTTATGGGAAAAAATGTCTGTATAGTTGGAAAAATATTCCAAAATTAAAAGGATGATTAATTTTTATTCTAATGCAAAATTTCCTTCTAATTATTTTTGATTACTGCATTCATGTTATTTTGTTGCTATAATATTGACATGAGTTTTGCAAGCCTATCGATTACACTTACCATATTTCATAGAAGGTTTTTTTTTAATCGAATGTTCGAAGACATGCAATGCTGAGACTATGTTTCAGAGAAATTTCTATTGCAATTGCAATGCTAATGGTCTTCGGAATTTTCCAAGAACAATCTAAATCTATATATCATATACATTGAGAATCAATCAGTTTGTCACATAGCTGTTAGTGGATTTACGTAAATAGTTCCAAAATCTTGGAAAAATAGTAGTTTATTTCTCATAGTTTTTAAGGAATTATGTATGCGTTGACTATCGCGATAATATCCATATGAAATCGACGGGATTACTCCCCCTCAAACTTTCTCACATACTTTCTAATAAACTTACCATGCGAGAGAAGAGCTTACACCTCATTAGCTTAAAATAGTTACGAAATATTAACTTTTGGCTTGAATTTAGCATTTTTGTTGAATCCATTGTGTTATTCTTGGCAGCTTATTTAGCAATTAATCTCTGGCGTGTGTTAATAGTATTCAAAAATCTAATTACTGTTTTAGATACATTTTTCTCAACCGATTGAAACAACAATATGACATAAAGCTGCACTTGTAATCATAAAATTCCTCACCAAATGAGGTATATTTAAATCGCTGGGATTTTGGAGTTATTGCATTTACATGCTTCTGAAAGTACAGACCGATAAACATTTTTATTGGATCTATTGATTCAATAATTCCTCTACCTGTTGTTGGATTTGGCTCAAAGTTCGAATTTTTCCATCCATATGTTAACATATATTTGAACAAACAGGTAGACGAATTTAATCTTAGCAGATTTTACACAAAATGTGATAGAAAAATGAAAATTTTGTTTAAAGACCTTATACGAAATTTCAACAGTCCAGCTCAAAACGTTTAGAGATATTTTTGTCACAAACTGGCAGACATTTTACAAAAATGTGTTTTTCGAACTCAGGGTGGTCTAAAACATGGCGCTTCATTAAAATCTCGAGTTCGAAAGTTTTGATGATTATTGTACTTTATCTATATTACGTATAAGAGAAAGTATAAATAAGATTAATAGACACCGTTTAATATCATGCGGACAGGAATAATCATCTACAATGTAATCCAAACTATCCTTATATCCTTCACATTGATTGATTTGAAAAGTTGTTTTTCGTCCATTAAATACAAATCAGATTATTAACACTTGATTGATAACACGCCTGCTACGCTTAGGTTTATATGAAATCCGTATGACTCTTGAGAAAACACAGCCTCATAGGAGAGCATTACATCTTTTTAATTTAGTGTGTAAGAAACTCTTTCTGATTTGTTTCACAGTTCGAGGATCATTATTCCATTTTCATTAATTCTTCTGCAATAGAAAGAGAGTAAAAATATTAGTTCTCTTAATACCTAAAGGCAATAAATCAAAAAATAGTTTCTTAAGTAGTTATTTCATCTATATTGGGAGCGATGATTCCAGAATTTGTATTCAAATACTGCGCTATAAACATTCTAAAATTATTAAATTTTTATAAAATTAGAACTTGATAATAGAGAGTGTTTTCGTAGAGTCATTTAATGACTAAACTTGGTCGTCCGAAAGTTAATGAAGTATTTTCAAAATGAATTTTCTCACCAAGAGTTGAAAATTCGTTGATTTGAGGGTCATTCTGTAACTCTTTTTTGATCAGACTCTTTTATCGAATTTTTCGTTCAGCTTGGATACTTTTAAATTTCCTTCATTAAAGAGGGCATAAAAGATTTTTCCAATTCAATTCCAGCATCTCCTTGATACTGAAATTACTTTTCCTGGCAAGAAGGAATTTGCTAAGATTATAATTTTTAGTACGTGTTGAACTCTCTGTCTTCTGTAAAAAAAATAATTTTTTTCTCCGCATAATAGAAATCGAATATATGTTTTGTCTTAATAAAATGAAAAAAATAATGCACTATAGAAAGAATAATGCGAAACTCGAAAAAATAATGCGCAATTATCTCTTACAATCTCTTGTTATTAATTTCGAAGTTTTAGCAGATATTGCCATTTCTTTTAAATGCGATTTTTATAATACGATAATTTTATCAATTATCAAGCCATTCCTAATAAAAGAATTAAGCATATTAACTAAAAAAGTATTAACATATTAATCAATTATCCTAATAAAAGTATTAGCATATTAATCAATTATCCTAATAAAAGTATTAGCATATTAATCAATTATCCTAATAAAAGTATTAGCATATTAATCAATTATCCTAATAAAAGTATTAGCATATTAACTATTCTCCCCAATGACCATTAAGGTCTTTCACTCTTTCAGCTAGGCTGGTCGTCGCGGGTCAAACCGGATCAAGCATATTAACTATGGAAAACTAGCATCGATTTTTTACGCATTTTTTAAAGTATTTCACTCATCCGGAAAAAAAGGGCTTCGTATGTTACAGCTACAAAATTTTATTGCAACATATCTTGTAAGAATTTACTTTATGCTCTAAATTGAAGAGATATAAAACTTGTATTTTAACATCGTTCCAGTTATCCTAAATTACTTCGGAAGATGAAATTTATTAAGCCATAGAGTCTGGTTCGTCTACCTTTATTCTTTCAATAGATAAAATGCTGAACGCAATAAATCATGCAAGCGAAACAGGAGCAATTGTTATACTTTTATGATTAGGGAAGTTTTATCCATTAAAAACGTTTCGTTATTCCTAACCGAAGAAATAAATCCTTTAAAAGGAAACTATAAAACAATTTAATACTTGTTTTTAAAATTTTTTTTTCAGGAAATGCTTTAATAGGTTGTTTACTAAATTTTACTGCTATTATATGTACAGAAAAAAAAACTATTAAATTCATTATTTATTTAATATTATGGCTTACTTATGACAAAAATTCCTCATCTAAATGTTATCTTCAGTGTTAATTTTATTTCAATAAAATTGTAATTTGTTTATAGAAATGTGTTTTGCATTTCATTTCGTTTTGATTTCTAATATTTTTATTTCAAATATACCATCTAATGCCTTTATAAAAGCAATACTTATTTGCGATAATTAAAATAAAAAATTAATCAATAGGAATTTTCATATTATATAGATATTTTCGAATAAAATTAACAGAAAAATACTGATAATAAAATACGGATATTTTAAATACGATAATTAAAATAAATATTCAACATAAGAGAATTAGAAAAAATAGTAACCATATAATAATCATATAATAATAATAATCATAAAAAATAATAATTAATCATATATAATTATATTTTTTAATTTTTATTTCTTTTCCGTGTTTAGTTAATATTTGATGATTGAATTGTAATCTCTTATTAATTATTATTATGATAAGTATAATTAAATCAAAATAATCTGTAATATTATTGCGATTTTTTTTTTGTAAAGCTTATTTTTTCTACTTTTTTCAACTCCTTGCATTTTTCTATATGAGTTTTTTTCGTCTCTTGCGCCATTTTTTATTTCAGTCATTTTTCAGTTATTTATTTTCAGTCATTTTTTTTCTCTTAGGAAAGAAAGTGATTGTATTTTTTTCATTTATATTTTAGAGAACAATGTTTTCCACAAGTAATGCTTCATTCACAATACTACGTACGGTGTCAAAAATCTATTAATGACAAAGAAAAGCGAATGTCTGAATTATTTTCAATTCCATAAATTATAACATACTACAAATTAAAAGGTTTTTGTAACACTACCATGCAATTTCCCAGAATTGTAAAACATACAAAGAAACTTCAAATCCTTCAAAAATTTTCTATTATCTTTATGTTGGATTAAGTTTGGGACCATTATTTTTTAAAGCTTACCGAGTTTCTCGAAAAAATCTTAAAGGATTATTGTATATGAAAGCTTATATTTAAATTATTTCTTTGATTTTTCTACAGATTTGATTTTACGTTTGTTGGTTTTCTGTTTCGAATAAACTAAGGGCCATTTTTTGCCTGTGTGTGCTATCGAAGTTTTTCTTTATTTGTTATTCAACTTTCTAAACATTATTTATATATAACAAATCATGAATCCTCAATTTACAAAAATGAAATTTTTCAATATTTCTTTAAATGGTAATTATATTTTTTTCAGGAATCAGGCTTACAAATATATATTGAGTATATCTTATTACTTACGCTTTTTATTTAGTCTGCATTTGAAAATCACATCTTTTTAACAACGCCCTGTTATGTCTTATTACTTATATGGACATAATACTGAATGCACTAATAAAGACGGATATGAAATTCAAAATTTATTTATCATTAAAGAACGTACTAGTTTGAAATAGATTCTCTTATTTATAAATTATATAATTCTATATTTTTATATATATTATATTTATTTTCTGTTATAAATTTTGTATGTAATGCACAATTCTGCAATTTGTATGTAAAATTGATAATCTCTCCTAATGTAGGAAAGTTAACACTCATTTAATGTATTTTATGCAATTTTAACATTTCATAAATTAATATGCAATGTAAAATGTACTTATTTACTTAGAAAATTTTATTGTTTTTTTTTAATTAACAACCAGCATTTATATGATAAAACATGTATAGTGAAAAAAAACAGGGGATTTTTTTAGACTTACAGATTTTTTAAAACGTTTTGCCTCAATTACAGGAACGATCTTTCAATGTACGAGTTTCATGCGGAATCATAACATTTTCTAACAATAAAAATTGTTTTGCTTTAAAAATACTTAAACTTACAATGTTTAACACTAACTGATTTCATTCATAATATTATTCATGTATTAAAATAAGCTGTTTGATTTTCATTTATTTAAATTGAAAATTTGTGATCTTGGGATTTTTAAAATCAAATTTATTTGTGTTTTTAAACCGTACAGTTTTCTCTAAAATATAAAATTAATGTTATTTTCATGTTTTTAATTCAAAATTTTAAGTGAATGGCAACATTGCTAAAACTATTTTTTAGTTTAGCGAGAATGGCAACGCTGTTGTAATTTTTAAATAAATAAAAGATGTCGATTTAAAAAAGGGTTGTTTGCTTATTGGTTTTGTTAAGAATATCTTTTTTAATGCTTAGAATCTGGGATTAAAATAAAGTGAGTGGCATTAGCAATCAGATAATACGAAACATAAACTTTATTTTGAGATAGATAACGTACGAGTGTGTTGTGGTTGTTTACTGTTTAGTAAACGAAGTTTTTGATTGTTCGTTAAAATTATCATAATCTAACATATAAAAATCTCGTGTCACGGTGTTTGTGTTCGTACTCCTCCGAAACGGCACCACCGATTTTTATGAAATTTTTTATGTTTATTTCGTAGGTATGAGAATCGGTTGTAAAGTATATTTCATAAAGCTAGATAATTAGGGTGTCCCTATCCCCGTTCAACGTGCGCTGATGAGATCAACGCTTCTTTCAAATCATCGCCACTGTGACATAATGTTGAAAAAATCCAGCTAAAAATAAACATGCGCGTCCAAATTCTACAAGATCCATCTGCTGACACATTTTCTTACCAATTGTTAGATATCAGCAATGAAAAAGTTGCTGTCTATGAAAATACTGAATGCATAAAATTGCTCACTAATTTCTGCACTGTCGTTGATTCGCAAAATGCTCTCATTGACCGCTTATTTCCAGATGTAAGCACACAATACATAAATCATACGTGGCTGGCAGAAAGAGCCATTTTGGGAGCAAAAAATGTGGATTTCGACGATTTAAACTTCAAGATACAGCAGTCGTTGCCAGGCGACTTGATATCATACAAATCAATCGATACAGTTTGTGATGTTAACGAAGCTGTGAATTATCCAACAGAGATTTTGAACTCACTGGATTTGCCAGGCATGTCATCACACCTTCTACGACTGAAAGCTGGATCTCCAGTTATTTTACTTCGGAATTTGAACACACCACGGCTGTGCAAAGGCACGCGATTGGACATTAAAAAGCTAATGAAAAACGAAGCAAGCATTTTGAATGGCAAATTCAGAGTCGAAGATGTTTTGCTGCCACGAATTCCAATGATTCTCGCAGACGTGCCAATTGAATTCAAACGCGTTCAATTTCCAATTAGATTGGCATCCGCAATGACAATCAATAAGTCACAAGGCCAAACGATGTCTGTTTGCTGCTTAGATTTGGGTACACCATGTTTTTCACACGGACAATTATACGTGATATGTTCTTGCGTGGGCAAACCATCGAGCTTATTTGTATTGGCTAAAGACGGACTGACAAAAGATATCGTACACTCAATTGCTATTCGAAATGATTATTGATTTTCTTTATTTCATTTTTATACTTTAGAATTAAAAAAAATATTACTTTTTTCACTTTACGTTTAACTTTTAAGAGATCAAACAATATATATGTTCGCTACGTTAATGAAATACACTCTATTGCGGAAATGAATGTTTGGTGTTTTTTTGTTTTTATCGGCGATCATCGTTTACAGTGCTCCATTCCTCTTTCTGTCATAGATCCCATCCCCACACACTTATAATACATTCGTTATTTTTTTAATTAACCACCAAAATATTCACTAGAAATAATTTACATGGCAAAACAACGTTTGCTGGGTCAACTAGTACTAATATATTATATCATTATATTAGTATTAAAATAATAAAGACTATTTTTTGAAGAAATTTTTACGTTACTTTCTCTGTTGCTTAAAATTTTAGACACGAGTATGTATGTTTTTAATGTTCTCAGGAAAAAAAAGCTTCAGCATTCAACGCTATTTCAAATACGACTTCAATATTTGAACAATAAACGTTACCTATGCTTTTGGAAAAAAGTCTTTTTGTCATTTTATACAGCAAGACTTCCACTAATGGAGTACTCAAAGGAATAAAAAAAAATAAACATGAAGGAAAAAAGTTAATACACTTTCCGAGTTTCGAGTCTAAGTGCGAACACTTAAAGTTCTCACTTTATACAAGAAAAAAAATAACACATTAACTGTATGGATCAGCAAGTTTTGAAATAATCCTAATATCATGTCATGAATTGAAGTAAGTCGTATGGTTTGCTCTTTATTTTCTCTGAGATCAAAGTGATATTTTTGATTTCCTAGCTTTATAAGGTAGCAAGAAATTAATACAAATTCTTAGAACCATCTCGAAAATAAAATTAAATACATTTGGGAAACTCATTACACTGTTCATTATGCTATTTGGTATTTATATTACCAATACATCAAACAGATTGGATTTTAAAATTAACTAAAAACATTAATATATAAGTGAAATATGTTAAATATTTGCATGATTATTCGAAATGTGCTAAATATTTTAAATGTAAAAATACGTATAACTATTTCTATTAATTTTTTATTATTATTAAAACAATAATGGTTGCTTTAATCCTTTATTTACTGGCAGTACTTAAAAGCACTAATTATATCTGGCTAATATCTTCGTACTATAACTATTTTTTCTGGTGGTATTCAAAAGAACAAGGAGAATGTAACCCATATAGTAAGTAGTTAATGTAAGCTGAAATTAGAAATTAAAAATATTTAATTATTTATTAAATAAATTAAGATATTTCGATTAATTAATTTTTTTCTTTAATTTCCTTTGATTATTCTGCAAGGAAATTTAACTACTGCTGCAAAAATAAAATTGAAAAATTGATGGATGAATAATTCTGTAAAAAAACAATTAAACAAACATTCTTCAGAATCTTATTGAAACTGACAAATAATTAAAATTATGACGTGTAATAATTTAAATTAATTTTCTTAAAGGTTTTAAAATACTATATGAATAGCGATATAGAAATTAATTACTAATTATTGTTTTTTTAAAAAAGAGTTGTTAGTTTTCTTATTTCATTGTCAGTGATTTTTTTAATGAATTTTAAGAAATAATATGAAAAAAAACTACATATTTTGCTCTATTTAAGAAAATTTAATTCATTGATCCCTCTATACTGACAAAATAAAAAGGAAAGAAAACCATTCTATATTCCATGATTTACGTACCATTTATGTATTCTACAACTAAAAATCTAAAAAGTGAAATGCGCATTCTGAAGCGATTAGTTTGTAAATTTACTGTTAGGAAATCTTTATTTATCGTTATAAAACTGAAAACTATAATAAACATTGTTAATTCTTTAATACAAGAAATATATAGTTTACATAACATGTATCATATTAGCTAACTTCAAACAAATTTCAGTTTTAATTTTGTGCTAGAAAACGTCAGTTTGACGCTAAAATTGCTTAAAATGCAGCAGTCAAATTTTGAGATAAACGAGTTAATATTTCTTATTCATACTGTTGGGGGGGGATTGCTGCCATGTTTAAAATATTTTAGCTTGTTAAGTAAATATTAATATCACCCTTTTAAAGAAATGCAACTTATTTTTTTGATAATTCAAAATTAAAATTTCTCCCTTGTCTTAGTTAAAATTTTAAAAATTTTTTATATCTTATTTAATTCTTTTATTGTATTTTATACTTTGTAACATAATTATTAAAAGGTGTAGAAAGATTTATAAAGCCTTTTTCATACGAAATTCTAAAATATAAAAAAAAAAGTCTTCAGAATTAATTTCTTGAATTTTATATACTATATCGTTAGAATATTATCCACATTTATATCAGAAAATCGGTTACGAATATAAAGTCATTGTAAGTCTGAATAGTCATACAGTTTCACTCAAAACTCTGTGACAAATATTTTTCTTCGATGGTCGAAATATGAATAGTCGTTAGCTTATATACATCAAGAATCCCCCCCTCTCCTGCTACTTCCAATTTCGTTTATTTAGCACATCTCTTTCTGATATGGGGCTTTATTTTTCTTTAGTGTGTTAATTTTATCTTAGGAAGAAAAGTCAATTTTAAGGAATGTTATCATTCAGCTAAATTGAAAAATTGAATCATTCAGCTAAATTCACTTTTCAGAAGCAGAATAATTTAATATAATATATAATTAGCTTGTGATAAGTCCTTTTTTTGTTGTTAACATGGTCTGAAAAATCATTTAAATTTCTAATAAATACTTTTCATAATAGTACACTATCCATTGTACCATATCTGTAACAATGTGTTCTTTTTAGTGCTTGAAAATATCTAAAATAATTATTTTATTCTCGATACCATGATTCTATTTAATCTTCAGGGTTTAAATAGGTTAGGACATTATATTTAAAATAATACATCTTATCTAACATTATTTTAAATATGATGTCATTAAAATTTACCTATATTTAAATATCAATATACACGATTATGAAGAAATAAAAACTCAATTTGCTTTTTAATGTTCTGAAATAAAGATATAATGCCTTCTAAAAATTGATATAACGCTTTTTATCACAAGAAAAATACTAGCAGTTTCTAATAGAAAATACTAAATCTTCACCGATAGCATGCCGGTATAGTTTTATCAATATGGTAATTGAATTCGGAGCTACCTTTTTTTCTTATTTTATGAAACTATTGTCTTGAATATAGATGAATGATAAAAATTTAATATACTTGAAGTTTGTTAAATGTGAATTATTCAAGAAAAACTTGATTTTGCATTTTTTTCAAATACACTAAATAGTAAAATAATCTATTATTTCAAGAATTTCCCACTCAGAGGCCTTTCTTATGAAGTGAATAATTTCATGAAGGAATTTAATAAGATATGCTTCAATCTTTTAAGGCAAACTTTCCTTTACAAAAATAATTGGAATAATTTTATTATGTATATTATTTTAAATCATTTCGTATTCTGGTTTGGCTGAAACTAATTATCAAGTATTCTTGTTCATTCTGCGAATGATTAAATAAGATTAAATAATTTCCTTTATAAATATGTAATAACGGCTTATTTTGTATTTGAATTTAATTTAAATTCTAATGTTTAATTATTATGTCTTATTGTAGCCACAGAATTAAAACTATGTATAACCTCTTCATCTCTAAGGAGGCAAAGGAGGATGCATGTGTATTTGTATGTCTTACCACTCTAAAAAATAGATCATTTGTCAAAGAACTACAAAAATATGTAGACATGTACGTTTAAAAGTAGGACATTCATAGACATCCTAAAAATTCGAATAAAATATTATTTGAAATTTTGATATTTTTTTTACGTAGTCACTGAAAGAATTACACCATTTACTTTATTTTCCATTGTTTATAATTTAAAATACCTCATTTCTAATGATATCAATTTAATTGCCCAATAAATTTTTCCTCAGTTTTTGCCGTTCTTTAAAAATATTTTATGCATAGTTTTTAATAATAAATTTCATTTTTTTTGTTGAAATTCGAACTGTTTTCATCATTCGGCAAATAACTAATATCGTCATTTCCTTCCACTTTTTTAAATCATCGTAGAAGGATTCTGTTTAATATCTGTTATTAGTTTAAAATATCGTGAAAGTTCGCAGATAAATTTTCTTGAAAGTTACGTTTTTAATAACACTGTGATGTTATGGACTAAGTTAGGACTATTCATATAAACAATGGTTTATATACACAATGGAACAATAAAGCTATTAAATTAAGACTCGGGACATCAAATTATGATTTTGATATCCGTTATAATTTGATGCTTAAAATTATTATCTTACATGCTTCATGAACATTACAATACACATATACAACATATTCATAAGTAATTTGATTGGAAATAACACAAACAATATTCTTGTCTAAATAGCTGATCCCAAAAGGAATCCAGTTAAGAATGAGAGTTAGTAAAGACTTTCTAAAACCATTTTCAGATTTCAATCTACGTGTTCATTTTTAATTTGAATGAATAAGAAAAGGAATTGAAGAAAATTAATATCATTACTTGGAAAAAATAATTATCCTTTACTAATGTTTCTGCATTCAAAAATGGAAAGTAAATTATTTGCTATATATAGAATTTTTCCACCTAACAGCTGGTAACAGATGCTCTTCACCATAATTACTTTTGGTTCCCTCAGACCTTTAGATACTTCTGAATACAAAATGAGATTATTTTTTCATGTCCTAAATGCTGTTAGTGAAAAGTAATTCAAGTTTTTTTGATTGAAATGTTGGTGCAAGTAATTTCAAGTTTTATTTCTCTTTTACGTTTTCGGTAAACAACGAATAAAGAACCTATTTCTTGGAAGTTATAATAGTTGGATAAGTAAAGAACGTCGATAGTGAAATTTCTTGTGCAATTTCTTTCGGCCAAGCTTAATTGTTTTTCTAAATAAAAAAATAAATGTTTTTTTTTGTATTTTATTTTTTAAAAGAATAAATTGTTCTTTCTTTCGCATGCATAGAAAAATCATATTTATCGAATTGTGAAAATTCATGAAAACTTTTTATTTTATTTTAGATTAAGAATTTCAAAAAATGGATTTAAAATATGATATTAGAAAAGAAATACATCATTCTGAATAAAACTCCATGGTGATTTTATTAGAGTGAAAAACCTACGTATAGAGATTCCTCATTTAAATATAACAATTCCTGAAAATCATTAATATGTATTTCTGCAGGCATTTTATTTTAGAATATATTTAATATGCATTAAAAATTTAAGTATATTATTTAAGGCATTAATTGGTCTAAATGCTTCATATATATTTATTTCAAGTAAAAGTTCTGGCGTCGATTCATTTTTTGGAAAATAAGATAAAAAATCTGGAAATTAAGAAAAATCTAGAAATAAGAAGTTTACTTATTTTCTGGAAAAACTCTAATCTTGAAAAATTAGTTGTAATACGTTTTTACTGCAGAACAATTAAAACACTTTGTTCATGGATTTTCAAGATTTTAAATCATTACTGATGTATTGCTCTGCTTGATGTAATCATCTTGACATATTCCGGAAGTTTGCTCCTACACTCTCTAAAAAATGTCTTAATCGCCTTCTCATAATATGAGAATTCATAGCCTTAAATAAATCCAGGTGTTTATCTTTACTTTGTGTTTATTAATATGGTAAAGAAATCCGAATATGCCCTTGAGACATATTTTTTCTGCCAATTTAAACCAAAATTAGAAACAAAATTTTAGTTTTAGAAAAATACCATACACCAAATTTCAATTATTTATGTAGATTTAATTTTTATTCCGTTTACATTCATGCTAATGTATATACCAACAAATGGCAGATTTAGACAGGCATTTGCACTTTAAACTCGTGTGAAAAGCTGCATTTATCTCAATCTTTGTATATTTTATTTATTGCCATTACATACGTGCGAATGCATTGCCAGACGATTAGTTCCTTCGTGGATTACGTTCAAAAGCTTACAAACTATATATATATAAAGTTGAAAATTTAAGAAAGGCTCCAAAGTCTTTGAACATACTATTCAAGACATGGAAAAATAAATTACGCGACGAAAAATAGTTCCATAAGCACCGATAAATGGCGCTGTACTATTAATAAAATTATGTTGAAAAGACCCCAATACATGTTTGTAACACATTTTATTCAAATATATCAAACATTCAATCACAAGCACCTTATCGGGAAGGTAAATTGTTCAATATGCTTCCCTTCTTCTGGATGTAAAAATCTTCATTCTGTGAGCTGCTTGTTCAACTGGGGATCGTAATTGGTCGATTGAGATACTTCTCACATGCAGAGTGATACTGTCTTTCAAATCAGCCAAGGTTACCAGAGGTCCTCGATAAAAAAGATTTTTTAAGGAACTCCAAAGACAAAACCTACAGGGATTAAGATTTGTAGAACGAGCTGGTTAGATTGCTTTAAAAGAACGACTAATTACTCTATCATTAGTAAAAAAATTGACGAAGAAACTACTGTACGAAGAGTCAATGTATGGATCTTGCATAAAAGTAAATGAATCAAGTCATTGACGCTGTTACATTTGGTGTGCAACAAAAGTTTCCAGTATGTTTTGGTACCTCTTAGTCATTTTTTTCCAAAATTCTCAAGCCTACGAGACTCTCGAAGTGCAACCGCAGCATTTCCTTTGCTTTATAAAACAACTTCACAAGCAAAGCGCAAAGCCATCACTGATAAAATGATATTTTCCCAGCTTTATCCCTTTTATGTTTAGAACAGTAGCAGTAAATCAAATGTTCTTCAAATTTCTTTGTCTACAGTTCGAAATTGCAGTTACAATGATAATTTCAGTTTCTTAATTTTTAACTTCATTTTTTTTCCTATCAGCAATAGAAATTAGAAAAGAAAAATTCCATACCGCATGTGTGTGTTTTTGTGTGATTATTTGTGTCTTTTTAGCATATTTCCTGTAGTGCAGCGCCATCTATCATTGTTTCTGGAATTAGATTATGTTTTCTCGTAATCTTTTCCCCCATGTCTTGAATAGAATGTCCAACAATTTTAGAGACTTCACACTGAGAAGTTCACTATGTAGAAAGTTCAGGTTTTTTTTTTGGCCACCTTGTGTATATATATATATATATATATATATATATATATATATA
>JAPMOR010061349.1:68909-85887 GCA_026543865.1 Argiope aurantia | reverse complement strand
TAATATTGACATAATTTTGAACTTTTGAAGGGATTGCCTGCATTGCACGATCAAAAATAATTTAAATATACTTTTTATTTAAATATTAATAATGTACAAAAAAATTATTTTTTAAAGTTTGGCGAGATCGGTACTAATATCGTATGCAGTTTTAAGTTATTGCTTTGTATTAATTATTACCATTCATGTTTGGATTAGTAATTTTTAACCAATTAACCCGTATCTGGGATTATATTGTGCAGCGAATAACCGTATATTTTCCTAATAAGCTAAAAATACACAGATGTTATAATTCTATCTAATTTATGGTGAATCCATGGACATCTCAAGGGAACTTTGACTCTTTAACTGAATTAAAAACTGAACTAAATCAAAATTTTATCTACTAGATAGAAAAGAAACTTCGTTGTTTAGAGGTTAGATTTGTATAATGTAATTTAAAAACAAAATATTTTAGAAACAACTTTAATTTAAACGCGCTTTTAATAACTCGGTTTTTTTTTCTCTGTGACTCTATTCGATATAAATTTTGCAATTGATTTTAAACTAACTTCATCTATGAGAAAGATATTTGAAAATTTAAACATACCTCAGAACTGGGAGATAAAGCCATTTTAGTTCGCTTTCCTCTTAGAATTTGTCGAAAATTTCTCAATAAATTACAAATTTTAATTCCCAATAGATTGTGAAGTGGCAAGTCATTGAACCTTCGGGGAATTAACTTAAGATCGATTGAAAAATACCATAGACTCTAATGCGTCATGCTATAAAACACACACACAAAAAAAAAATTTAAATGAAAAAAAATCATTCACCGCCTTCTTAAAGTGGATTAGAAAGTACAAAATAATTTCTCCCGTCTCCTCTTCTGAGTGTGAGAATCTGGAATTGTGAATTTTTAAAATCAGTAATCAAACAATTTCAGGACAGTTTGTTCGTTAGAATTCAATTAGGGGTTATAAACTTTTATAGGGTTAGGAGAAATTATTTTATA
The DNA here is from genome assembly GCA_026543865.1 of Argiope aurantia. Classification (NCBI taxonomy): domain Eukaryota; kingdom Metazoa; phylum Arthropoda; class Arachnida; order Araneae; family Araneidae; genus Argiope; species Argiope aurantia. The sequence goes on along the minus strand of JAPMOR010061349.1, from coordinate 84,893 downwards.
CTATTTTAATCCATTTAAAAAATGGATTTTAAAATTCTTTTTATTTAAATACTTATTTATTTTTAGGTTGTAAGTAGATAAAAAATAATTTTTATCCAAAATATATGAAAGCCTTTAAGAAGAACTTAAAGCTATAAAGACGTTTTTATTAACTAAATACTTAGAATAAAACATTGTAAAATCAGCATCTAGAGTGAGTGTTAACTATGACAATATTTATTTGCAGCTCGTTTTGCATTTGCGATCAAAAAATTGTCAAAATATGACAGCAAATCCAGAATTATTTAATACTCTTAAATCAGTGTTCTCTGAAATCTGACTCCAATATAAACCAGAAAATGCACCCTAAACCAAACTTTATGTCTCCCCAAAGGAGACTACAGACTAAAGTATCTAATCTGAAATACACACATATATATATTTGCAGTCTTTTCAGCAACGACAAATTACTTTAATTTGAGTTGCGAAAATCCAGTATATGTTATCAGCTGATTATGCGATAGTTATTCAAAGTGTACAGGCTTTTTCTAGAACACTTAGTATTTACTTTTTAAGCAACAGATCTACGCCTTGATCAATAAAGCATCTCAATGCCAGATAAAGGTTTTCAATAAGGGCGGTCTAAAAATGAACGGATGTCACGACACCGGTAAATAAAAAGTTGAAACCTTAAATATTTTCGTTTAGCTTACAGTTCATAAAAATGACCGATTCTTCACTTGTCGGCTAAGTGAGAGTAACGGTACTTGCTTATCTATCGCCGGCGTGCTCCTGAGAGAAATGCACGGATCATTTGTCTTGTCAGTTCAATGTGATGCTGTTCATGGCAGGTAGGCTTCTTTCTTCAACGGTAATGAATGTGAAGTTCTTTCGGAGTATATATCCTCTTCTACTATAAGTGACGCTCTTTATCGAAATTCTTTTTATATTAGAAAGATTAGAAAATATATCATGAGAAGTGTTCTTTTCTGTCAGATTTTTCCCTTTATGCTTCGCAATGCGCTATGATTTGTTTTTAACTTTGTTGCATGCTAAAGAGAGAGTATACATTTCTAGAGCATCAACTATTCCAATCTTCCATAGGGTTTAAAATTTAATGCAAATCAATAATTTAGGTTTAAGGATCACAAAGTAAATTAAATTAATCGACCACGTTATTTGTATGAGTTGACAGTTATGTTTATTTACATATAGATGATTACGCAAATGGAAATAAATATATTATATAAAAATATATTATATTCAAATATATACTTCATTCATCAATATTTTATATTTGAAAATATATATTTTAATCTATAATTACATTTTTAATTTTTTCTTCTGCAGCACGAATAACTCGAGAAAATCAAACGATTCTCAAAATAAATTTAACTTCGAGATTTTGTTGTAACTCAACGCTTATTATCTCACTGAATACAAGGGAATGATTTTTAAACAATTACACAAAATTGACTTGATTAATTTTTGTAAAGATAGATTTGTTTATAGATTTTTAATTCATCTCTGATATAATAGATTTCTACAATTCTGAACATAATTTTACCGTTAAATACCAATAAATATTTAAATATTTTCGAATTAATTTATGAATTTTTAATAAAATTTCAGGGTTAACATCTTGTTTTGAATTTCAAGGAAAATCTGAATGGAAGATTCCATATTTTTTTCTAACAATAATGAAGTATATGAAATACATGCAGTAATTTATAAGTTCCCCGTGGTATTTCTTGTTTGCTTTGCAATCTACATTTTAAATAAATCAGACTGTTCAAAACGCAACATTATAAATTTATTACATGATAATATTGAAAGTCTCTTTTTTGGATTAGAATTAGAGAAATATTGAGCCTGAGAAATTTCAATTTCGAATGGCTTAATTTATTTCACAGTAATTTTTTTTGGTTGAAATATCTGAGTTTATAACAAAGAAGAGGATTCCGTGAGATTTGACAAATTAGGCAAGTCAAATATCCACCGGTTTTAGTTTGGGTGAAAGTAAAAAAGGAGAAGCAATGCTTTTGCTCGGGAAAATATCTGTATCGAACTATTTAACGTATAATAATGATTAGATTACTCTTTTTTAAGTATTTTTATTCTCAAGTTCACAGAAATAATGTTTCTAGGATTATTTTTTGAAGGTTGTTTTTTAACCAGTACAGTGATTTCTTTTTGAGGATTTACAAAGTTCTATCAATACATAAATTTAATTTTAAAAAAAGAGAAACGTTTGTTCCAAATGGTTAAAAATATCAATAATTAGACAAATTTACTTAAACAGCATTGAGAATTCTCATGCCATTCAAATCTTCAAAAAAAAAAATCCTATATAATAAAATAAAATCTCGTATACACTGAACCAACGGAAATGCTCAAGATGGATAACAAAAAGAAAATATAATTGATTCCTCTGAGCTTTCTAGGAATTTTGCATATAAATATTTTGCATATGCTTCTTGCTTTCCTCAAAGAACAGTTTTCAGAGTTTCAACCAATTTCAGAAATTCGTGGTATTTTCTTCAGACGTAGTAGGTTAGTCACTTAATTGATTAAGTTACAATCTAGTTTATTCAACCAATGTCTTGGTGTAACATCAAATTGAGTTGGCATCATACGTCTGCATTTGAGAATTCAGGGTTTTTCAGGGATAAATAAAAATAAACACAGTGGAAACAGTTTCTCTTGGAGAGCCTTAAACATATTATTAAAATGATAGAAGAAAGATTGAAAATACATGAACTACAATAGCAAGACTAATTTTGAATGGAAATAATGTATCTAATTTTTGAAACAACATGTTCAGCGCTTGTATTTAAAATGTATTGGATTAATATATGTTAAATATTTTCTAAAAGTTTGTTTTATTTTAGTGAAGCTCCTTTTTACGAATGCTTTTGATATATTGCCTAATTTGTTTTCAAATTACATATTAAAATTTAAAAATATTGATTCTATGCTTTGTATAATTCACTATTTATCAACAAAAATGTTATAAAATCCATTTCAAATATTTTACTAAGTAAATAAAAGTAAACAAAGTAAACGTTGTTATTATTGTTTTCCTAAAAATAGTGAATGATGTTTTATTCCTCTTTTTCTATAGGTATTTCCTAACTTTTGACATTTAACGCACTGCAATGACTGACACAAATAAATTATTATCTTTTACACATCTCTAATTTTATACGCCTTCAATACTTATGTTTAATTCCAACTTCACTAAATAGCTTCTCAACTTGAAACATCGGAGTTCTTAAGCATTATTTATGGAAATACTTTTAATAACCTAAGTCACATTTAGATAGTATTTAATTAGATATAAAGAAGCTTCCACATTTATCGCATTTTGAGTCCGCATGACAGCAGTTTTAAATTTCCATTTATGTTCATAGCTTCCATCCTTCGAGGTATCTAAAAAGTAATTAATAAGAAAAGATATATAATAAAGAAGAATCACTAAATTTCTTCATAATATACTCTGATGTTATATTTACTAGTCGCAGTTTCATTCCAAATCTATACTTCATACCCGAAACTAAAGTCGGGAATTTCTTTCAAGCTCACTTCCAACTGTACTAAATTACTTCTGAAGGGCAAACTTATTAAGTCAGTGTCGTATTCCTCTATCTTTTTATTTCAATAGATAAAATACTGCAAGGGATAAAATGGGTGTGTCAAATTGCATCCTTTTTATATTTTTATGATTGAAGAAGTTTTTTCCATTAAAATACTTTTCGTTGTTTCTGAGAGAAAAAAAAAGAAACAAACTCTTAAAGTGAAAGGCATGAGAGGAATTTTTTTATTGGTTTTTCAATTTAATTTTATCGTGAGATATAATTTAACGTGTTTTTCATTTTGAACGGTATTTTCAGCCTCAGCACACAAACTTTTAGCCTTAGTCGTAAAACTCAATTTTAGACTTTTAACCTTTCAAATGATTTTTTTCCTATGAAATGATTAATTTTTCCTACTTAAAGGGTTCACTTTTGATTATTTCTCAAAGCATTACACATAGAGAAAATCATTTCATCTCTTTTCACGAAAGTTAATAAAGTAAGACATTCTTCTGCAAATTACTGTAAGGATAGCACTTGGAAGGTTCATCAATTGTATATTAATACAATATCCCGTTGATATTCTCTGAAACTCCCGATTTCGATTAAAATTAGTGCTAGGTAATGCTAATAATTAAATTTCTTTTAGTGGAATAATTTTAAGTTGTTGATCACTAAAACTTTAATGCAGCAAATTACAACACTCTTCGCAAATGTGCTTTAATGATCAAGCAATGATTATTCAAAATGGCTATAATATATGTGAAACTGTAAACAGGAATAACTGCAGTCGTCCATAACGTAACACATGGGAGACTGTTAAAAAACCAGGGAAATCAGATATAATATTATATTATTGTGTTTGTATGAGTGATTATACAGGACATTTACAAATGAGTATCACAAATTTACAGGATGTTCATAAATGAGTATCGCAAACTTACAGGATTTTCATAAATGAGTATCACAAACTTACAGGATGTTCATGAATGAGTGTCGTAAATTTGCAAGACTAATAAAATAAAATAAAACTAAGTACAAACTTGCTGTGTATTAAAAAGAAAAAAAATAGCAACTGAAAGCTTAAATTAAGCATGGTTTAAAGTTTCAGTTTTTGCTCCTCTAGAAATACGAGCGAAATCGATGCAATACGTTAACCCATGCGACAGACATCGAGGCATTAGGATAACATTACTCATTAAAAATACAACCGATATCAAGGCAGTACGATAACTCATTAGAAATATTAACATTATTGAGGTAGTACGATAACTCATTCCACACTGTTTTCCGCATGCTTCATAATTTTAATTTATTCAAGGGAAAAAACCGACTTCTGCCATGAAAGAAAATAAAATGAAATAGAAATACTCAACTTATAACTAAGTCAGATACTTTGAACTATTTTGAAATCTAATTGATACCCATGTTTAGGCACTTTTTCAGAGACACCATGTTTTATATGTTCGTATCGAGGGAAGGTGCTTCCCTTGAAAATATGCAAAGTCAACCTTCTTTGATGATTAGCAAGAGGTACCTCCTGTGGTGATAAACAAGAGATGGTGACTGCCTCATCATTTAATTATTGATGACGCAGTGAAAATTAAGCAGTTAATAATTAGTAAGAGATGCTAATAAATTGATGATAAGTGAGAGGTGCATATTTTGAAGTTAAACAAAAGGTGGCTGTTTTAATGCGCAAGAGGTAAAGGCACTGAAGGTTCAGTCTTGCGATAGCAGTGCGCTGTAGGGCAAGATGCTAATGTAACATTGTTTCGATACCTCAGGTGGAATATATATATCTTATATTTTATCTTTCAACATTTGGATATTCTTTTGTAGTTACCATTTATGGAGATATTATTTTTATTTAACTAATTTCCTGGCACAATGTAAAGAGAGAATTGCATCCATTTTTTACTTTATTTTCTCATTAAGATATTTAATTTATTATAATTATAGAAGAACAATTCTTTATAATGTGAGAAATGTAAAAGATTTGAAAATTTGGTGCATCATTTATCAACGTGTATGACGGCATACGAGTCAAACCTTTGTTCGGTAAAGGCACGTATAATGAATATTTGCAGTGGTAGATGAATACAAAGAATGGCTTAATATCAGAAAATGTCGGTTCATTAAATTACTAGAGTTTCCTAGTTGCAAATGTCGAATAATACTTTTACAAGACAAATTAAATAATTTGGTTATATGACCCACAAAAAAATTTCTCTTAGATTACCACGGTTAAAACAACGCATTAGTAAGACATTACAATAGTCTTATAATCGCATGTCATATGGTCATGGATGGAAGTCTGTCCTTTCCAGTGATGGAAAGCAAAAGGAATCTTGATGGCCTTTATGGAAATAAAATTATTGGTATTATTTCTCAAAATTATCCTGGAGCCTTTTCAATATGCAAAATAGTGGTGGATATATGATGCTGTGGATGGTTTTAGGCTTTAATATGAGGGTATGACCTTTATATATGGCCGATAGAACCCTACTATATACACAGAAGCAATGAAAAATCATCTTATGCCATTTGCAAAAAACATATTGGAATACTTCCAATGTTTTGCAAAATTATTTAAATTCAAATAAAATATTATGGTTATTGAGTAGCCACTAATGAGCACTGATTTAAAGATACGATAGAATGTCTAGGGCCTTTGTTTTAGATGCTATATGAAAATGGAGGGCAATTTGAATTAGTGAATGCCTTGATGGCAGCCACTGAAAATGCATGATACATCTTTGAATTTGTAATATTGCAAGCCTTAATTATATAGAGGGAGAAATGCTTCTACAATGTTATACTTAAAAGTAGTTTTAAACTATTGAAAACACTGCATTGAGCACTTTTTGTTGAAATTTCACATATTCTATAGCGTTATTTGTTTTATAAACGTTTAGGACATTTAATATTTTTGCCTTTTGATATAGCTTTAAAACATTTTTTTTTCTAAATATTTGGTTGAATGAAAGTCGCATAGGATTTATATATATATACTGTAGTGTTCTAATATAATCTAATAATCACTTTTTATTTTAACTTTCAATTTAATGAAAGAACAATTCCATTCTTCATTATTATGACATTCTTTACTCTCCCAGTCTACTCTCTTTAATCCTTCAATCGTTTATCTTGATTTATTTTTAAAAAACTTTTTGAAAATTCTAGATTATAAATATTTAAAATCATACAGGAAAACCATCTTATTTTAAGAGACATTGGTAAGAAAGAATTTTTTTTATTAAACTAAGAGAAAACTGAAATTCAAAAAAGGATCTCGGATAAAAGTTTTCTTATTCGATCAACAGAGCCCTAGAAAAATATTGTATCCTTTTATATACCAAAACTTGGAAAACTGGGATCAGTACTCTAGGGAATAAATGCATGAAAGAAAAGAACACTTTTCGAATTATGGCTCTAAAACAGAACTCTAAAAAGTTTTCATTTTTTCTCTAGATAAACGCACATAAACGGTATGAATCAGCAAGTTTCGAAGTGCTACAGACATCGCGTTCTGCCTTGCAGTAAGTAGAACTTTTTTTATACTTTTATTTCAAACGTCACGATAAAAATTCCGGGTGCCTAGCAATTTAAGAAGTTTGGACATCTGGAAAAGTTTTCAAATAATTAAAAAATGTGTAGTATTTTAACCAGAAACTTTTCTATGGTTCGCAAACCTGTTGGATTAATGGGTTTTGTTTTGATGATAACAGAAAACACCGATGCTGGTTATAATAATATAAATTATTATCAAAATTATGTAGACATACAAATATTCTTTCCTATTTTCCACCTAGTAAACAAAATTATTTGAAATAAAATAAACAAAAAAAAAAAACTGTTGGCAAAGTGTTGAGAGTGGTCACTCTCATTGGTATATATGCAGTAACAAACGACCTGTTAAGTATTTTCGCCTCTCACACATTTCTGATGACCGTTTATCATTTTTTTAAGAACTGACGTGGTCGTTTGAAGTTCATTGTAGCTGTACAGTTACGAATATAGCCTGAATATTCCTTCTCCTTTATTTAATAAAACTATAAAATAAAAATAAGCATATAATTTTTATATGGGCAGGTATGAAAAGAGTAGAATAATCCATTGAAAATACATGGCAAAATTATTCTAGGAATAACAAATAAATAAAAGTATTTGAATAAAATTTCGAAAAAATATATAATTTATATTTTAGTTGAACATTTATAGATAAAAAGTAAGAATTAACAAGAAATTAAAGAGGGTTCACTATTTACAGTAAATGATTACTTGATAAATACCGCAATCAGCCACGACCATGAAACATTGCATGCATTTTTAACAACGCCACACATCACCAACCATGTAAGCTCAGGTTATTAAGAATTCTTATGGAATTATATATTTAAAATATTTCAGCTGTTCAATAAAGATTGATAAAAATTAATTAAAAATAATTAATGTTTCTTATTCTACAAATTTTTATGACGTTTCTAAAAGCACTTCCATTAGCAATCATTAATTTTAACAAACCCATGAATCCTTCAAATTCATGCTAGAAGCCATTTTTTGACAGACCAAAAATCACCTCCGCAGCTTTAAACTCTACATCTGATGATATATTATGACTAATACTGGTATTCTTTTTGAAATTCGAGAATTAAAAAAAATCTTGTTGCTGTGCGAAGAATGAGAAGCGCATGCAATGTCAATTTTTGGAAGATAATTATGAATAGTTTCGCAATCCGCCTGAGATATCTGAGATGAATTTAACTTTATTCTCAACTGTAATGGATACACTTTTCGGAAACAATTCGTTCCAACATTTAAAACAAATTTTTAATGTTTGTTTTTAAATAAAAGTGATCAGAATTTTTATAAGCATATGCCTCATCATATTTCCAATATTTACAAACAGTGACTGCGTAGGGATATTCTTTCCTTGAGGACACAATCACACAGTATAATCAAGCAGCATCATTTCTAAAAGAATGCAATAATGTCCGTGAATTTACAAAATGAAACGTTTTAAAGCGAAATTTGCAAACAGCAAATGAGCACAAACAATCACTTATGGTAATTACAATCCGAAATGACTATGATATCAGATACTTAAATTGCAAGTATCTAATAAAGGAAAGGATGCGTAATTTGAAGACAATATAATAAGGCAAGTAAAGACATTACAGTAGGGCAATCCCATTTCTCATAAAGGGAATGTTGCGAGGGAGAGTGTAAAATATATTCTGTGGTATAGGCCATCTCGCGTGTCATTTCCACGCTTACAACCCAGCTTAATACTAAAATAAATAACTTGACATGAATACTCATGTCGAATAAAAATTGGCTCATATTATGCAACGAATATATTACTTCGAGTTCATTAGCACCAATATACTAAATATAGACCATGTGACAAAATTTCAAAAAAAAGGCAGTTATTAAGCAAATTCTGTATTGAATTTGAAGTCTTTGCCTTTGACATTAATGTAAAGAAGTCAGCAAAAAATTTGAAGTCTGTTCCATTGACAGTAATATAAAAAACCTTGGAAGTTTCTTGGATTCGATTAGGTGCAATCCAAATTAATTTGGTTTGATAATTATTTTTTAGGGATTGCCTGCGATTTGATTAAATTATTAATGCTTGTGTTTTTTTAACTTCCCTTGCGAGGAAACTCGAATATGAGAGTCTCACGGCTTATATGCAGAGTAATTCAAAATTATCACTTTCATTACAAATAGCTATTTCTTTGTAAATAATGAAAGAGAAAATTTTTTTTTTATTTTATTTTTAAGAACACCGACAATTTATTTTAAAATATATAATTAGATATCAAAAAAGCATTAATTTTTTATCACAAATTATTCTTATTAGTTGACCAAAATCCTTATATAAGGTTACAATTTCAGATGACGAAAAAGAATACTCTAGTTACGCATGAAAAAAATTAATATATTTTCTGAATTTAAACAAACTTTTTATTTCAATTAACAATTAAAAGAAACTATTCATTTCAGAATTGCAAAAAAAGAGCTTGACAGGGCATATTCGTAATTTTGTGCCTAAGATTCGAAAACACTGAAGAATGTCATACATGCAGTTTTCAAATTAGTAGTTCTGGATTATAATGATAATGTTGATACTTCTGTAATTTTTTAAAATATAATTTTAATTAATAATTTTAAGCATGGATACCTCAAATGCTTCATTAAATTTTGTGAAAAATATGATGTAAATTCTCTTATCAAATATCGGACAAAACTTTAGTGAAGCAAATACTCCTACGCAGGAATTTTTCGGAATAATTTTTGCTCATTATACTTGAAAATTAAAGAAAATTACTTCAGGTTGCAAATAATTTAAAAACGAAACAACTTAGTAAATCAACATTTCTCGTATAGCCAAACATATTTCCGAGAATTTAATTAAACATATTTTTAATTCATCGAATTAACTAAAAATAGAATATTGAATTAATTAATCACTTAAATGATTCTTTTGAATCCCTTAAACGATTATTTAATAATAATTTTGTAAATCTTTTGAACCGAAATTCCTTTGCATACACAAATAATTCATACTTTTATGTAAACTTGTTCTAGATAGCGTGGGTTGTTGTTTCAGAACTTTTCATTAGAATAATATGTACAAATCATAATCGTTAATTCTGGTCTTCAGACTAGATAATTTAATTACTTAATTTTTTCAAACTTTACAAATATGCAGGAATTAATTTTTAAAATATTTATTAATATGAACATTTTTAAATAATTTCAATTTTTAGAACTTTTTATTTATTTTTTAAATATTATCTATATATTATATTGGTTTAAATTCCAAAATATCTAAATATATTTAAATAGCTTCCAGATGTTAAAGCTAAAAAATGTTTTAAGAAATAGAGGCATATGACAAATGAAAATTCACTATGAATAATCTTTTAGTATGTAAGAATATATAAACTTGGAACATTCATTATGAAATTCGAATATGCCTATTTTTTCAATGTTTTTCATAATTCTTTGAAGGATTCAGCTCTACAGAAATTTAGAAAAAAAAGCACGTTCATTCTCATAAAATATTCAATGGTACTAATTACACAAAAAATTAGGGAATTTGGGCACCGTAAGATTGGAAATCGGCTTGAATATTTCATAATCTTTATGCGGTGTTGTTTAAGTATCAATGCACAATCGAACTATTTTTTCTCTCATTTAACTAGTCGCCTTTGTTGGCCAGTTGATCCGTCAAGAATATTAATTCTATATAATTTCTGTTAAATATCTTAGATATAACTTCGTTCAATGATTCTGTCAAATTATTAGACTTAAAAGCTGACAAATTTTAATTACCTGACACGTGTTCCCTAACATCATGGTCTCGTGATATCATGGCACATTTAAAAACATGAATATGAGGTTCATCTGACATCAGAGTTTAACTGTATTGTAACTTCATTTATTTATTCTTTATTGAAACTACACAGATGTAAAATTCTTACTTTTTCGCTATCAAAAATGGTAGAAAATCACATTATCGTATATTTGTTTAAACAATGAACACGATTTAAAATTCAAGACACCATTGTTATCAATTATGGGAAATTAGATAATAATTTTAAACTGTGGAAATTCAGAAAAAAATTACACGGTTATTCAATAAGTATAATTGAAAAGAATTTAAAAAAAATGGCGAATTGATCTGAAGATCAATTTTGTGCACTAGTAATTTAGAAAATTTTGAGGGTAATCCTCCGAATTCACCTTATTTGTATTTAATTAAAATGTTTTTTTTTTAAAAAAAGAATCGTTTTTTCGTGTACATTTCCTACTTCTTATATACATAGCATATCTTGAATCTTGTGACTATCAGTCATCGGCCTGGGATATAAAGCACCAACATACATTCATCTTTATTAATATATGCAGAAATATTCCGAAATGAAAAATTGTAAATTCTTAAAAAAAATAAATAAAGGCACGAAAAGTAATCTTAAACGGAAGTATTACCTTACGGCATTTTTTAATTTCTTTTTTTATTATAATGCATTTTTTTTTACCGAGTTTTGAGTTATTTCAAAATTTTGACTTAAAATGGATAAAAATGGATAAAATTAATATAAAACCCTTAGCCAATGAAACACATGTAATCGATAGCAGCCGCTTTAGACAGGAACAAATGAGTCGATATTTTGCATTTCTTCAACAAAAATTTAGAAGTAAATTACTCAGCAAAGAATCGACACCATTTTAAAAAGAAACACTTAGATGGATACTCATTGAACAGGTCACTACCACTATTTCTATGACTAATGTTTATAAAATTTCTTTTTTGTTTTGTCAATACATTCCGTTTGGGATTTTTATATTATAATATTTTGTGCCAAAATATTTTATTCATTCCAGATGTAATACTTAAATGTTTTTAATCTCTAGCAATGACGGAATATCAGCTAGTTGTATATACAACTAGCCATGCGACCATGTCCAAAACATAAATTACGGTCTAATTATACAAAATTAGATTGTGAGTTCCATCTAAGTATAATTTTATTATTGATAGCAACTTACAGAAAGAATTTCATTTAGGTTATAAGTCTGCGATTCAATCTAATTCAATTTCAATCAAATCTTTATCTTTGAATTTCAATATTTTACTTCATAAAGAAATACTGATTACTCTGTATCATATTTCTTAGTCATCTCTTTTAATCAGAATAACCAGGTCTTATTTTTATTGCATAGATTTATTTTATAACTATTATTTTTCATATAAATAAAAATAAACATAATAATTGATGTTCTAGAAGCCAGGAAAATTCTAAATTATATTCCATGAATCAATATATTATGCGCATAATGAAATCATAAGAAAATGAATCATAAGAAAAACATTTTGAGCCCAGTGTTCAGTAGCCCATGCCCCCATTATTGTAAAACTAAATAACCTTGAAAAAATGTAAACAATATGATAAATGGAATTTATTAACATTTCATAACAATGAAATTTTATTTTATGAGCAATATTATAAGATTTATAAATAAAGCGTATGCTTCTAAAGATAAAAAAAAATCAAAAAACATGTTGTCTGATAGTTTCTTTAAGTCAATTATATAAACAATTAGAGCATGCGATTTATTACCAAATTACAATCAACAAATTTGTCCGGATTTTGTGTCCAAATTAGCTTTTCATGTAAAGAGAAGGAGAAACTCCTAATACTTGTTGCACAGTAAATAAAAAAAAATCATTTTAAATATTAAACATTCTTCGCATTACATATATACATACATTATTTGTGGGTTTTTTTTCTACCTTCCAATTTTGAGTTATGCTTGGTTAGCTATATTATGTCCTCAAGGATATATTAGTATTAAAAATAATTGTAAACAAAGGAAAACGTTCCTTTATTCTAGAAAGAATATTATAAAATTATCATGTCCTTATCATGTCGATGCATTGTTATATTATGTATAACTTCATTTAAAATATTAACAACCCAAAATAATCAAATAAAAAAAATGCATATTTGTCTCATTTCTTTAAAGTGGAAAGTCATGTATTCTTAAAAATCCAGCGCATTGACCCAATTTTTATATAAATATTCTGCTTGAATAGCAATAAAAAATGGGTGGTAATCATTTTTCATTGTTGAAATATACTATAAATATTAAATAAACATTATTTTGTACCATAGTGATGCTTAAACAGTTAACTGAAATGGGAATGCATGCGTTATTTTTTGTAAAATGAAGTTACCTGCTTCTAATGTAATTCTTCACACTTCTATAATTTGCATCTGCATTTAATTTCATGCTTATAATAAGTGTTTTAATTTTTAGTGGAAATAATTTCATATTCCCAGAAGAAACAACATTTTAATCTTTTAGTTGCAAGAAGATACACACTGACGGGCTATGTACTATACCCTATAGTCCGTAGCTGTTACATGTACTATTTTAATCGATATGTATTTAAATCAAATATTTTTTTTAAAAGTATGTGCTATTTTAACACATTTCTGTTAGATGAAATGCATTATTTGAATTTAACTGTAGTTTAATGAAAATTTTTATCCAAACATTTTAAAATCTTGCCCTTTTTAGCATTTAATATGATATTTGTTAAGTGCTAGATTGCCTACTCATAATCTTGATATATAATAACAAATTGGAATGTATTAAATGTATTGCTACTTTGTTTGAAAATTGAAATTGCCAAAAGACGCAAAAATACCAACGTATGCTATAGAAAATGACCGTATTTAAACAGTAAAAAAATAGAAATCTGAGAAAGAGAACATTTTATGAATTCATGAAATTGACAAAATATATTTAAAACTAAAGGATTTTTTAAGCTGACTAAACTGATTAATAAAAGAAATTAATTCCATATATTTAATATTACAAAAAAGTGACTTTTTTGCTCTTGATGAAATATTTATTTACTCCGTTTAATTCTATATGCTACCCTTTTATTTATCCCTTAGATACTCTTGAAAATTTCGATCTTGAAGAATTTACATTAAAATAATTCAACTCAAATATATATAAATTTTGTAGAAGCAAATTTATTAATGTCATAAGATAACAATAAACTTATGATAGTAAGTTTTAATGTCTATAGCAATTAAATTTCTAAATTAGATTCATTCATTCACCCATACACAATTAAAGTTGTTAACGTCACTATCTCACGGTTTCTTATCAAATGTATAATGTACAGACTGCATTTACCTGAGATTTAAATTGAGAACAGATTTCACGGAATGCATGGCTTCACGGAAATGGTAAGATTTAACTTAAGGTCTTCTCTCAAACGGGAAGATTTAACTCGCCGTTTAGGAATCCTGAGATAAATGCCGAGAGGGAGAAAACGGCTTTCAAAATTATGGTTTCTCTCAAGGTAAAACGAGACAGGGATTCATCAAAGATCTCGCAACAATCATATTTAGTCAACTTTGTTGGATAATGCTAAGTGTCAAAAGTGAGTATCATAAAGTACATATTAGATTAGTCTATTAAATACAAGAACCCTAATTAAATTAAATTTTGGAAATTAATATTATACAATATATGTATTTTTCAAATTTTTAAAATAATTTTCTTACATGATCTTTCAAAGGAGGTACTTTTTTCTGCCTACCTATTCAACATCTATTTATGATTAGAAAATCCTTTCTAAAATATTTAAATGGGAATTTTCTTTAAAAAAATAATGATGCTGGTCCTATTTATCGGGAAAGAAAATTAATTGAAAATTAGACGCGTTTTATCACTTGCTTAACAGTATTATTTTGGTATAAAAAGAAGATTTAAAATATAAAATATCACAGAGAAATATTTATTTGCAATTCTTTAAACACTAAAAAAAGTGCTAAAAATACGTGGTTTTAAAATCCAGCAACTGCGTATGTCTGAAATTTTCTCTCATATTCTAATAAAGATCTTACCCCTGCTCTTCCACCAAAATACGAATTTTGGACCATTCAACAAGATCGTCAGCATTATGAGTCTTTAGATTTTTATTGTGAACTTCCCATACAGAAGCATTCTACGCTTCATTCTTTAGTGAAAGGTATCATGTATTTGCTTTTTAACCTTCTGAAACAAATTTGAAACAGGACTAGAATTTAAATCAGAAAATCACATATTAAAAATCATTAATATAAAGTAAGCTATCGCCTTTATATGCAAAAATAATATACATACCAACAGACATACAAACGGACTTAGTTTAAAATTCGGATTTGAAATTAGGTGCGAAAAATTTTGCTGAAATTTATCCATGCAGTTCTTTATATTTTGTCGCTATCATTTACTATACTGTCAGATAAACCTACATATATACTGTTTATCCAAGAAACTAGACATTCTATCTACTGGAATCCGTTTAAAGTTTTCTCATAATCTATAAATTTTGTGTAAAGATACCACATCAAATTTTATCTGTGAAATTATGAACTTTTTAGAGTTATTGTGCTTAGAAATAGACAGACAGGCGTAATTCCAAAAAAGCATTTTTAGAATTAAGAAGATCTGATACTAGGATTTTTTTTTATATATCGAGTGCTATTACAATTTCTGCGTATTCTTTAATTGTTTTCAGAATATTCCTTGTATTCTGTGTATATGAGAAATTAAGAGCAACTAAACTTCCAATTTGATATTTCTGTGCAACATTTGATGAAACGCTAATATAATACGTCGTGAATACTTAATTAATGATTTACTATTCATAAATTCCAAAATTAGTTTCCTATTTCGCTGTTTTTATTTCTTTCATCGTCTCCAAGTTCGTTTATTAAAGAACAAAAACATCCGAAAGAACAATGATCTCTAATTCTTCAATGGAACTACAGCTGTGCCAACATTTACTAAATTAATGGACTGATAAATAGCAAGTACTATATATATATATATATATATATATATA
>JAPMOR010061349.1:11363-62557 GCA_026543865.1 Argiope aurantia | reverse complement strand
CTTGTATTTATTTACAGTTTGAGAGTGATGGTTTTACGCTTGTATTTATTTACAGTTTGAGAGTGATGGTTTTACGCTTGTATTTATTTACAGTTTGAGAGTGATGGTTTTACGCTTGTATTTATTTACAGTTTGAGAGTGATGGTTTTACGCTTGTATTTATTTACAGTTTGAGAGTGATGGTTTTACGCTTGTATTTATTTACAGTTTGAGAGTGATGGTTTTACGCTTGTATTTATTTACAGTTTGAGAGTGATGGTTTTAGGCTTAAAACAATATTTTATTTGCTTTCCTGTGATATTACTAGCATAATGTTTTAATTATTTCTGATACTATAATTCATCAATCTCACCGAATCAACTATGAAATTAATATTCTCTAAAAGTAAAATTAAAATTTCCATTATTGGCCTTATCATTTAAGATGACTAAAAATATTGGTGTCTAATTTGATGTTTTAATGAGTTGTCAATAAATAAAGTGTTTCTCGAAACGTATTATAGAAGAAATATTATTTATTGTGATACAATTGATCACTATTGGAATGCATCTAATATATTTTCGGGAAATGAATACGCTGTAAAACGGAAGATGTATATAAAACAGTTTTTTTTCAAACGGGCTTTTCCAGCATTGTCTTTTAACTTTATTGTTTTATATAGACTCGCAAACATTGAAGAAAATTATTTTTTCACAATCAGCCATATTTATTGAAATTTTCCTTTTCATCCATTACAAAATACGCGTTTGATGTAGAAATTAATTTTAAAAACGAAATGGAAGAATCTAAAACAGTGGTGAGTGGAACAAAAATGTTCAAAATATTTTTTGTTCACCTTAATATGTAAATTTATGTCAACAGATGATATGATTTTAAGCTAATTAAAAGTATTTCGCTGTTATGATAAATTATTTTAATTTTGATTTATTCTGTTGTAAAGAGTAAACATTATATGAATTTCACACTTTTTTAATAGGCTGAGAAAGTGAAAAGTTGTGAGAAAAAGAAAAGAAAGAGAAATGTTACAGGAAATTACAGTATTATGAAATACATTTAAAAAAATTCGGAGAAAATATATTTTTGTTGAACCATTAATATTTTTCAGGGTAATAATATTCTAAAAAAGATTTCATATCACTTCAGTGGTGTAGCATATTCATCCTAATTTTTGAATGAGTAATTTTAATGTATTTACTATTTTAAATAGCATATCTAAAAATTGAGTTATATAATGGCTCTATTATTATATAAATAACAAATTCAAAACATTTTTGGAATACAAATCTAAAAAAAACTATTAATAAACGGGAATTCATTTAAAAAATGGTGTTCAAAATAATCATAAGAGGAGTCAATCTTTTATATTTATCTTAATCTTCTATTTAAGCTTCTCTTTTATTTTCAATCACAACCTATTAGGTTATATAAGAAGATTAATTTTGTCGTTCTTTATTTTTCAGAGCTATATAAAATTATGGTTTTTTGAGTTCTGCTTTAATAATAGGATGTGAACTAGAACAAAAACATTTGATGTTTTACAGAATTTAGGCACTGATTCAGATCGAATTAAAAATTAAAAAAAAGCGTATTACTTAAAAAATTCTTAACTTTTATTCTGAAGATTCCACTTGGAAATTTATTAAAAGTATTTGTATTGTTTGGTTGCTTTATAAATATTGGGCGATTCTCATTGACGACGGACTTTCAAAATGCTCTAAAAAAGAAGCACTAGTCAGAATCAAATTTGAACTGAATATACTTGAAAAATGGCATGGCGTAAGAAAAGAAAAAAACAACATTACAACGTGTATTAATAGATGGCGCTGTGTATTAATAGAAACACTCCTGTGCACGACAGATTGCATTTGTTATAAAAAACGGTTAAATGGAGTTCTCCTCTTATTGAATCTGGGAAACACATCATGAGTCTCTCAATGAGAGATAGCTATCTGCTTCTAAAGCGATCTGCTTCTTTTATAAGAACGGTGACTGTGTACGAGCAGCGTTACAGAAATTCTGGTCATTAAAGAGTTTGGAAAAGGATTTGTGATCCAATATCTGCCAATGGTCTGAAGAAAATTATTAAGAAATTCGAAGAGACGGGTTCTATTGCAGAAACATTTGGCAAAGGCAGGAAATAAATTACTGGTATTTTCCCATCTGTACACATCTTTTAAGCACGGTTCATAAAAGTGTACATAGTTTCCTGAATTGCTATTCATACAAAATTATTCATGCTCTGAAGTTGCTTCTTACTAAGTAATTTTGCCCGTAAGACACAATTTTGCTGTAGAATTTTGAAGGAGGGGGATAATGAACGATAATGGGATATATTACGGGGGCAGACGAAATCCATTTCTATTTCCAAGGCTTTGTCAATACAAAAAATAATAGAGGAACGGGCATAGGATATATATTCGCATACGCATCAGTACCACTTTATTCTGTAAAAGTACCTGTTTGGTGTGAGTGGTTGGCATCATTTATTGTAGCCCCAGTTTTTTGAAGAGATGGATCTTGTTATCTTTAACGCATCTTTAGGCCCCGTTATCTTTAACATAAATGATAAACGCTGTAATAGTCTTTTGCGCAACTAAATCCCTTTAACCGCAAAAGCATGCATGTTTGGATTAAATCGTTTTCATATAAGATGACACTCTGTGCATTACAAATTCCGAAATGTAACTTTTTAATGTAATTTCGGAAATGATAGAATTATCAGCAGTCATTATCCAATAGCCTGACTCTCAAGATTCCCTGATCCAATTCTTGTGATGGATGATTCTGGGATTATCTTATAAGTGTTGTATTCAATGTCTCAATTGCACATTTAGCTGAATTGAAGGCATAAATTATGCAGCAATTTTACCAGAGAAACTCCTGAGGCCTGTTGGGGAGTGTGCTGCTTATGGGTTTCAACTTGCGGCTGAAAATAGTGAACCACGTATTGAACGTCTCTGCCGCAAGTCTAGCAATGATTAACAAGCGATTTTTTTCGTTGCTTTTTATGCGGTTTTGTCCAAAAGAGAATTCAAAACTTAAGCATAATATGCTTGTTTGCGGTTTTTGGCTTAAAGATAGCTATGAAGTGATTTTCGTCATCCTATATAGTACAATTTTGCCGCTGTAGATAGGCTAACCACTAACTGATAATTGATGTGGAAATCATTTTTCAGTCAAAAACCGAAACAATCAGGCAAATTGAATAGTGCAGTTGGTATAACGTGCAACTCATGCCAAATCCTTCGTATTTCGATTCAAAATGTCACTTGTGGCCGAATCCGCTTCCGCTATGTTGTTTCGGCTAATATATTATCCAAAATAACTACTTACAAATGTTCGAGAAATAGAAACATAAATTTTCATAACCTTAAGCGGCCGCTTTGTTGTTTAAGATCTGTTATATAAACAAAAGCATTCTGTCATGCTGTTTCTTCTCTAAAATAAAAAGAATCCTTTAATAACTTAAGTTTTGAGCTTTTCAAACGAAAAATTCTTCTACCTTGTTTAGCAAAATATTTTCTTTTTCTTTTACTTTTTTTTGAATGATATCTTTTTTATATTAATCGCTTGCAACTTATTGAATTTTAAAATTACACCTTGCCACAGAATTACCATTTCATTGAAATGTACGCATAATTAAAGACTCTCCGCTTCCTTTAAACCTGGTAGCATATTTTATTTTAAGGAACAGAGGTAATTATATGCGGAAAAAAATAAAGTTCCATATTTAAAAAAAACAATTAAAGTTAAATACTTTAAGCAAATACTATTCATTTCAAAATCACTAGACTATGATTAATTAATTTTCTTCAAAATTTATGTTATTTTAATAATATTTTTCTCAGGAAAAATCAGTAAGATTCTTTATGATCAGAAATTCATTGAGTTAAAAAACATAAAGTTTCATTATCAAAAAAATGTATTTTCTCATTCTTTACGGTAAAGTACATTTAATAAATGGAGTAAGTAATTAATGAATTTAAAATAGGATAGGAATTGTCAGTATCCAAATGAAAATTTTTTCATTACTAATATTGCTTTTATTCATTGCTTAATGAAAAACTAATATTTTTTTTATAAAAAGAAATTCTGAGGATTCTTATAATTTGAGTTTTAATTATTAAAGGTCCAAATGCAATTATAGCCATATTCTTAATACTATCCAATCTGAATTTTTTGTTATTTTATGTAAGGGTAAGAAATGATAACCAGTGTCTAGTTTTGAAGCAAATCCAATGGTGTTTATAAATCTCACAATATTATTTAGGCACAAAAAAAATATATTTTTTCCAAAAAAAAATGTATCTCTTTTATATGTAAAACAATTTTTTTATATATAACTTTAATACTTTTTAATAACTTTTGTAATTTGGAATAACGCATGATTAATAGTTCATGAATACTAGGCTGAATAACTCAAAGCCTTTTTTAGTTGTTACTTTGTGAATATTTTCAAAAACGTAAGAAAACGGAAAAAACTTGAGCCTTTATAAAATACAAAAGTATTATAAAAATCGTATATAAGAATTTATTTGTTGGAGTTTTAAATATAAAAATTTATTTTTTTATTCTTATCTAATGTAAAAAGGAATCTATATATCTACATCTGGGTGATATATGAACTACTTGGATCTATATATCTTTATAAAATACAAAGCCTTTATAAAATACAATACAAAAGCCTTTATAAAATACAAAAGTATTATAAAAATCGTATATAAGAATTTATTTGTTGGAGTTTTAAATATCAAAATTTATTTTTTATTCTTATCTAATGTAAAAAGGAATCTATATATCTACAGCTGGGTGATATATGAACTACTTGGATCTATATATCTACATCTTTTTATAGCAACGCTATATTCAAACAAAGAAAGTAAGGTCTGTGTATTTAAGGTGTACTTACCGTTAATTGTGTGCTATCTGAAACAGATCGTCGCAGATCAAACGGAAACGCTTGGAAGTTATTTTCTATGCATTAACCACTGATTATTTTATATAAATTTGCAATTCTTTATACTTTTGCGTTTTTTTCCTCTGTTTTTCTTAGTTGTTGAAATGAAATTTCTAAATTCCAAGATTTTTCTTCAGGCTGCGGTAATTCCTGATGCTAAAGCCTCCTACTTCAACAACCATAAGTTTCTTCATTCAAATATAATTTTCCTGCATAAGGACATGGGGAAAGTTCTTCATTTATCTTCATGAACGTTATTTTCATTGATTCAATCAAACCAGAATTTAATTTTAAATTTTTTCCCTGTGCTTTCCATTTGAAACTGATCATAATTCATTTCCTTCATTTTTAAAACTACAAATATGTAGGGCAGAATAGAAGATCATCAAAAATAGTAGGGTCAGCTATTTAGCAGGTGTTACAATCTATCAGACATCTTGAGTTTGAAACCATTGCAAAACTTTCCAAACACTGTTGGCTAACTTCAATGAAATTAAAAAGGGAGAGCAATTGATTTTCGTTTTCTGTTATTAATCGTGAAATACTTAAAAACGCAATTTTCGTCTTTAAAATATTTCAATTCAAACAGTCATATTTTTTAACTGTAATTATTTAACTTATTTTGAAATTTTTTAATTGATATATTGTTGAATTAGTTAAATTTAAAATTGGTTTCACTCGATAATAAATTTCTTCTGGAAGTTATGAATGTTTTTTTTAAATACATGTTATATCTGTTTTCGATTTTGCTTAGATTTTATTATGAAATTTTCTAAATATATATCCTGTAGGTAAATTCGGAAAAATTTAATGTATGTACGTATTGTATGCAAAACAGCAAGCAAACAGAAGAAATTAATATGTATTTAATTATCTGCCCATTATATATTTTTGGACGAATTATTTGTAAAAATACAGTAGATATTGATTTATTTCACAAATGATCTCAGAGAAGTACACAATAGGGCAGTTAACAAGTTATAAGTGATACCTATATGGTGAAAATTTATGGTTTGGTATATAAAAATTACTGGAAAGACATAATGGTTTTCTTGGTTTTCTTTACTTATGAAGTAATGATTGTTACTTCAGAAATTTAACTTGAATAACAGTTTCAATATTTATCCATTTTTATGTCACTAATTTTAATCTGTTTGATCAATATAAATTTATTTAATTTAACGCAAAAAATCTGCAAACTTAATCTGTGACTATAAAAAAATTCATTGACGAATATATAATATACGAATATATAATATACGAATATACACTGGTGTGCAAAACTTAAGCAACAGGTATGTTTTTTTCCAAAACTTCACGAGAAATCATCTGAGAGACATGAAATTCAGAAATGAGATACAGCATTTTGTTTTGAAAGAATGACGAAAGCATAGTTGCGCAGAAATGATTACAATGCATACAGTATGGAATCAAACAAAAAAGGCTTTATTGAACTCATAGTATCGTTACACATGATTGTCTGTCCAAGAGGAAGAACAGCAAGCAGATGTTCCTTAGTATGGGATATGTCCTCCCCTTACTGCACTGGTTGCTTAGCACCGTCTCCCCATACTCAGCACCAGATTGTCCAACAGTTCTTGAGGTAAGAGTGCTCATTCCTCAATCAGCATCTGTTTAAGTTGTCGGGTGTTCCCAGGAGGATGTAATCGTGCCGCAAGGTGTCTCCCCAAAGCATCCCACACATGTTCTATCGGATTTAAATCAGGGGAGCACGCCGGCCAATCCATTCGAGTGATATCTTCACTTTCCAGGAGCTCCTCAGCAGCATGAGTCCTGTGTGGCCGTGCATTGTCATCCATAAAAACGAAGTCTGATCCAATGGCACCTCGGAACAGACGCACATGGGGAAGGATCACCTCCTGACAATAGTGATATCCAGTTACAGAACCTCTGTCGAAAACGTGGAGCTCAGTTCGCCCGTTTATCATAATGCCTCCCCAGACGACAATTCCAGGACCACCGAAACGGTCTCTTTCGTAATGTTACACGCGATTCCCAACGACAGTTGATTTGGAGAGAGGTCGGGACACGGTTTCATCCCAGTAACATCACGGAAAGAGAACAGACAGTCATGTATAACGATACTATGAGTTCAATAAAGCCTTTTTTTGTTTGATTCCATACTGTATGCATTGTAATCATTTCTGCGCAACTATGCTTTCGTCATTCTTTCAGAACAAAATGCTGTATCTCATTTCTGAATTTCATTTCCCTCAGATGATTTCTCGTGAATTTATGGCAAAAAACATACCTGTTGCTTACGTTTTGCACACCAGTGTATAATAATAGTAACAAATATATAATATTAGAATATATAATAATAGTAACGAATATATAATGACGAATATATAATAATTAATAAATTTTTAAAGGAACATTGCTTTATTTTTCTTTCTTCCAATTTATTTAAACATCAGTTATTTGCAGTAAAATAATATAAATTTTATATTCAAAGATAAATATATTATTTGATAGTTAATATAATAATTAACTTTGGAAATGACAAAACCATCATGCAATTTGTGATATCGCCGCAGCTACTGAATATTCAAAGAAATAATAGTACTCCTTCGACATTCACTCTCTTTATTTGTTTACAATGATGGTTTCTTGATTTCACGTCATTAATGAAAAAGGCCATATTTTCAATCGATTTTAAAATCAAAATCTACAAGGATTATCTTGTCTAATTTATGAGAGTGCAAAATTCTGATAACAATTAGATTTAACTTATCTTAACTTATGAATTTATATTATAACAGCTAATCAATTATCAATATCAGCTAACAATTTCATCTATACAATATACCTGTAAATACTTAAATGATAGAGAAGTATAAAAATTATCTTCCAAGAGGGCTACTGATAATTTAATCAATATAAACTGAATAACAATATTTTTTAAAAATTTTAATTTTTAAAGTCGAATTGAACAAAAATAACGCTGCATATTTTGATTATAAATTTGTCATATGAAATTCGGATGTTCTTCAACGAAAATAAAAAAAAAACATTTTTCACAAGAGTTAACAATAATTTAAAAAATAAATTATTTGAAATTTAAAGAAAACTCTTAGAAAAGTGTTATAGAACTAAAATAATATTTTATTTTTTCAGGCAACGTTTCCCTTTTATCCTGATATATTTTGAATTGTGTTTCTGTCTTCTTTTCTCTAAGGAGTGAAAAATTCATTTTTCAAGTTAGGATAGAAGGATGTAGAAATATTATAATTAATTAGGAACTAATAATTTCATCTAACAATTTAAAGAATATATTTTTATTTCAGTGGTAACTTAGTAATTTTTGGTATACTTTTTACACAGCTTTTGTTTACTGCATTTCAAAGAATAAAATAAAAAATCCGCCATTCCAAATTTTATTCGAAATTACAGGTGTACAGCATTCTAATTATTCACTGGAAATTTCATTCTGAAAAAAAAATAGAATTGCATTTGTATCCAAATAATAAAACTTAGATTTCTTTATGAAACTTTATTTTATCATAGTGTAAAAGGGGTATATTTATGCTTTAATAGATATACAATATTTTTCTAATATGAAGAATATTTTTTAATATCAGAAACAAGAATCAAATAATTTATTCCTGAAATATAAGAACCAAACTCTTCAGCATTTCTGAAATGAAGTGACTCAAATTACTTGGTTAAACACTGATATGAACGCAGCCTTAGAATTTTAACAATCCAAATTCCAAGAATCGGAAATCAATTCGCTACAGAATTTAATATGTTAAGCTCGCTTATAAGATTTAAAATTATAATTCAAGTTTGCCAAATCAGATGGAGTAACCACTTAATTTCTTGTACTATGTGTTATGCCAGCCAGAAAATATGTTTTAGATAACATTTTGGGGAATCTCAAATATTAACATATATAAATGCAACAGATAGTATAAAAGACAAGGATAGTATTTAAGGCAACATATAGTATAAAATAGCTTGTACTTTAATTAAAATGATACTCAAAAAGAGTTTAGCTTAACATAAAAACGGAAATTGCTAACTATATCAATATATAATACTAGAATTTTTTTGATTACTGTTTAATACTTTTTTTACTTATTTATTTGTTTTAAGGTATTAACATTTTTATATTAAGCGCATAACAAATTAAAATTAGAATGTTTTGGTACGCCATTTTTTGGATGCGTTTATAATTTATTCACGATACATTAAAATCGTTAAAAAGTTTATCTAAAACTCACTTTTCATTCTCCACTAGAGGAAATTTTAATCATTGAAAATAGAAAAAAAATCCATTTATATTTTTTCTATTTTATGATATGTAATTAATTTCACAATTTACAACATCTTCATAAGTGAAGTAATCCTTCAATGACAAAGTTCAACGATCGAAATTAAATTCTCTATTTATTGCATACAAAATGCATAGACGTTTAACATAGTTCTGAAGATTAAAAGTTGAATCATTTACATTTCTCATCTAATGGGACTGACAAAAATCTTGTAATAAATCAAATGCTTTACAAAACTTGGTACAATGAAGGATTTTTCTAATTTAATAGAATGCTTTCTGTCTTCCTTTAAATTCTAATAAATTAAATTTTCTCATAAAATAGAAATTGTTTTGAGGTAATTTTTTTAATTAGTTTAAACAATACAAACATGTTAAAAAAATCTCCGCAATTCTAATATAATTTAGAAATTTACTTGGAACGAAAATATAGCGATTTACTTTTAATACACAATTAAATTGGAATGTATTGATTTTCTGTCTTATTTTACTATAAATTATCTAAACACTTCGATATTTAGATTCCTTAAAAATGTAAAAGCAATAAAGGAATATACTGCAGAATCAAGTGATTGAAGGAAAAGAAATTTGTTCCAATTCGGCAGTATTTATACGATTAAATTATTTCAGCATTTAAAAAAATGATTCAGATTACACAAAAATGGATGTTATGTAAAAATCCACTATTATAATGGTAATAGAGAACGATTAAATGATATTTAACAAAAGAAATTCAGCAGCGAGTCTATTAGGCTGGAATGTTCTCGCGTATTATGAAATTTAAATTTAGAAGAAACAAGTTTTGTAGGAATAATTTTGAAAGCACAAAATTCCACAGACGCGCGAGACAAAGCAATCAACAAAGAAAACTTAATAGCAACAGAAAATGTTCAAATTGTAAGATGCGTTTAAATGTTGTTAAACAAAACATAATATTATGTTAAGGGAGAAATAAAAAAGAAAAAAAAATGAAGGGAAGGTGACGAATAATGTATCCGCAGAATTGCATAATTTGATGTTCAGTCTTGCAATGTTAAGTGCTTTCAGTATTATCTAAACTTTCTTAATAATTGGAATTATTAAGGTACAGGTGTAACTTTTTTTTATTAGTTATTAATTCGCTATCAAATGAAATGAAAATCAAATGCATAGAAATTTGTTAAAAACTTATGACGAAAAAAGAGATTTAAAAAATCATCATATAATTAAAAAAAATAATAATATCATAGGAAAAACAACAAAAAGAAATGCAAAAAATAAGAAGTCTAAAATAATGTTATTAATTATGGAAATACATAAATAAAAAAAACAACAGATGAAAGCATTTTAAAGCACACTAACAGATAAAAACATAACAAAAAATAGCTATAAAAATAATATTTTGGTTGCAAAAACCACAAGAGAAAGAGCCATGAAGAAAAAATTGTAAAGCACGGTTTATTCATACTTACCAGTAATGTTTTCTTCAATTTCATTTTCATTGATATACAGTGGCTCCCAAAAGTGTTCGTACACTAAAGAAATTTGCAGAAATTGTGTTCTATACTTCTTAATAAAACATTTTATTAGTTGGTTTTTTTTAATTAGCATCTTTAAATAGTTCTTAATAAAACTGAACAAATATTTTTATAAAAAATCAAGTAGTATTGTTCTAAAAAATAAATAAATAAAAAATGTCACAAAATTAGAACACAAAAGTCTTCGTACATCCAAACATTATTTATTTAAATTCATCATAAAAATATCTTTTGCGGCTTATTTTTCTTCTAATTGAAAAATACACTAAAATCGTTTGATTTGAGTATTTATTATCAGAATTATTTATTCTATTTACTTTATTCTTAGATATGACGCGCATTCGTAAAGAAACGAGTTTAGACGTACGAAAATTAATTATATTTCATCTTTAAGCTGGAAAATCAATTAGAGGCATTGCAACTATAAATAATCTACCTCATTCAACGGTGCAAAGCATAATAAAACGTTACAGAGAGGGAAAAAATTATTGCAAACAAACCTCGTAATGGTCGCCCTCAAATTCTGTCAGCTAGAAGTCAAAGAAATATTGTGAGTAAATTTCTAAAAAATCCACGTCTGAGTGCAATAAAGTTTACTTCACAATATAATGAATCAAATAAAACTTCAATTTCCTGTGAAACTATTCGTAGAATTCTTCGGAATGCTGGTATACATGGCCGCTCTGCACGAAGAAAATTCTTTGTAAGTCAGAAGAACAAAATTGCTAGGCTTAAATTTGCCAAATCTATGATAAACCAGCCAGAGAGCTATTGGAATCGTGTCTTGTTTGCAGATGAAAGTAAGTTTAATATCTTTGGGTCGGATGGGAGAATCATTGTATGGAGAAAAAAAAAAAAAAAAAAAAACGAAGAACTTAATCCCAAGAATTTAGTTGGAACAGTAAAGCATGGCGGTGGAGGTGTCATGGTTTGGGGGTGTTTGTCAGCGGCTAGAGTAGGCAATTTAGTATTTATTGATGGTATAATGGATCATAGAGTTTATATAAATATTCTGAATAATAATTTAAAAGTGTCAGCACAAAAATTGGACATTTTAAACAACTTTGTTTATTACCAAGACAACGATCCTAAGCACACGGCCATGAATGTTCGTCTTTTTTGCCTCTATCATTGCCCTCAAACCCTTAAAACACCAGCTCAATCACCGGATTTAAACCCTATAGAACATACCTGGAAAGAATTAGAGGTGCGAATAAGAAGTTACGACATTAAATCGAAAATTCAACTGAAAGCAGTAATGATCGAAGAATGGAACAAGATCGGTGTAGAAGTAACTGACCGTTTAGTTAAATCTATGCCCAAACGTTTAAAAGCTGTTATAAAGAATAAAGGATATCCTACTAACTACTAAACATTTATAAAAATTTAGAAAATTTCATATTTAGTGATGTTTTTTTATAGTGTATGATCACTTTTGTGTCCTATTTTTGTGCAATTTTATTTTTGTCATTTTTAAAAAAATAATTTGCATCGTAATTAAAATTTATTCTTTACTCCTTTATTAAGAACAGTAAAAATATGCTATGAAAAAATTTTCATGTAAAAATAAGAATATATAATGAGGTTTTTAATTTATTCTTGTTGGTGTACGAACACTTTTGGGAGCCACTGTATATGCCATTTGAAGGAGCAGAAATCTAAATTTGTACGATGCAATATTGAGTAAGTGAAGTAGAGGATTCTTAGTATTGCCAGCAGAGTTGGAATGGCTATTTTCCTGCAGACTCTAGAAAATACAAATAGGAATGGATATTATATTGTTAAAAGTATCTGTATCGTTAAGAATATTAAGTGTCTTGTGAAAACATGTCGTTGTTTCAAAAAACCATGCTCCCAATGTGATAGCACTCATTCAATAACTGTTTTATATAAAATCCTTCGAAATTTCAAAGATATTATTAAAAGCTTTGAAAATATTACATAGATTTAGTAGATTATATCCTCAGGTGATTGTTTCAATTAATTTTATTTATATAATTTCATAAATATTGTATTGCATGAATTCTTTTAATCATTTCGTATCTCCTGCAAATGGTACTCACCCTAACAATCTCCCTGAACAGGAGGCAGTTGGTTTTGTCAGATGAAATGTATAGTTGATATTACCTGCTGAGATAAAAAATTTATAAATTAATTGTTTATTTTCAGACTTGAGCTGGACGCTTGTTACATCATATTAGAGAAGGATAAAATCGTCCATGAAAGCCAAAATTCTAATGTAAATTAAACAATTCCCCTGAAGAATTTCGTTTGTGATCAAATTCCTGAGCGATAGTTCATTGCAAATGCTAATTGAAAAAAGTTAGTAGAATCATATTTTTTTTAAATTTATTTGCTAGTTTATTTACAAATTTTGATATTAAAGAAGGATATAAATTCGATGTATAATATATTCGGTTTTGGAAATAGAAAACATAAAAAGTGATAGATATAGACATTCTCTTTAATATATGTCCAGAAAAACTAATCTATATTTTAAAATAGATCAAACTACACTAAAACCAAAATATATGAGAAATATTTAATTTTGTTAATACTATAATACAGTGAGAAAATTGTATTATTTTTATTTAAACAGTTGGTGAAACTGACGGCACACTTCCAAAATTTCCTTTTTTTTTAATGAAAATATGAATATCCATTTTTTTAAATTGATCTTCTCATTATAAATTTTCATAACATTAATTTTGGCATTCATAAAAATTTTTAATAGATTCTTTTTCCTTTTAGAGTACTTTTTTAAAAAAACAATGTTTTCACATCATTTGTGTTTTCAACGCCACAAAATTGTCTTCATTCTCCGCATTAAGATTTTATAGAAATTTATAAATCCGAACATCAATATCATTTATTAAAAAAATGTTTTTTGAAATTATGTAAAAACTAACTTATAATTCCTAAAAAGCCCTATAAATCGAGAATTCAAAAATATTATTTTTAGAATGCATCTATTCGAGAATTTTATTAAACTTTAATTTACATTTCTTAAAATAAAACTGTTCTGAAATTTTATTAAACATTAAATGATACTCAGAATATGAATATTATTTTTGATTTGTATGATTGTTAAATTTCGCAATCTTTTTTTAAATTTTTTTTTCGAAAAGCATTGCATTTAAGAATTTATGCGTCCTAATGTGTGATAGGTAAATAAAACAAAAATAAACATCAAAACCAACTTCAGAAATGAATTTCTACTTTAGTTTAGCTGAAGTCAGCAATTTTCTATCCATATCAAAATTGACTTAGGAAACTGATAATGATTTCACAAGACAGCTGTTTTCTCAAGTAACATCCATTTTATTTCAGCACTATAAATCACAGAAATTTTACACAAGCTTTTGGAATTGTTATTATAATGAAACTTTAATAGAGCTTTAACCATTTTTAAAATAAAAAGACGCTGAAATGTTTGACAAATTTGTATTGTTTATTGAAGAGAATGTTAATCTTATTACTAAATCAACCATATAATTTTGAGATTTTAAAATGTTATGTATATGATTACCGATCATTGACTACTGTGAAAATATCGGATTTTTTCATCTTAACCCTTAATTGGAGAGGTGAGATTTTAAGACGTAATTGGGGAGGTGCGGTCTATGAGACAACATTTCATTTAGACAAATTAAATTTTCTAATGAAAGCATTAATATGAAAAACTGCCAACATATTTTGCAGATATTTTCCTTGATATATAGATATGTTTTAGAAATTTTTCAAAATGTATTGTCATTGAAAAAAGTAAATGCGTTGAAACATACAGTTTCTTCTCAAATTACATGTTACAATAAATAATATTCTTGAAAAAGAATATTACTTTTACAGTATATGAAGGTATATAGAAGACAATATAATGTAAAATTCAACAATTATATGAAAAATAAAAATAAAAATGACAATGAGTAAAAATGACACTTTTTTTTATCGGCTTGTGTGACTTTCACAGCACGGTTTTCTAGGGCATTTTAAACATACAGTTTAAGAACTACTATAAAAATCAGCCTATAAATTCTGTATATATATCTCTTGGTATATTAATATATTTCATAAATTTTTCAAAATACATTATCACTAGAAAAATAAATTATGTTTGAACATACATATCAAAATTAGTTGAATGCTAGCTTTCATCGAAAAACTCTTCTATACAATTATCCTTATCACTAAAATCACTTTTTGCTTCATTTCAAAGTGTCTGGAGCACTGCTTCTTAATAGGATCAGTAAATTGGATGATATTTCGGGTCCCCAGTTTTAGCGCCATCTGCTAAACTTCGTTTATCACTGGCACACTAACAGAGAGATGCAGTCTTAGAGACCGTTCTCGAAGAAATAACTGAATTATTTTAAAAAGCATCTGCTGAAATCGGTTAAAAAAGTGCACGTGTATTGAAGGTCACAAAACAGGAAGCTACAGGATCAATCCATTCAATTGAGATAAAAATTGAATATGGGTGACAAAAAATCCATCGCTAGTGGTTTCACAGACCACACGTCCCCAGTTATGGATTAAAAAGACGATTCATGATTTTCAATTTATAGTGAGTCCGAGATTAATAAATTATATTTAACGATTTATTAACAAAATAATGTAATAAAACACAGTATTATTCCTCGGTGTATAGCAACTATTATGCATAATATCTAAATTGGCATAAAAATAGTTAACAATAAACCTATGTGTCTCTGTGATGGCGAGCTATAATTCAAACCCTCTAACAAATATTTACGAAATTTAGTAAATGTGTATAATTTGGGAGGTGGGAATGTGCATCTCTGAGAGATCTCTTCACTTAAATTTTAATGTTTTAAAATTTATAGTACTTTAAAAGTAATTCTAATTCAATAATTGACTTAAGTTATGAATTAAGAGCTTTATATCTTGGTTCATTTTCAATTAGTAAAAATTTAATTAAAATTAAAAGCATATTTTTCAGTGAGCACTTGCTAAACAAGATATATATATCAACCCAATGCCATGCTTCTGAACCTGGTAATTGAGAAAATTTCATGTGAGATACACATTTAGAAGTATCTACATTTTATTTATATTTAGATAAAGAATTGATTTAACAAATTAAAAACGATATGTACCATATATTTGAATTTATGATGCCATTCTAGAAAATCTTTTTGTAATATTTAGACTTCTTGAGAATGCAAGACTGCCCTGTTTTCATTAATATATCTACATTTTTTCTCAAATGTAAGGAATCCTTTATCTGTACTAATAATAAAGTGAATGAGAGTGTGTGTGTCAACATTATACACCAATACAGACAACTTGACCTATAATAATGAAATTTGATGCATTCATATCTTTAATGAAGAGAATGTGCTCCTAGAAGACATTTATTTTTTATATTTTGATTAGAATTTCAATTAATTAAAAATTAATCAGAATACGGCTTTTTCCTAAATTAATTTTGAAAATATCATTGCACAAACTTGGGTTTCATACCAATTAAAAAATTTTAAGAATCATTAGGCTAATAATAACAATTTTAATGAAGTTTTTTTTTCCCTTTTTCTTTAAATTAGTGAAGTTTTTAAATCTTTTGGGCTAATTTATAAGAAAAGATAGCATGTTTGGCTGGAATTCAAATCTTTCACAAACGATTTAATATAGTATTTTTCTTTTCATATTGAAATCTAAAGTAGAGAGAATCTGTTTAATAACTGCGTGGTTTACATGGCGAATTAAAAAAAGGAGGTTCCAGTACCATGAAAATTAGAAGATTGATGAAACAGATTCAATTTTAGCAATGCTACGCTGTCATGGTATTGGCCCCCGTTAGAAAAATTCAGGTACACAATTTGGTATACTATGAGTTTCATCTACACCAAACAGTAAAAATATAAAACACTTTAATACAGAAGTTTAAAAAAAGAATATGGTAGCAATCTGCTGCATTCTTTGCAACCAGCCGGTGGATAGAAGAACCAAAAACATGTTCACAAATATAATATGGCAATAAATCACAGTGCTAGAGCACTTCAGTACTTATAGCTGAGAATAAGAATCCATTTCATTCCTCTTCAGTGGCCAGCCAATTAATTTGCCTATCCAACAGGATATATCTAAGACAATTAAAATAACATAATTTTAATGTCAATCATTTTAACGGTATCGTATATACATGAGGACTTATCCAAACAATTTAAATGAAGTTAAATATTACCAATATCCCGTCCGAACCAATTGAAAGCTTATTATAATTAATTCAAGTATCCACATAATATTATGGAACACATATTAATCAACAATCACGATTATTTTTATATAAATGTCAATGGAATCACATTTAATCCAAAACAGTTATACATTCCCATACAAACAGTTGCATTTCAAATCCAAGAAGACGTATTAATTATAATTTTAAGCAAAATAAAAAAAGTAATATGTACTACAGGGGATATACTACTATTAAATTTAATTTCTGTTTCAAATGATATCTTTTCAAAATACAAAAAGCGAGGTAGATAGCTAAATAAATTAGAGATAAAAAAAAGATAATATCCTAAGAAATCCTATTATCTTTTCTTTATCTAACATTGTTACATTTTATCTATATGTCTAAGGAATGCATTTAAATTGAACGATCTTTTATGCAAAACAATTCACTTACATTCTACAAAGAAAACACTTTTATCTTAGTTCCAGCTATATAATTGTTAAAATAGGCTTAAATTATTTTTTTAAATAAAATACATTTTACCCGTGATCTTTTTAGTGAGTTTAATGGGGTTTCATATCTTTTCTCAACGGTTTTCAATAGAAATACCTTATGCCCTTGCTATCTATTCTTTTCAGATTTAAAAATTAAAATTTCGGCATACTTATAATAGATCAGCTTAGTTTGAAAAGAAACCTAAAAAATTAAAATTAAAAATTGATCGAAAAATTAAAAGTGTATTTTATGGAATGCAATATACCTTCATAAATGATTTCACGATATTTGATGGATTGAATTTTTCTCATAATAAATCCATAATGTTAATGTAATTTTCTGATCAGTTATTAGATCCGTTTTTCTGATCAGATATTATAGATAAACAATCACAAAAACATAGCGTTTATTCCCTTTAAAATCAGTCAAGAAAGCAGCAGTTAAATAATATATGTATATATATGGAATTTTATGAGACACTACAAGAAAATATCCAAGATTTAGAAATACGCTTTAAATTGATTTTAAAATTGCAGTTTTAATTCTATGTAAATGTTCATTTTCATATTTATTTTTCACTGACATTTGCACTACTTTTGAAAGTCTCTTAAGCAATAGGATCTGGCACAATAACTTTAATTAGAATCTCATAAAACGCAAATTATCTCTGACCACCCAAATAAATTTTGAATTAAACTGGTGCTTCTCAAACCTGTAATATTTATTCAATCATATTCAGCTACGTATTTTCTAATAACATGCCCCTATTTTGTTTTTTCAAAATCATAGATCAAATTATTGCTTAAAAAATTGGTTGAAAAATCAACTGTGGAGGATTTGGGATAAATTACTCACAAAGATTTCCATTTCGCATTAACAAGTTTCAAAATCATCTTATTGCTCTCTAAGCACGCTATCTTGTTTCTCCTTCGATGAATATTTTTTCTTTCTTTCTTCCACACTTGAAGTCAAACAATCAAATCATCAAAAACCTCTAACTCTCCAGATCATTCAATTTTAAGTACCTCAGAATATTTAATCGTCTGAGTTTCCCCTGTGAAAATAATAACAAATCCTCAATGACTGCTGTTATTCTTAAGTTTTTAATACACAAAACAGGACAGTCGCTGAAAACTTACGGCTGTCAAACGAACGTATAGTGGAGTATCCTTTGAGAAGTATCTGAATACTTCGTTCTCTAACTAACAAAGCAGGCTCAGCGGGTATTCTGTATTTGGTACTTAACGGAACGGGGAGCAAACTCCTCAGTGATTCCAAGGTGTCAGCCGTAGTTTTGTTGAATGGACGTTTGTTAAATTTCAATATTGATAGAGTTTAAGAACCAACTTTCATTCCTAAGAGGGATTATGTATGTAAATTCTCAATTCGTAGATTCCCAGTTTTCAGTATTTAATTTCATATAAAATAATAGGTATTGTTTCTGGAACGGTAATAGGTATTGTTTCTAATACGTTTCTAGATGTCAGATCCTACCGTATAGTGTGTTATTCCGAAAAGATAAGTTTAGGCTATTTTTATTAATATCCCATTTCAAAGCAACATTAGGACTATTTTGGATCGGACTTCGTAATTTCGAACAATGGTCAGATGCTGAGGATGATACCTGAGGTGGAATCCTCTCTCTAAATTTCCACACCACGCCAGTGGGAGAACGTTTGGCCCCGACGGATTTAAAGTGCATCATACCCAATTTTCCTTCGGTTCTTCGGTGGAATCGTGTCTCGAATTTGTCTCGAAGTCGAGATCTTACCACCAGGCCCACTGCGAATTCTATACTATAAAAGCTTTATACTATACCATATTTTTATTATGCTATAAAATATTTTAAGCGACAAAAGCTTGAACCCAATTATACTACGATTAACAATTGTCAAGAATATTTCAAATCTCTGTCTTGTCAGAGAAAATTCCAAATATTGGAAAATATTAATGGTGATCCTTATATATCATATTCACAAGAAATATATAAATTTGAATCTTACATTTCAAATAACCGATGTAAAAGATAAATAATGATATAAGGAAAGCTTTTATTTATTTTTTCTATGTATTGTTGCAATTTAAATAAGCAAATATTAGTAAATAGTACTGAAAATGCGAGGAAATTTTATTCATACCCTTCTAGAATATGCCTCTTAAAGCAGGAAAATTCTTGATAACTAGACAAGCTTCGGTGGTGCGTATTATAATCACAGTTCCAATTACTCTCCCTGACTCTTCATAAAAGAGCACTGTCTATTTCACTAATGTTAATTTCCAAAGAGTCAGTAGATGTTCATATTCTCTCTTTACCCTCTATTTTTACACATTTTTATTCACTAATTAACTTGATTATAAGATTAATACAAGCATCAGTATTTGAAGAAATGTAATTTTGCTTTATTTCAGTAGTTTAAAAGATTTAAACATTTCCAGTTTTGATAAGAATTTGCATTGAAATATTTTACAGCATATTGTGTAGTGTGTAATGTAATAACTGCATTGAAGCAAGATTTTTTTGTTCCTTAGGAATATTTGTGTTTTATCGAAGTTTCAACATTGCTTTAATTTATAACTGCAAAATGTAAAATTCGTGAATCAATAGTCTTTATTATCTCTAGTAAAACTAGTTGAATAATTTTTATTTTCCATAATAAAAAATTAAAGCATTAAATAAGTTAACTTCCTTTTATTTTGGAATTCCTGAAGAGAGACTAATTAATTTCATTCTAATTCTTTTTTTCGTAAATACCTTAGAATCTTTTTCCCCTTTTTTGTTTCTTCAAGATTAGAATTTTTTATGGATTAAAAAGTCTTTTTGCGTAACGGATATCGGATTAGTTTCGTATTTTAAGTTCAAGTAATGTCATTTTCTTTAATTAGTAGCATGTCTTAGTTTTCAGAGCAATAATAATACAATGAATATAACTGTCTCTGAATAAAAAATATTTTAATTGTTATTCATTTTAAAAATAGATTATTATTAATTTTTTTTTCCATATTTAATATTTTTATTTGTCTGATCTTATATGCATTGAATCATTTTAACATATTCAAAATGTTAACTTCTTCAAGTGCTTTTGTAAGAACTCAGAACTGAAATTTAACTGACAGTTTTAGTGGTTTCTTAGAATGAAGTTCTAGTGTTTATTCATGCTTTTGAAAATATTAGCTTAATATTTTAAAGTTAAATTAAAACTTTAATTTACAAATATATGTTTCCTTTATTAGTAGAATTTTATTTGCCAGAATAATGTTACATTTATAATGTTACCAGAATAATGTTACCTGTTGGAATCTGGAAATAAATTTTCACAAAATTAAAAATTTTTGTTAAAAAATTTAATTAAAAAACTATTTTTTGTGTATTGATGAAAAGTTTAAAAATTATTTAAGATTTTTCATAAATTTTACTTGTCATAAAAATTTATTAAGTGTTAAAAATTTTTATCGCCCTGCTCATAAAAAAAGTAATTTGTTCCCATTTAAAACTGATTATGGATTTAATACCATTCTTTTTTTTTTCTTAGGAGTTTTACATGGCTGAAAATTTCAACTATTTACATCAATATCATCTTGTCTTCATAAACAAATGCAAAATTTATTTTTTATTATTCAGTATGCTTTTAGACTGATTAGTCCAATCAAACGAATTTTGAAAGAAAAATTCCAAATTATTAAGAAAAAAATCACAACATGCAAATAACATAAAATTTTCAAAATAAAGAATTATGAACAAATAAAACGATAATTTTCCTTTGAGATTTGCTATTATTAAATATTAAAAGTATAATGAGTTTTCTGCTAAATCCTCTTTTAATGTAGCATATTGAAAAAGATTTGCATAGCAGAATATAATAACGGATTTTATAGTGCTATAGTTCTATTAATAATACATTAAATTTAATGCATCTTTAATATTATCCCTCTTAATTATATTTTTAATGCATCTTAAATAATATTTTTAATGTATCTTTAATATTATCCATCTTAATTATATTTTTAATGCATCTTAAATAATATTTTTAATGCATCTTAAATAATATTTTTAATGCATCTTTAATATTATCCTTCTTAATTATATTTTTAATGCATCTTAAATAGTATTTTTAATGCATCTTTAATATCATCCTTTTTAATTATATTTTAATGCATCTTTAATATCATCCTTCTTAATTATATTTTTAATGCATCTTTAACATTATTCCTCTTAATGAGACAAGACAAATAACTTAAAAAATCGTATTTCTTACAGTAATCCTTTAGCCGTTTCGAAATTCTAATTTTAATTGTACCATTAAAATTTATTTCAAGAAAATCTTATTACCAATGTATTTTCGCTTGAATTTAAAAATTTAAAAGTAATATATTCAGCATACCCAGCAGACTGAAAATCCATTATAAATGTATGAGATACGACAGATTTGATCATAAATTCACAAAATAGTATAAATGTAAGAGTTTATTAAAAATTGAATTTGCCTATTGAAGAGAACTGCCATTGCATTTGAACCTTTATTCCAGAACTAAAATATTCATTAAATTTATTCATTGATATCAGACTAATCCTCTCATATTAAAGTGACTAACATATGTATACTTATTAAATATACATATTTTCATTAATACAACCATATAAAGAAGTAATAAGGTATTTAACGAAATTCAGCAAATCTTTTTAAAAATTATGATCATTTAAAAACTTTCAATTTAGCTTCATTTAATATTCAAAAACGGGGAAACCCTTTTCTTAATCAGAAAAGGGGAGTTATAACAATGAAGTTTGTTCATTATTAAATATAATCAAAATTAATATTTTAATACTTTTAATGCATATTGGATTTTTTTAATTCAGTTCTTTAGAGATATCAGAATTTGCCATTTTATTTTATGGATTATTCGGTGAAAATTTAAATGAATACACGCCTGAATTATAAAAAAAATCTCCAAAATTATCTGAATATTAATTTTCTAGATGTAACAGTTAAAAAAAATGCTGTTTTGAGAAACAGATTTTACAATGTAATTTTTCCACACTATTGAAGTATTTTATTATTTTTACACTCGCATTCGAATATTATTTCCATCATATTTAAAGAGAATGAAATAATTTTCATTCATAGAGAAAAAAAATGATTGCATCATTTTTCTTATCTGGTTTAGTATTTTGAACACAAACTGAACTATTTTTTTAAAATTATAGTCACGTTTATTCTCAATTGTCATTTAGTGACACACATTATTACTTTAAGAAAATAGTAAATTTAAGGTTAAAAGAAAAATGGAAAAAATAGCAGAATGATACGAAAACCAACATTACCATTTTTCCGCCGATGCTTGTTCGAAAGCCATTGATTCTAAGTATTTAACTGATTATAAACGTTTTAGAAATTCATCTTGATAGAAAATTTGACTGTTCCACATAAGTTCTAATCTTTATTTTATATATAAAACTGATGTATATAAAAGAAGAAAAAAAAAACTAAACGCATCATTGTCTCTAGATTTCATAATACTAAAAATGCCTATTGCATTAGAATAAAATACATTTGTCAATTAATGTAAAAATGGAATGTAAAAATGATAATGGATTAATGTAAAAATGGAAATTATTTTTCAATAAAAAGTTTCTGAAGACAATTATACTGAGAAGGACAAAAGTCACAATTTAAATGATTGCGAATCAATTCGAGAAGGAAATCTTATTAAGAAAATTAGTTCGATCCCAATAAGAAACACGAAAAATATCAATAAATTTATGAGCATACACTTCTTCTATTCCTCGTTTTAACCAAAATTACAATATAATGATATGAAAGATAAAAATATTGTATTTAGAAAAACAAACTTCTTTGCAATGTCTCACCGCAAAATGTATGCGGGATCCTCTTTTCTGTCTATAATCATTCGATTTTGTGGCTCATATCAAAACATAAGGAGATTTGTAATGTAATGTATCCTGTCTAAAAACTAATTCTTCAGAAAGCAATATATCAAGTAAAGGCTTGCATATTTGATATAATTGTTATATATTCCGAGATATATCCGCAATAGAATCATTTACATCTTTTTCCGGCTGGATACCTAATGAAACTGGAAACCTTATCGAAACAGTGACTTGTCAGGAGCTCTGTCATCCCGATTGCTCGGAAACTATTAACTAAAGGAGACTATTAACTAACTATTACCTATAAACTATTAACTAACTATTAACTATAAACTATTAACTAACTATTACTTATAAACTATTAACTAACTATTACTTATAAACTATTAACTATAAACTATTAACTAACTATTAACTATTAACTAAACTATTAACTCAGAAACTATTAACTGTCATGATAAAACATGACAAAGTTTTTCTCATGTTCTTCGTCATTTTATGCTTATAGTTTTGGGATTTTTTCTCTTTATTTTACGATTCTACTCTATTTATATTTTATTTTTTTTACATATTGTTTCTTATTTTCTTTTTTACCTTTTATCATCTACTGTTTGATTCTATTGTTTGGCATTCCGAAAAACCTAAGTGACCAACTGAAGGTGTAAAAGAACTGGATACCGGTTACTGGTATTGCTTTTGGAGACCTGGCTCTTTTTTTGAAGCATGCCTACGCGATGCGTTGCCTCGCAAAGGCTCATTTTTTTTCTTGTTTGGTTTTGCTTTTGCCGGTATTTAGATTACACATACGCATAAACACACAACCACACTCCATTTTATGGTAATGGAATTTCTATACTTCATTAAATCTTTTTCCACACCAAAATTCTTTAGTGATAGTTTTATACTCTTTTCAATGCTTTCGTTAAGACGAATACTCTATATCTTTGCCGTCTATCGGATATAGATAATATTTTGACAAGCTGTCACATCTCTCTACAAAGCATGGTAAGCCTCAGATTTCTCTCATTATACTAGTAACCTTGAAACAAATATTATTGACTGTGTATTATCTCCATTTCTAAGTCAGTCAACAATAATGAATTCATATTTTTTTTGGTAACTAATGCATTAAATGTCCATTTTTATTTAACGTATTTCCTCTCATTGAAGCCTATATTTAAAATATCATTTATATATATCATAAATATTATGTAGGACGTAATTTCTTCTAAATCTTATAGTGAATTCTTAAAGATGTTATACATACTGAGCCTGATAAGATCTTGATGCCAATAATTTGTAATATTTCCATACGATCAATTCACGAGAAATTATTTAGTCCATTCCACGGAACTAATCCTTTAGCAATCCTAATAACTAATTAAAGTGGATTATTTCCTTCTATTCTTATATTAGTATTAGGTGCTAATTAAAATGTATTGCTGCTAAACAAAGGAACAATTGACCTAAGAGATTAGAACAACTTTAATCTACAGTCTTGTATGGAAGAAATTATGTATTAATAAATACATATTCAAGTAATTGTATAATTGTACTATTCGCAAATGCATAGACAGTCAGATCTAGAAACATTATCCATAAATAGATAAAGCTCTCTACAATTCAGGTTATAAAAACATTTCACAAATTTCACTTATCTGGATCTTAATACTTTTAAGTTTACTCTCCGCCAGCGAACTGGCGGTAGGGTGGAAATCACAGAGAGACTTCTATGTCAAATTATGATAGTAATTTAATTGTGGTATTCTATTATGGTATAGCGACAATGCACCAAATTCAATTAATCTTTTTCGTTAAGTTTTTAAATTATCATATCCATAAAAAAAAATCTGCGCCATTATTTGACAGGCATAAATAAAAAAAAATGTTTACTTTGGATTCAGACAGTCTAAAATATTCACTGAGAATTTCCTTTTAGTCTTCATATATATATATATATATGTAAAACAAATAACAGACACCCGTTTCCTTTATGTACGAGAAAGTAAAGCAGGAAAGAAACTATTTTCATATATTATGAGAAGCAAAGCTTCAAAGCGGTATTTCAAATTAAAATATATTTAAAGCTGAGAAGAAATAGATAAGATGAAAGTCTCATCATTATTTGTTGGTGGTTTTCAAACATAAAAACAAAAAATATATTTGTTGTCCATAGATTTTTCTTACTTTGAATCTCCCAGCCGGCTTATTTATTTGCCAGGTGATGAGAGGTATTATGTTGACTTTTCTTAAGGACTTCAAATTCTCATATTCGTTCCATTCAAGAATGCCATTTTATTTTATGTATTCTCTTTAATAAATAATTAGTATTATCAAATGAAAATGCCATAGCTGCGCAATAATGTAATTTTTTTTTTCACTTTTGTCTAACTATGAAGATATCACAACATGGTTGTAGTATATGAAAATGAACTTAAATGAATATCAAACATCAAAAAAGCAAGTGCTTTGTGTTTATCAGCATCTTTAATTAATTTTTAAGATTTTATAAAATGTGATTTTATTTTCGAAATTCTTAGTTTAAATAATAGGATGCAAGTTGCAATCATATAAATATATGTAAAGGCGCATTAATTTCTGTATATTTTCATTAAATATGTTATCAATTATTCCATATAAGCATTTACAATTTAGAGTTTGTAGCATAATTAAAATTCCAGGACTCTTAAGCATACAATGAAGGAAATAAGTATATGTAATTTTTTATATGGCGCTTAATTGGGGAATAATTTTAGACTTTCTTTGAAGTCACAAACTCTTAATTCATATCTATATCTATGTACCTATTTATTTATATATTCTATCTGTCCATTTCTCACACTCTCCGTATATATATATATATATATTAGGCGATCAACGTCTTAGCTTGTTTATCATGGTAGGATTTTTTTTCTGACAGTATCTGACAATACTGTCAGTGGAATGTTACTTTCTATATCCCAAATGCTGTTGTAGACTAATAGAAATGGTTAGAAAAGTTAAAGCGATAAAAATAGAGGATTCAAAGATGGTAGACAAAATAATTAAAAAAATACATGCAATATATCAAAGTTTGGAATCCTTAAATTCAAGCTAAAACAGGCATTTTTGAAATGTAATTCTGGCCGTGAGTTTGTTTGAAATCACTGATTAAATTCAGACCAGGAGTTTGTAAATAACTTTTCCATCATTGCTTTAAAATTCAAAAACTTTCTTACATCGTAAAGTCATTGATTACATTGCATTTCGGTCCACAGCAGCATATAATAGATTGGTATAGCTACGTGAAATATCGTAGTTCCTGAGAATAATATATATATAAATTGTAAAAACCCATTTTTTGCTAGAAACACTGTTTTTTTTTTAATTATATATTAATACGCCTTTTCTTACCAGTAATTCCAAAAGGTCTAAAAATTCATATGGAAATTTAATTTCTTAAATGCATTCATAAAGTGTATTTTGTAGTCATATTCTTAATCTTATATTTAAAAGTAAAAAAGAAATTATTTTCTGAAAATTGAAAAGTCACGAATTATTTGTTTAGATTAAAATATCTGTTATCTTATTTTCTTATGTGGTTTCTATTTCACTCAACATTTCTGTAAGATTCATGAACTCATCACTTGCTGTTAAAAAATCATATATTGAAAATGTTGCTTCCTTATGCCTGCAGTATGCATTCATCTTTAATTAACTAGGTCAAAATCTGTACTATATTTCATGCCTTGTTGGAATCAAGTTTTAAAAGTCTTGCTTAAATGTGAGAAGCTTGAATTTATGTATACGAATTATAAGATTTCTGCTCTAGTAGTAGCACACTGCAAGCCTCTGCCCTGGGGACACACGTTTCAGCATAATTTGCTTACACTCTGACCAGAATGGCACTGACTAGGTCTTTAAAGTTAAATTAAGGAGATATATACAGTAATTAGGAGGCTCATATTTGGGGAATTCTGAACAGGCAGTTAATTAGAAATCTCAAATGCTTTTCAACTTCCGTAGTAAATGTTAAATAAAGTAATGTTATAAAT
Source organism: Argiope aurantia (assembly GCA_026543865.1). Taxonomy (NCBI): domain Eukaryota; kingdom Metazoa; phylum Arthropoda; class Arachnida; order Araneae; family Araneidae; genus Argiope; species Argiope aurantia. The sequence goes on along the minus strand of JAPMOR010061349.1, from coordinate 35,171 downwards.
GAGTTATGGATAAACTTCTGGAAATTTAATTTCGATTTATGCCAACAACCTTTGAATAACTTTTAAAAATTTATATTACAAAGAGAAAAGGTGAAGTAAATATTTCAGAGACTGACAGAATTTTCAAATGTATGAAAATGAAATTGATGCATGTGTTTATATCTAAGTGTATTACAAATGATATGTTTTCCTTAACTATGTCAATACACATGGGATTTTCTATTATAATTTTCATTGGGTAATCTACGACAAGCAGATATGAGACATCGCTAACAGGTCAACATCTGCTTTAGAAGGGAAGGACAGCACAACCTCATTAACCATTAACAGATAACCTCTGCTACGCATACCAATTTTTATTTATATAGTTCTCTCAGCTTCAAAATTCTCTTGTTCATTGGCATACTAAGAAAAGAAAATGCCCAAACAATCCAAAAAAGCTCTTATTTTCTATTAGAAAAAATCATGATTGTTAAACTTTTGATGATTACAACGTCCCTTCCCTTTTAAACGAGTTGTTTTATCACTCATAAAGTAACAAAATTCGTTCCATTAAAAATTCTATTTAAAAATCTAAAATATTGGTTCTATTTATTTACCGAAATATTTCGTTTCTATTGTCTTGAATTTTCATGATACTGGTCGTAAATTGTTAAGGTTATAGCGTTTAATATTTTGACGTAAAAATAATTCTAATTTTCCTGAATCTAATTTTGGCAAGGATTGTTATTATATTAAGATAATTATGTCTCTAAGTCAACGAATCAAGAAAATGAGTAAGTCTAATTGGGTCGTTAAATGAGGAAAATGTACTTTGAATGGAATATTTCTCCACATGGAATGAAGATGTTCACTTACGAGTTTTTTATCAAACAAAATCGTAAAGTCTACAAATTTGCATATAAAATTACATCGGAAACACGAAGATGCTATTTTGAATGTTTCCTTTAAAACTTTCAATTTCATTTACACTAATAACATTTACATAATTTTCCTTTTTTTGCGCATAAAAATGCAAAAAAATGATATTTTAATATTTTGTCATCACATCTGCAACAGAGGAAGTCACTTAAATATAATATTATTTTCAATTTGTAATACAAAACTTCTCTGAGTTGTTAGTTCCATGGCAAAAAAGAGAGTTTTATAAAGCTCTAATAGACGCTGAATAGTTGCTGAATCTGCGATTCCCCAAACTTTGCTTTATCTCATAATAATTCGAGAATCTCAATGGTGTCTCCATCGGGACTCGAGTCCTAGCGATTCTTCTTGGGAACTTTGAAACACAGAAACTCCGGAATGTAAAAAACGAAGGTGAACAGATAATGATTAATCGGCTCAGTCTAGTCAAGAGCGAGTAATCACAAGATTTTTCTTTTAGGACTGTTGATCTCCTGCGATTTTTCTCCAAGCGTTTCAAACTGTGATTGTTCTAAAGAAATTTTGTGTGTTTTTGATTTTTGCAAGTGCTGTTTTGCATAAATTTCGCCTACGTTTTAAGCTGTGTTACATGCTCTCATGTAAAATGAATCATCATCAGCTGTTGCTGAAACTGTTAGGATTTTCACTGTACACCCACCTGATGGATTTATCACTAACAATGATAATCTATATATTTCAAGAACTGAACTCGAAAACATTTCTCTAAACACTGTAACTTAACGAGAAAATACGAAGAGCACCCCTTTGTTTATGCATGATGGAAATTTTAATTGTGCTGAAAGTTATTTCTTTGATTTCACACATATGCCAGTGTTAACCGATCATCTCTACCCACAGAAAAAAAGCAGATTACTCTGTTTCCTTGTTTGAACTTCGAAATGACTTTGTATCAGTCTGCTATTCCTTTTTTTGCCTAAAAGGATAATTAATTAATTTACAAGCAGCACTATTAAATTAAATACTAAATACACACTGAATTTACTGTATATACGGTGTACGCAAGTAAATTATATGAATTTTTCAGCTATATAGTCATTTGGCATATTAAACGAAACTCCACCAAATCAAATCAAGGATTTATGAAAACAATGCAATAATAATCTACAATAATACAACAAAAAGAATTTAGTTCTTTCAAAACTTGAACATTTCAATATGATCTATAATTTATTTTCATGTTACCAGCAAGTCAATTTTTTATAAACACGATAGCGATTTATGTAAAATATTATAGCAGCTAGCAGAATTAAAAGCTAACTGAATTATAATAAGCAATGTATTATTTTATAAAAAATTTATAATTTGCAAAGAATTTTTAGATTCACGAAATATAATTCAACAAAGTAAAATACAACAACATATATATATATATATATATATATATATATATATATATATATATATATATATATATATATATCTTAATTTGAACCGCGGTCAGATGACGAGGAAGACACTTAAGCTGGCACACCCCTCTCCTTACTACTCCACACCAGCGAGTGGACGTTTGGCCCTGACGAATTTAACGTACAACAGATTCCCTTACAAGACGGTACTTCGGTGGAATCGGGTCTCAAACCTGAAACCCTATGGCCCACGAGCCAAAACCTTACCACCAGGCCACCGCGATCTCTAAGATGAAATTGATATCACAAAATTAAGAAATGGGTAAAAGCACAATTAGATCTAGTCTTTAAATCATGAAAGGAATTAAGCTTACCCATTCTGCATATCCTAAGACTCCTTTTTCTGAAAAATTGTCCCCAAACCTTGACTCACAAAATGCATTACCGCCATTACTGATTATAGCATTTGCTGGTCAAAATCTTCTTTCACTATGGAGATTGCTGAAGCATTTCACTAGCATGAATGAAATACAAATTTTTAGTACAATATTTGTACCAGCCTGTAGAAATTATCTTGTTCAACAACTATAGCACTTGAAATGAAAAAGTTAATAAGTCTCTTACATTTATTTATAAGTAATTTAGTTCAATTATTTCATTGTTTCAATCCTATCATAATATAAAACGCAATTTCCTTATTATTTAGATAATATTTGGAGCTAAACGCAGTTTAATTATTCGAAACATATTTTAATAGTTTATTTTTCTAGAAACGGACAAAGATTATATCTGTAAACATTGACAAATTCTTTTAAATTTATATTTTAATCTATCTCTTTTTATAGAAGATAAAAAAATTAAATATGCATATCAAATACAAATACAATACGACAAAATATAAAATACTTAAACATATCCACATATTAATGATATACTGTGATGTTTCGGCTTATGTGCACGTTCAGATAATATTCAACAAAATCTTCACCACACGGAACAATATCGCAGTTTTGGTAGTAGGGGCAATAATTGGTAACATTACATCAGGAATGATGAGTGAAATTGTGTCTCTGATTATGACACAGAGAGTTTTGAGTATAAGGAACGATTTAACTCCTATTGTGACAGGTTTTAGCTGAATGTAATAAAATGAATCTAACCCTTCAAATGCCCCTATACAGACCACATTCCACCATACACAAAGCTCCAACCTTCACAAAATAATTTTCTGGACTTTTTCTAGCTATGTGGTCAAGAACCTCATACTTGAAATAGCATGCTTTATTGCCAGATATGTTTTTTACAGATATTGTCTTTGAGTTAATTGTAATGTTGATAGTCACTGATAGTCATTATATCCAGAATCAAGTACTCTTCTTTAGATAAAGCTTTGAGAAGTGGTTGAACTGCAAAATATATATGAACTAAAAACTTAATTTGAAGTAAGGCTAAATGTTGGCATATAAGGCATTCTTGACTCTTTCAAAATGCATTGATAAATAATAATAAACACGATGAGTCTCAGCGTGATTTCCAAGTGCTACTTGCTGAAGTCGTTTTATGACATACTGTTCTTAACCACTTTTAAGAATGGATCTTTTGATACAAGAAGAAACAGAGCCAATTCTTTACAATCTAGTTTATTTTTTTTTAATTTGAGATATAAGTCCGATTTTTATTCTAATGGTTAATTTTGCTTGTATTACAGCCAAAGAATAACATTATTCCTTTCAAATTTTCATCTTTCCATAATGAATTTCTTATAATTCTTCAGAAAATGTATGCTATCTTTTTTACAGACACCTAAGCATAGGTGTCTGTAAAAAATAGGTTATTTAGGTTATTTAGCGCCGGAGACTTCAGATGTCTAGGATAAAGAATTTCTAGTTTCTGTGATCTCAAATTATTTTTCTGAAAATTATATTGTGCAAAGAAAAAAGAATTTATAGCTCTTAATTTTTAAAAAGATTTAACTAACTGGACTTAGAAATCCTTTATAATAATTTAAAAATTAATTATTAAAATATGTATACATTATTTATAAATATTTCAGATCAAACCACTTTCCAAAAATAACAAAATAGCTGTTGTTACTAGATGATGAGATTAAAGTTCTAAATAATTCTGATAGTTAATATTTAAATAAACGGTTATTAAAAATAATAGAAAATATTTTAAGAGCAATAAGACCACTATAAAAATACACATCGAAATAAAAAGAAAAATTTAAAAAAGTATTAATAGTATTATAGTTCAAAATGTAGAAAACACAAATTTTTATAATATCTACATTTTGATTAATTATTTTATTAATTAATTATATTGTATATTAAAATCAATTTTCTTTTTTGAACGATTTTCAGCATTCTTTCTTGTATTCTATACAATGTGCGGCTAAATTTCATCCAATTGTTCAGAAGGGCATGTGGAACATCTATCGCCTTCTATCTGAGTCAATATGACTCAATATAATAGTCAAAATTATTTTTATCTGCATTAAAATACAATGTAATCAAATACGCACATACAGACATAAACGTATTCATTTTAATTAAATATATAAAATAATGTTATGAACAATTCTTTCCGTAGATTAAAATTTAAAAAAAATATTCGATTCATTATTTTTATTCCCCTAAAAAAGAAGGTAAATTAAACATTTTTATTATTCAATACTGGTCTTAAAATAGCTTGAAGAACTTGTTTTCCTTACGATAAATATTTCCCATTAAAATACAATGTAAGCAAATACGCACATACAGACATAAACGCATTCATTTTAATTAAATATATCAAAGAATGTTATGAACAATTTTTTCCGTAGATTAAAATTTAAAAAAAATATTCGATTCATTATATTTATTCCTCCTAAAAAAGAAGGTAAATTAAACATTTTTATTATTCAATACTGGTCTTAAAATAGCTTGAAGAACTTGTTTTCCTTACGATAAATATTTCCCCTGAATTCAAAAATCCCTTGCGCAAATAATTTTTTTCTGCTATTTCCAGTTTCGACAGTTCCATTAATTAGAAATCTAACACTAAAATATAAAAATCATGAAGTTGTGCAAAATATATTTCAATTAATTTCATCATTGTTTCCATCGATGTACGAAACATTTGCTGAAATATATAAAGAAGTCATTTTCAGATGGTATTGTATATCTCTAGAGATTAGCAGAAATATATTTAAATGGATTATTCATTTAAATAACAAACTTACCTTTTTAAAAATAATATTAAAAAAGAAATTTTCTAAAGAAAAATAATTATTTAATAAAATCAAATTATTTTTAGAATATTGAAAAAAAAAATCTTAGGATTCTGTTGAAAGAAGTTTCATAATTAACGTAGAATCGAAATTAAAAGAAAAAAGCTTTATTTTTAATAAAATACTGAAAACTCGTTTCGAAAAGCATTTTTAAGATTTAAATTTGTTTTCTTCAATTACAGAATTGGAAAACAAAGTATAGACTAACTCATTGCAATTTGATGCAATCCAGGATATATACTCTTTCTAAGTAATTATAGATGCCCAGGTTAGAAAGTGTTTTAGTGTATATGTGTGTAGAACAGAAGACTGATAAAAAAAATTACAAACATAAAATATAAGGCTGCAATTCAATTATGCATATTTTTAAAAATAGGTTATGTTAAAAAATGTAAAGATGCAAAACTACAAGTCTTCATTGAAATATATTGTTTTCAATGAGAAAGAGTTATTTATACTCAATATATTATTACTTCTTATCCCAACACCTGAAATCATTCAGATTAGTTGAATGGGTATAGAGTGAAACAGTCATGTGTAAAAATAGGTCTGGATTAAAATATAGGCACACAGAAAACTCAAACAGGCACATTAAAAATCAAGAACTCTAATAAGAAATAACACGACATAAAGAATACACAAACAAAAATACACAATAAATACAAAGCAAAAAATATACATGGCATGATATAATATTAAAAAGTACGAAAACAAATATTGAAACCTCATTTGCATATAGAATGATAACGACATTAAAACAAACATAAAAGTGACAAATAAATTGGCTCTGAAATAGGCTTGTAATGCTGTTTGCGTCATGTATATAAGAATAAATATTACGTATTATATCCTTGAAAGAAGAAAAAAAGACTCTCCTGAATACAACTTTCAGGATGGATGATTCAACTTTTGATTGAGATAAAGGGGTTTAAGATTATTTTACTGAATATAGGAGTTTGTTCCTCAATAGCTCCAGTTCTGTGTTTTGGATAAAAGAGAGCCTTGGAGTAGTGGCAGCACCTCATCTCAGAAATCAGTAACGCTGCACATATATTTATGTAGAAAATTTCCTTTTTAAATTGTGTCTAATAGTCTAAATTTTTAAATCCCTATGCAAAAATGAAATTTTTTATGACCAAGCACGGCTATATTTACTATATTAAATGTGTTTCGAAACTGACATGCGTCTTTCATTTCCGTAAGGAATATGGCGTAAATCATTTACACCATAAAACGTTCCTGCCTCTTCTTTGCCAAAGTAAAAATGTGAAACAAAAATAATTAATTGTTACATTATAGCGATATAATCAATAAGATTTAGAATGAATCTGGTTACATAATATATTCTGTTAATGTGTTGCAGTACGTAGAAAATGAATATATTTATCAAAAGAAGTTTTCAAATGTAATACATTGATAAAAAGACTATAAAACATTTATTCATATGCCTCTCGTTAACACCAAATACGTCGAAAGACAGATTTATACTTTTTCCTATGCTGTTAGCTTCTGTGTCTAAATGCAATCATTTTATTGCAAAATATGACATATTTACAACGATTATGATGAAATGGATTAAAACATATTTTTACAGAAGACTATCAGTTTAATCTCAGCGATATGTGGCACAAAAATGAATTTTCACAGTGAAATATATTGAAATGTAATTAGAAAATAAGTCATTTCTTATTTAAATGTCCATGCAATTTCTGGATTTTTAGGCAACTTATTTTGTGACATTCTTTCCTCATAGAAGTCATTTCATAGATGCGACCATCTGAGACAATTATCAACATTCACTTGCAGAATACATGAAATGGAACATATTCTGAAATATTTTGTGACAAGGGTATCTTTCGCAATATTTCAAACAAATGCTCCATAAAAATAGGAAACAGAAAGGCACCCTTCTCACTTTTAATCAATTTTATATCAAAATGCAGATAACAAATGGAATTTTCCACATAATTTTTATTGGTTTAAAACATTTTTATATCTTCTCTCAAATTGTTATATGTGATTTGCAGATGCAACTCAAGTTACAGAATAAAAAGAAACTGTCCTAATATCGATAGTTATTAAAGAAAAAATATTATTTTTTTTACGTTTAAACTTTTTGCCTTCTTCTTTCTAAGATCATTCAAATTGAAGTAACCCAGAATATTGCGACGCCCAAGTTTCTCTTTCAAAGATAAGAAAAATTAAATATCCGCCTCAAAATCCTCTATGACATCACCAGGTTTTAAAGGGATGATATACAGAAGAGTATATAACGCTTAGTTGACGGCTATTAAACAAACACACGCTCTGATGTCTTTTGAGAGAAAACCTCCCAGTACCGTCTGGGCTAGCGTATCTGACCAATAAAGCATATATTTCGTGTATTCATTCATTCCATTACGCCTTACGAAAATAGGAGTAATTTCTCAGTGATACAGAGTTCTCAGGTACCCTTTGTAATTTCAGTGAATGGGCGTAAAAGACCTTTTGGTAATGATAGAGTTTTTATTAATTACAAAAATGATATTCCAAACTAGAAAACAAATCAGATGATATTAAAAATTAATTTCGTGTTATTTCTCAGGAAAATAGAATTTGATTCATGACGATATTTTATACGGTGTAATCTGTAATTAAGAAAGTATGGGTAAACAATTGCGACACACGTAAACAGGGAAAAATAAAGGAAGTACAGGAAATAAAGTACTTATGGCATTCGGATAAAACTTCTAAATAATTACAAGAATACATTAAGCTCTAAATGTATATGCATAATTAGTTTGGTAGCCTATTTAGAAATATGAGTAGAATATATATTGCATACAAGGGAATTTTCGATAAAGAAAGAAAGATAAATATATTAAGGATAGTTAATTTTATCCTTTATTAGGAACTGCAACCTAGTGTAAACTTAGCAAAATGTTTCATTTTCAGCCGCTATTCTTTAAGTGGCTGCTATTCTTAAGCTGTTGTAACCATCATCAAGTTTTATTACAATAAAATGTAAATGTTGGTCCTCTATTTATTATTTTAACATTTAATTTTTACTTCTCAGTTTGTGATATTTAAGTAGAATCATAAAAGATATTTTGAAAATCATTTTCGCCTAGAAAACAATTCCAATTTGCAATATTGAATACTCCATAACGAATCGATACTCATAAACTCCCAAAATATATGCCCAAAATTAAAAATAAAATATGGAATATGATTAGGTTGACAAATACTGAAAGTAATTTCATATTTTTTACTTTGAAATAATATCGTGGGGTATAAAAATGCATCTGGAAAATAAAAAAGAAAAGAAATTCAAGAAAAATTAAATGGTAAATTTCGCAGACCACAAAAGTATTCAAGATGAATGTAAAACGCCAAACAATACTGAAACAAAACTCCCAAACTCCAATGTAGCACCTTGTAAATGAAATTTTCTAGAAGACTTGGAAGAAGGAAAAAAAAAGCGTATAGGATTGTAAAATGCAAAATATGTTTGTTACTCAAGAGTATGTAAAGCGTGTAATTTTTGCAGAAATTAATAGTACTTTTAAAAAAAAATTTCTATATTTCATAGTCTAACATCTATTTGAAAACTTTTTATTGCATTATTTTTTTATTTGTATCCATATTGTTTGGGGATTTTTAAATATTCTACACTTCTTACCCATTTAGATATTTATAAATTTTACACTATAAGAATGTATTTTTTAGATATCGATGTTTTTTACAGGTTCTTTTTCTTTATAACTAATAAGCAGCTCATTAAAAATCGGCAATAATTAATAGTTCATTGATTAAAATTTACTGCACGCATTTCTTTGACAAATATAAATAATATTCCATTTTTCTCTGTCTTTCTTTATAACATGGATTTTTAAAAATTAAAAGTATAAATTCATCATTGATTGAAAAAATCTTATTATCTATTACTCTCTTGATGTTTGTATGCCTTGTACGTAAATGGCCTATGAATTAATTTATTGTTAGTAATTTGGTTTTAGACGATCTATCCTGCAAATATCCCGTGAAAATTAACTTTATATATAACCCAAATATTTATAAGAAATAAATTATTTTAGATCATTCACTTTTAATATCTATCAAATTTAAACGTATTTTACCTCACGTCTTATCAACAACTTATCAAAAGTCACTAAAGCGTGAAAGAGACTTAACGGATAATTTATGGTTGCTCGAGTCTTAAGGATTAAGATCCTTAATGAAGCGAATTCATGAGATGATCAACAAAATTCATCACAAGGAGCTGGCAATTTGTAACCTAAAACTAATATCAACGCTAAAGTAAATTCAAGCCCATTACATAAGAGAAATGATTCGGTAATACTGAAAGCAGTTCTTTAAATATAATGTACGTATTCTCATTTTTGAAATTTATTCTAGAGGAAAGATATTTTTTATTTAAAATATAAAACATAATTCTGGATATTTCTTACATAAATTGATCATTATTAACAATAGAATTAGGTAGTTGTGATATATTTTTAGTTTGCGAACTTACGGATTAATTTCAGTTCAACAATAACCATGTATAATATTAGTTTTAATCCCATTTTTTTTATAAAATAAGAATTTATTTTTTTAACAAAGTGTGTATTTGTTACACATTACGTTAAAGTAAAATTGTATTGAAAATCATTAATTTTTGCACATTCTTTAATCTACAAAATTAATAATCTACTTGAATTCTGTATAGTCAAGTTCTGTATAGTTTTTTTTTCCCTTCAGTTTTGAAAAGAATTTTTAAATAGAAAAAACTATTCAAAGATTAAAGATCACTTTCGGATTTTCATTTTTAACTAAAAATATCGTGAATTAAAATGTTATAAGTAATTTATTTCCAATAAATTGATTTTAGAATTTGTAAGTATTAATTTTTATATGAAATAATTTTTATGTAAGATAATTTTTTTCTTATATTAAACTTGCAAACTACTAATCCTAATAAACGTCCTTAACCTACTAATCAAAAACCATTATTATTTTTTCCCGATATCCATATGTTAGCTCAAATATCGCTCCTTTAGACTTTCCACCTATGTTTTCTTTTTAGATTTCTTTTTCCTCCAAACTTTTCCTTTCTCTTATCATTTCTTCCTGTTTCCCTTTTTCATTAGATATGTCATCATTTCTTTTCGATTGCTTCTTAATCAGGTTGATGAATAAACATTATTTTTTTAATTATTATTTGCAATCTTTTATTAAGTAAATCTCTGTTATTTTCTTTCAGAGGTGAATTCTTAGAAAAAGATCTAATATTTGAGTGTGCTTAATATTCAAAACAGAAAATCTAAGTATTCGAAGAAAACACAATTGTAGATTAATCTTGTAACTAACGATTTGTTACAATTTACTTCGAGATTTTATGAAAATCTGACCATCGCATAGTTTCGGACATTTTAGTAATTTTATTTTTAAAAAAATAAATACTGCAATCTGTAAAAACGTCAAGCACTTTTTAAAAAGCTTTATGTCTAGACAATGTAAATACATGAGACCATTTTTAAACGATTGACTAACAATTCTTTATATATATATATATATATATATATATATATATATATATATATATATATACACACACACACACAGGGTCTTTATTTAGTCCCGGACCCATTTTGATGTTTATTAACTCATAAAATAATGAAAATATAAACACACTTATGGCATTTATTGATGGAATAACTCATATATTTTTCCTTTTCAGGTTTGAATATTTTTACTTTTGTAAACATCGTCTGCGCGTGTGGTTAATTTCAGATAATTTCATTTTCCAGTCTAAATATCTGTACTTTTCTAAATATCGTCAACTTATTAATTGCATTTTTCTCTCTTTTGTTTTTGGCAACTATTGCAATGTTATGTTTACTTTTGATGTGTTTGTTCAATGTAGTACTTTTGTATGTGATGTTTTATACGAGCGGATATTAAGAAGAATGAATACACCACAAGAGAAAGCACAGATTTTATGGCGGTTCATAGAAACGAAATCGATAGTGCAAGCACAGAGAAATTTCAGAAAAATTTACCGAAACGATCCTCCATCCAAAAATAGCATCTTCAGGTGGATAAAGAATTTTCTAGAAATTGGAAGAATCGCATATAAGAAACGTTCCGGACGTCCTTGCACAAGTGATTTTGATGTTGAGCGTGTCAGAGAGACATTTTTACACAATCCTAGAATATCTGTGAGATCAGCGGCAACAGAATTGGATATGCCAGTTTCGACGGTGTACAAGGTTATTAAGAAAAAATTAAGACTGCATGCATTCAAAGTTCAAATTGTTCAAGTTTTGGAACCGAACGATAGGCCTAGGAGGATGGCCTTTGCAGCAGATGCTAAGGAGGATAGAAGATGCTGCTGATTTTCTGAAGCGCATAATGTTCTCCGATGAAGTATCCTTTCATGTTTCTAGCATTGTTAATTGCCATAATGTGCGCATATGGGGATCTGAAAAACCCCATGAATACCGTGAGGCACAAAGGGATTCCCCAAAGGTTAATGTGTGGTGCGGACTAATGCACGACCGGGTCATTGAGCCTTTCTTTTTTACAGAAAATACGGTCTCATCAGTCGTATACTTAGAAATGTTGGAAAACTTCGGATTTCCACAACTAGAAGAGTTTCAGCCACATGTCTTTTTGCAACAAGTGCTCTACCTCATTGGAGTACCATCGTTCGTACTTCTTTGAATGACCATTTTCCAGGAAGATGGATTGAGAGAGGAGGTCCAATTCCTTGGCCACCCAGATCACCTGACATAACGCCGCTGGACTTTTTCCTTTGGGGATTTGTAAAAGCGAACGTTTTCAGGAGGAGAGTGTCGAACACTGATGACCTAAAAGCCAGAATTACAACTGCAATAGGCTCTGTGGATGCCGACATGCTTGCCGCTACCTGGCGTGAAATTGACTATAGACTTGATATTCTCCATGCGACGAAGGGGGCACACGTGGAAGTTCATTGAAAAGAGTAATGAAACTTTTTGAGTCTATTTAACCATTTATGTCATTAATTTTAATCTATCTTTATTATTTTATGAGTTATTAAACATCAAAATGGGTCCGGGACTAAATAAACACCGTGTATATATATATATATATATAGGCTGTAATTTTCCTATAATTAGTTTAAATTTTATCAAACAATATATATTTCAGTATTCTAGAAAAATAAATCATTGCTTTTTTAAATATCCTATGTTACGTATTTATCTTTTTCATTCAATTATTTTAGTTTTTTTTAATATTACAATACTGGTTTATATTATACAAAAAAAATGAAATAATCAAGGAATTCTAAATATAGAATGGAATTGCTATCTATAATGTTATTTTAATACTGAAATGGAAAAATAATACTTAAATTTAGAAGAATTATTTTTTTTAAATTTATCTGCATTTTTTTAAAACTTGAACCATTAATAAGTGCAAGTATTTTTAATTTTAAAATATTTATATTTTTGACGAATAAAAATTACATTAAAAATCTTTCTTATTGCTAAACAAAAATAATATTTTGGGCAAAAATAGGGCTCATCAAACTCCTATTCTTCAATATGCATTACAGCTAAAGAAACATTTGCAATTTTAATTTTTAAAAAAATTGATTGAAATACGCACAAATTTGATAAGAATTTTTTTTTCGTAAAAATCCCTTCTAAATTAGTATATAACAAACTGCAATACCATTCGCTATAGAAAATGTCAAATGTTGCTTTTCGATAGATTAACTCCAAACTACAGAATATAATATGGGTGTAAAACTGAAATATATTATTCAACTTTCGTGCTTTGTTCTCGAAAATCAAAAAGAGAAGAAAATCTGCAGCCGGTAACGATTAAATGCAACCCGCAGCATAGCTTCAACATAATAAATTACCCGCACCGTTTCAGGTTTAATGATAGACCTTCTTAGCTCTATTCGAGCCACTTGTCATTTAAGACTGGTAGTATGGCCTCGAGGTGTCATTGTTGGCGCTCCTTTTTTTATTTTGATTTCAGAAAACTGGAAAAGGATTAAAGCAGCTATTTTCTATGCAATTTTCTATTGAGAATTCGGATTCTTTTTTCATACTCATGAAAAGAGATTCCGGTAAAGGCTGTAATAGTAGAAGTTCAGAATTAATGAAACAATCTGAGACAGATGTTTAGAAATCGCTCAAGTAGTTTGTCTTTTAAGTCCGTCATAAAGTATATATTTAAGTAAATATCATTTATCAGCAACCAAAACCTTTATAAGAAATAGAAAGAAAAAAAAAGAGCTTTTGATTTTTTTTTCTTTCTTTCTTGATTTGAAGAATAAAAAGATTTGTGTGTCCCTTTAAAATATCTACATTATCAATTCAATGTCTCTGCATTATTTATAGCTAGCATAATTTATTAGTCAAATGGTTAGGGATTTTTTGAAAGTTTTTTTTTTGAAGAGATTTAATTTTGCAGTGCACGGAACTGTACATGAAAGGTTCATTATCAAATAAAGTTTTATTAATTTTTTGTAAAGATGAATGAAGTTAAATAAATACTTTATCGATTGATTAAATTAATCATTCTCAACAGATAAAATAGTTATATTATGAACTTCACCTCAATTGCTCTCCAGAACTTAATAGATCTGGGTTATTATCTTTAATCTAATTCCAACAATTAATTTCTAAACGTTAGTAAAAAATAGATATGTCCAATAGGGATTTTTTTTCTATAATTACAGAAGTATATCCTTTCACTTAAATAAAATATAATATTATTATTTAGGTCATTTAAATACTTTTGAAAGTAAAACTGGAAACTGAATTTATGAGTTAATTGGAACGTTTTAATAGAATATACTGAGATGTTTAATAAATTATTTAAAAAATATTTTGCAGTACACATGAGAATTCAAAGTTGATTGATGCTCATTTCTGTGTTCATATTTAAAAAAAAAATGTTTAGCTTCAAATAAAAAGAAATTTCAATTCATTGAAGTTGAATCAATTCCGTTTCAAACTAAATTTCAAATTTTAGCTTATATAAGATATAATTACGGAAATTCATAATAGAATGAACAGAACGGTGTAGGACTTCTACAGTAATCACACGATTATGAAAATGTGAAATTCAAAAGTATTTTTCTGAGGAATTTATTAAAAGATTACATCACACAAAATATATAATTGGAAATTTTAGCTACTACTTATCCCGGTGAATAGGCAGGTCGACAAAGATAGCTAGTGTATAATAAAAACATAGTTAAAAATACTAGTCCTGCAATTTCACGTAAGATAAAGAATACTTATGCTGTAATTATTCCATAATTGAATATTTTAGCCGTAATTAATAGTTATATTTTCCTATCGAACATGAAATCCAATTGATGATATATAGTATAAGGTTAAAGTGATTTAATTAAAAGAAAAACAAAAGCTAATTACAATTTTTAATTTGCTTGAAAATACAATAATTCTTTGACATAACAGAAAAAGAGTGTACCTAACAATCTTTATATCTATATCTACATCTGTTTTTATATATCTGTCTATATGTATACATAATTTTTCACATTCAAGATAATTTAACGAGTGTGTGTTTTACTATTTAATGAATGATATTTTTCTAGTGGTTTTAACCCATTAAATACTTTTTTTCAGTTTTGATATGGTTAGTATTAATTGAATGTTGATGAAAAAATCAACAGAACGCGTGATAGATCACAAATACGATTCAATGAGATTTATGTAAACATTTGAAAAACAGAAGAAAAGTCCACTATTTATTTTCTATTTTATTTAATTTACTACTCTATTTATGCAAATTTAATATTTCATTTATATAAAAATTTACTCAGGTTCAAATACTTTATTAACAATGTGAAATCCTCAGTAATATAGGAAAAACTTATTAGCATGAAAATAACCCACTTTGCTATGTGAATGCTAAAATCACTTGGAATTTGTATTTCAAATATCGCTATTAATATTAAAAGGACTAAAACAGTATGTTTTTTTCCACTGCACATATGCTTATACCATATGTTTATAAGAAAGGATTTATTCAATTTTCCCGACTCAGCAATGATTAAAAAAGGAGGCAGGGCAAGAATTTTGCTCATAAATGAATTTCAAGTTACGGTGCTATTCAAGCTTGACGAAATATCTCACCATATTATTCTTAAAAATTCAGGTTCAAGAGTATTTATTCAATTAAATAGAATGCAAATGGTAGACATAGCTCGCAGTGTTGGAACTAAAGATTCGATCATATTATTCAATAATCGTGGTGAAGAAACTACTTATTATTCATCTATATCTATATCTATATCTATACTTATAATAAAGCTCAATGTGTGTGTGTGTGTGTGTGTGTGCGTGTGTGTGTTGGCGCTCTACAGGCCAGACCATTCAACCTACAGCTACCAAATTTGGCACATGTATACCTTGGAGGCTGGGAATGTGCAACTGGGGGTCATTTTTTCGAATTTTTAACAAGAATTTTATTTATTTAAAAATTAAGCGAAATTTTGACTTGTTTCTGCTATAACTGCCGAAAATATTACCGCACAAAAAAGATTTTTACATGAAGTTAAAGATCAAAAATTTATCTTTTAAATGATACCAATGTTTTAATCTTAAAATTAAATTTCTATTTTTAATGAATTTTTAAATAAATATTTTAACTATGTTTTTCAATAATTTTTTTCGTCAAAAATAAGAATGAGGATTAAGCACGTTTCGCATTCATGAGAAAAAAATAGCTTTTTTCAAAGTGTTGCCATCACATTGATTAAAGCTCTAACTGAAAATAAATGAAATCTTTTTGGAAATGAAATCTGCAAAATTATAATTTTCGGCAAGTGTCTGTAAGAAATGAAACATATATGAAATATTATTTTTTCTAAAAAATAAATTCAAGAAAAATTATTTTATGATCTTTTACACTCTCTATACAGGGTGTTTATTCAGTCCCGGATCCATTTTGATATTTAATGACTCATAAAATAATGCAGATGTAAACAAACTTATGACATTTATTGATGGAATAACTCATATATTTTCCTTCTAAGGTTTGAATATTTTTACTTTTGTAAATATCGTCTGCGCGTGTTTTTAATTTCAGATAATTTCATTTTCCAGTCTAAATATCTATACTTTTCTAAATATCGCCTGTTTATTAATTGCATTTTTCTCTCTTTAGTTTTTGGCAACTATTGAAATGTTATATTTACTTTTGATGTGTTGGTTCTATGTAGTACTTTTGTATGTGATGTTTTATTCGATCGGATATTAAGGAGAATACATACACCACAAGAGAAAGCACAGATTTTATGGTGGACATAGAGTTAATTTCCAATCAACTAAATCACTGACTTTTAAAGTTAATTTCAAATCACTTAAACTGACTGATTTATGAAGATTTGAATGTCACTATTCAATAAAAAAAGGATAATTTTAGATTTTTCATCGATCGCTTCAAAGAAAATACGCCAATAAGCGCGCAGGTTTCTCAAGATTAATTGGCCTAAGATTATGAAAATGGTGAGTTTTTCTAAATTTTTAACATTTAAAACTTCATAAATAAGTCTTAGTTGATCGTGGAAAATAGAAACTTTCATTCATTTATTTAAAATTTGGTGTGTCCAGAATATTTATCAGAATATGATACCTTACTGCATAAAATTTAGACTTCATAATATTTGAAATATATTTATAAGCAGGAACAAAATATTATTATTGATTTCATTTCAATCTTTTTGAAAGCAAAACTAAAAACTGAATTTTATACTGAATCGCAGAAATTTTTGTTGAATTATTGTTTGAGATATTACATAAACTATGAAAAATATTTTGTAGTTAACATAAGACTTAAATACCGAGCGATTCTGCGTGCAATACTCATATTCAATAATAATAATGATAAATAACAATAAAGATGATAAATAAAATAAAACACTGTGTTTTATTTAAAAATATCTTTATATTAATTGCAATTTCATCATTTCCACTTTAAATTAAAGTTGAAGTTTTACCGGAAATGGCAACAAATTAGCAAAATATATATAGTAAATTGAACGAAATGATCTAAACAATATAAGTTTGGTATAACTATCAAAATTTGAAGATTAAAAATATTTTGTTTGAGAATCCTTTAAGTGACCAGTTACTTAAAATATTTAATTGAAAATTGTAGCGAGCGGTAATACTGGCGAACCGGCTGGTCGCCAAAGGCGGCTAGTTATTAAATAAAGGAGATACAATTACACTATTTGCGAATCTTCGCACTTGCATTCTCCTGCTCAAAGAAAATTAAATGATTGTGGCAGGAAGGTTGCACGCTACCGGCGTCCCGGCCTAGGTGTAGCGCGTCTTTCCGGTTGTCCGGGTGTTCTGGTTTCAATTCCTGGTTTAAACTTGGTTGTTCTTTACCCTGTGTTCTATTTGTGAGGTGTGTGAAAGAGACACTCCCCCTCCCCTTTAAAAAGTGGTTGTGCAAGCGAGTGTATTTGTGCCATTTTTATATGAGCAAGAAATCAGACTTCTGTTCCCAGCTTCTTAGGGGCCTTTACTCTCAAGAGCTACTGCACAAACTCGGCTTAAAATCGTTGCCTTCGTCAGCGGGCTTGTCTATGGTAAGTGCCATAAGTAACAACAACAACGTTGCACACTGGTTATAATCTTGATATCAATGAAATTTATACTACTGCCAAAGGAAATGAAGGAGAAGCAAATGTTTTAATATCTAAAGACGTTTATTGAGAGGTAATTCAATGATATAAAAACTGGAGCAAATATGACATAAGTACAAAAACAAAGCATATATGATATATCGTGATGAAAATTTATTGATAAATTTGGATGCTTTAACAATGCCCTTATGAACATACCTGGAAAGGGAAGTTTGCAAATTTGCCTGTTAGCTATGTCATACTTCATACAACTAGAGAGATATAACATATTCTTCAAATTAAAGGAACATATTTAGAAGGAGACGATTTATATAATAACAGTAGTCTTGTATTCTTATCAAGAAAGGGACTGAAGCATAACAGAATGCAAATTCTGCAAAGGACGAATTTCCGCTTCCATAAATTAAAGACTTATTAGACCAACTTACTGGGTTGATATTATAAACACGAGGCGTTCCAAATGCTTACTTCCATTGGATGATGAATTTTCACACAAAGCAGTTGTTGCAATACCCGATGGTATTTTTAACCGATATTTTCGAGTTAGCTAATTTATTTCAACAAGTATTTCAGTATTTCAAGTTACAGTATTTCAACAATAAATGTCATTAACATTAGGTGAATTATTATGTATCAGGATATTACGTTTCACAGATAATATTTTCTTTGAATCTGCAGGTTTAGAGAATATGATATTTAAACTGCATTTAATGATTGAAAAATTATGCACTGCAGGAATAACTTCAAAATTATCCAAATGTGAATCTACTTTGAAGAAAATTGAATATTTAGGATTTATCATTAGTTGAGAAGGCCCGAGGCATTCCAAATGCACTCTCCGTCAATCTCTAGAAATGAATAGCTACTTTCGCCATTTTAATGAGAGATATGCCAAAGTTACTGCTTCACTTATGCACTTATTGAAGAATAGCTAACCCTTCATTTGAGAAATAAAGCATCGAAACACATTTTAAAGATTACGCCTCTTATTGTCATCAAAACCAGTTTTGAAACTGTCCGATCCTCGCGATGTACCCTAATCTTCATACTGATGCCATTTCTGTGAGTTACGCAGGAATGTTAAAACAAAGAGTTGAAAATAATGCTTTTCGTCTAGTTTATGGCAGTGGCTGGTGAACAAAATTATCATTCCAGTTGATTGGAACTCATGGCAGGGATTTGGTCAATAAACCGCTTGCGATCATTGCTCCTTGGTCTTTGGTCTATTTTAGTGATAAAGGGCACTGCAATAACTTATTTAAACAATCAAAAGAATACAAAATAATAAATATTAAGATGGATTAATTACTGAGGAAGTTTGATTAAGTTATAAATAATATGACTGCTTCATGATATTAGTCGTGTTCCAGTCAGTATAATGATTTTGAGAAGTTGTTAGAAATTAATTCAAGTATTCTTGGCACCTTAAGAAGGAATTTAGCCTTAGCGAGAAACCTAATCATTAATTTTTACACAAGTTCGGAAAAAAATAGGATTGATAGAGTAACAAGATGAAGAACCGTAAAAAAAATCATTGTGATCTTCATGATATCTGAAAAAATCTTCATGATATTAGTCCAAATTTAGAGTAGAAATTGGATAAATAAATACAAATCGGTAGGTGGTGTATTACACTAAACTCAAAACATCAATATAAGTAATTGAAAATAATTCACAATACCAAAATTAATGAGAAAGTGCTAATTATTTTTGCACAGTTTTAAAGTCATTTTAAGATAGAAAAAAATGAGTATATTTTTAAAATGTCATTTTCGGTTTCCCTACATAACGGCATACTTGAAAAAACAGTTAATATGTTAATATAACTACAATGTTTAATATGTGTATTTATAAAAGTGCCTGGTGAAAAAGTTGAATGAAAATTAATTCATATAACACCAGGTAAAGAGAATTTTGATATATTCATATATATTTTACTGGGCTGTATATTCCCTTTTCGAGTATTCGAGTATATGTGGAAAATTTGATAAAGTGTGTATAATTGTACAATTGTTTCACTATTTATTTTTTGAGATATTTCAGACAATTCCTTTAAGATAAATCGAACAAGATATATATATATATATATAAGAACATATATATATATATATATATATATATATATATATAATAAATATTACTATGAAAGTTTAGCATTGGATAAGTAGCAATGCTTATAAAATTATAATAAAAGTAACAACAAATTTGTCAACATTTGACTGTATTCTGCTTATTAACCAAGCATAATCGGTTTAAAGTCAAGAATTTAAAAAAAATCTCAAAATCATTATATATATTCGTGTGTTCACTCTGTTACTGTCCTCTATATTAATGTATTTATTGCTGTTTGGACTTCTGTTTACAAATCATTGTTGTTTATAAGTATATTTTAAGCACAATTAAATGAATTAATTCCCTTTCAGCTTAACTTTTGAACTCATCACTAAATGCCTTTAAGGAAAAAAAGCAGATTAACTTTTCTTCATTTGAAATTTAAAACATGAAAAATAAAAATAAGACTAATTATTGTCCTATATCAAAGATGCAGACAGCGGTGGTTAATTAGCTCGCGCTTGTCACCCACATTAATCCTCGAAGATGTACAGATATAGCCCGCAGAAAATTTTATTTAAGGATTAAGAAACAGTTTGTTTTCAAATAATAGGAACTTTTTTTTTGCATCTTAACTAAAGTGTTTCGATTTCCTACTTCTGTATCTTAAATTAATTCAAATTGTTTTTATAAGATAGACTTAGAGGCTTACAGTTGGAAAAAAAAAACAGCGGTGTTGGTGGCTAAAAAATATTTTTTTGTAATATCATTAATATTCATTACTGGAGGAAATGTTTATTCAAATAAGAAAGTAACAAAAAAAATGTTGCAAAAATTGTATTTTTATTATCATGCTTCCGGTCTTCAGAATGCATAATTAAGAAATCTGGTTTTGAACAGTGATGCTTGATACTGTTCATTAATATAATGAGCTGATTTGTTTGTTGAGCATCATAAAATAGTTTTTGAAAAAAAAAAATAAGAATTTGTTAAATTAAGGCGGGAACAAAAATTTATGAAAATATTAACACTGAAAAATGTAATCTGTCTCTATTTTGTATTCAAATGAATTTCATGATAATTAAAGTTTGATTAACTTAAATAAGTCAAATTTGCATGAATTATTGATTTTGAAAAGAAAAATTAAAAAAAAACACACATTTAACGTACATCAACGTATCGCGAGATATATCTTCATATGGATTATTATATTTTGCCAGAAAAATTGCAATTTAAAAAAAAAAACAAAAAAAAAACCATTTACATTTTACCTTTTTCTTTTCGCTTCACTTTTACCGGCCGATTTATTTTACATTATGGAAATTTTTATACATTCGATGTATAATTTCTATAATTATTCTTGTTAATCATTTTTGCCCCAATTTAAAATTATTTGCTCTTATGCTCTCTCTTTATTAACTGAATATAAACTAATTTGTAAAATTAGATTTATTTGGTATAAAAGTATAGTACTGCAAATAAACGACTGGACTGATTGTTTAATATAATAAGCATTTATATTTTTTTCTTTGAATCAGAATAAGTTATATTGTTTCATTTATAAGAAATATATATTTATTTATTTAAATTTGGGACTATCTATAAGACATTCTCTGCATTTAAAAATTAAAAGAAAAGCGGACAAATTAGGGATTTTTAACTCCTTAATTGCGGTACCCGGCAGTTTCACGAGCATCAGATTATTGCACTTGAAATATTTGCGCTCAAATTGAAAGACTGAAGAACTCTGTAATTAGTTAAAATAACGGTAAGTAATTCTCAAACACTTAATACATTCCGTGAATTCTTAATCGAATGAATAAAACAACCATTCCTGAGCGGAATGTATCATTTAATTTAAATATGAAAAATCAAAGTAGTTATGGTCCATAGTATTCCATAGTATTTTTAGAAAATAAATAAAGGTATAGTGCTCAATAAACAGAACTATTGATGATATTTAAAAAACGCTATTAAACGATTGTGGAACAGTGTGAGTTTACGTCACCTTTTATTATTTTCTTTGATTTGTATTTTCTATGGATTTTCTGGTCATTAATTATAAGAAATTTTTACCTAACTTTCACTGAAATACATTTGTTGTATGATCAAAAATTTTGCATAAATTCGAAAATAATATGGACATCCAAAAGTCTGAAAAGTTAATGACTGTCATAAAGACTTTTTTTTGAAAATTTTCTTAGCAACAAAACATGTCGTTTTTGTTGAAATATAATTTTAAAACGAAAATATTTTCTTTGCTAAACTTGAAAATAAGATTTTGTATCTGTAGTATACATAAAAAAATTATTAGCATTACATCACAAAATTTATATTAAATTCTCTTAAGTTATAAAATATTACCATTTTTAAGATCTTAATTGGGAGTATGCGATAAATTTTCGGAGATACCACTCTTAATTATTTTTATTTAAAGCATAAGTGAAAAATTGTAATATTGTATAAAATTGTAACGATATGTTTAATATTAAATTTAATAAAATAATTTTACACCAATGTATATTAAAAACATGACAAAATTTTGCAGCACCACAATTTTTTTCTTGTTTGTAAGAAGCTCTAAATCGCTCAAATCATGTTACATGCACATTTATTACATACACAGTAATAGCATATAAACTTCCCACGTACAAAAAAATAAATAAAAGATTACTTTTCTTTAAAAAAAAGTTTAACATTTTTTTAACGTGTATATGAAGAAAAATCCAACACCTTGAAGACTCACTTAAGCCTAATATTTCAAAAAATACTACATTATTTGTCATCGCAAATAAAAATCTAAATAATTAAATAAGGTCGTAACTGATTCTAAATAACTAAATGGTTAATCTAATAACCAAAAATTAAAAATATAATAACCGTCTGCAATATATACTAAAAAGCAATACTTCAAAATTTTGATAAAGTGAGAAAGAGCAATGAAATCAAATATACACTTTGGTCTTTCTTTTGGTACAATGTACCTTTCAGAGATTCCAGTATTATTGTATTATATCCAGGAGCAGACATAACTGATTATGATGTATAAAAACTAGCATTATACAACGAATATTATTCTACATACAAATCAAGCAGTCGGATTTGAAATAAATGCAGATTATTACGATTTCACACGTTAGAATTTACTATGGGATTTGGTTTCATTTGATTCGTTTCATGTTTGTTGATGAAGTTTTTCAATTATCTCTTATAAATTAAAGTTCAAGAATTTTGCCCCGTTTTTTGTTGCTGCTGCTAAAAATATTGCAGCATATCCATAGATTAATTATTCGTTTAATTTTCATTAAAATTTGGTTTAATATTATTCGGAAATTAATACCGAAATTCGAAAATTCAATTTTAAAATGGAGTGATACTATTGCCCATAATTGCAATATATATCAATTGTTCAAATTTTAAAAAAAGAGAATTAATATATATATATATATGATTTAATTAGTATCGTAGAAAGTTAAAAACGATTTTTAAATATAATTTATATAATAAAATAATATAATAAT
>JAPMOR010061349.1:0-11353 GCA_026543865.1 Argiope aurantia | reverse complement strand
ATATATATATATATATATAAACTTGTTATATTCAATACTTCATTTATACTTCAATTTATATTTTTAGAGACAATTTATATTGTAATACGAATTATTCAGTTTTTAACAGGAAACATCAAAAAATATCTATTCAAAATTTGCTACAAAATCGCATTCATGAAAGAGGAAACGGTTGTAAGCCTTGAAAACATTACACACGTTTCGTGTTTAGGAGCTTCCAAAATGAAAGTAGGAAATCCGCAATGGAAATAGTAGACGGCTGAAAGTAGCCACCGTCTTTTCCTCTACAAAATGGATTATCCGCAATGTTAAGGTTTAATGATAGACCTTCTTATTTCTTTCCCAAAAACCTGTCATTCGAAATTGGCAGTTTGGCCACTTGGTGGCGTTTTTGGCAGTTACGTTTACTGCAGTTTACATTGTGATTCCGGAAAATGGGAAACGAATGAAAGCGGTGTTTTTCCGTGAGATTTCCCATCAAGAATTCGGAATCTTTTTTCACGCTCACGAAATGGGTTTCGGAAATGGTTGTAACAGAATACGCACAGGATTTACGGAACAATTTAAGATAGATGATAGGAAACGGCGCAAATGTTTTTTTTTTTTTAAATCTGACTTGAAGTATGTGGCTAAGCCATAATCTTTTATTCTTAAACTAAAATGGATTTTGTTGTTATAAAAATAAATATCGAATTTACACACGGAGAAGAAATGCACGATTTTCAAAAATAACGTCAGTTGAATATTAAAAAAAGTTTGTATATTGAAGCGATTACATATGCACATTTTTAAATCCTGGTATATAAACAAGAAGAATGTTTAATAATTGTGTCTAAAATAAAAATAAAAATTAAATAATTATTATGTTTACATAAAAGGCGAAATTCTGACATAAATTTTAGTAATCTTTGTTTATTATTTTAACTGCCATGTAATAAATGTATTGAATAATTTCTTAAATGCTTTCTGTATAAATGAATAATTTGATAGTAAAATACGTTTAGAAAATTTTGTTTGCAGTGATTGATCTAAATTATATATTTACGTATAATCTAGATTTTTTTTTGAAGAAAATTAATAATTTAAAAGCAAATGAACGAAAATTTCAAATAATTTATGAAAATGTGTTTTAGCCTTAACTGTGCTATAGAATTAAAGATGAAATTTTCTTATTTTCCCAAGAAATTAAAGAAAATAAAAATTATTACAAATACAATGATTAAAAAGTACTTAGAGTAATAACAAATATTAGATAGGCAGTTATAATTTAAATTTTAATTTTTATACATAAAAATAAAAAAAAAATTAGATTCTAAACATCTTTGAACTGTAAACAACTTATAATTTTTTTAGTGCAAATCTCTACAAGATATGAAGGCAGGATTAATAGAAAAAAATTATGAACTGTCTGAATTAACGGGATATACTGAAATAAATCAATACTTACTTTACGTTTAATAGAATATGTAATTTTATTTGCACTATTAAAGAAAGTAATATCTAAAATTAATTTTAATATTCAATGTTACATATTCTAAAAATATTTTTAAAACATGGAAGGATATTAAGTACAACAAATAGAAAGCATAATTTATAAGGAATAATTATTACTAATTTAATAATTTTTTAATTATTATTTAATTTAATTAGTTATTATTAATTTCTACATTATTAGAAATAATAAAGAATTTTATACTCTTTAATCAATTTTTAGAATATAAACGGGATATGCATTCTAAAAATTGATTACAAAAGAAAGGGAAAAATTTAATCCATTGTTGTTGTGTGCTTGGTAAAATAGTAAATTTTTGTACTTTCAATCTTCTATTTAGTTACAAAATTTGACATTCACTGGAACTACAGCTAGGTAAATCTCTAATGCTTCTTTTCAAAATTTTCACAACTTGTTGCAGTAACACAGCAGCAATAATCTAAAAACTAGCATTAACTAGAAACATTAGTTGCAAAACTCCGCACAAACATTTTAGCCAGAAAAGCACGCATTTTCACAATGTGCTTTCGCAGTTTTTATCCCCTTTTTTTCCCGCATTTTGCATTTTTTTTTTTTTTTTTTGCATTATGCAATTACTGAAATGTCCCATCATCTTCTTAAATATATTAAACATACCAGCTGCTCGATGCAACTTGGCATCGCCTCGTAAGGGCCACGAAATGTTTGAGTATCCTCCAAGGAATTTTGCACCTCCAACACATTATATAAAAAAAAATCAAAATAGTGCTCTGCATTCATTATTTATAGTGAATAAATTGACCTATTATTTCAATTAGAAGAAATGTCTTTCCGAACCATTACTTTTCATAGAGCGTATACTTTTCAGATATAATGAGGGATAATCTCATGCCATATATTTCATCAATATCACCCATATTAGTTTGTTGTAATACATCGATCGAGAACATCTATCATACATCCATGATAGGAAGACTGAGAGCCTGATGAGTATGAAATTTCTATCGAATTATGTATAGGTTTTAACAAGTCATGCGAATAAGGGCAATCGTTGTGTTGTGAAGTGTAATTCCCCCCCCCCCCCGCTCCATTCACAATGCATTCAAATATAGGATGATATGAAAATTCTCATATGTATTCTTCCAAGTAATCGACGGACGTTTGAAACATGGTATTATTTCAAAACAATGTTAGCTCATATTTTACAAATATAGTCTATAATGTATAAATTATTCGGGCCTTTAATCGTATTGAACTTGAGCTGGAAACTTCGCCTTGTTTCATTAGCATAGTGATACAAACCAAAAAAATTTCCACTTTAAGAAATATTAGTCTCTTTGATTCCAATGAGAAAACAATTTTTACACATTTTATTTTAGTAAATATTTTTAAACTTAGAAAATATTTTCTAAGATTAAATCGAAGAAGTGCAGAATGCTCTCTAAGAGACTACACATTCCTACATATATTGCGATGTTGTTCCAAATTGTGGATGATTTGTAAATAAACAACTACCGTTTCCTTATTACTTAAAAAAAAGATTCCGTGCTGTTTATTGTCGGCATTTGTAACTTCTTTCAAAGTAGTTACATGAAAATGTATTGTTTTTTTTATTGAAAAATGCATTTCATGCATATTTTGCACTATCCCCATTCTCTTTTAATCTCAAATATACCTTAATTTTTGGAACTCTTCAATAATCGCATCAATATCATATGTTAATTAAAAATATGATATCAACAAAACAAAATGCCGTGATTATACAAGATGAAATATCACTTTTTTTCACCAATTTCTTTATAAATTTGCACATTGATTTCTAATTATTTAAAATAACAATGTTTTATTAGTATAAAAGAATATAATTATAATCATCTGGAAATAAATCCCAGATATAAATATTATTTTTAATTTCTTGTGGCTAAATATTTTATCCTGTAAACGAGTCGCGTTTTCTTTTTCATATTTTTTCTATGAATATCACTAGTTTTGGTCATAGAATTTCCCCTCAAAAATGTATAATATTTTTTTCAAGAAATACAGTTCAATAAAGATGTCTTTATTCTTCTCTGCATAATTATATTCAGTTGCTTCAAACTAAACGAATGAATGTAGATGTACACAAATGAAGAAATTCATTCAGCATAGACTATAGCTAAAATATTGAAATGAAGAAAACCAGGGATATTTTTCTCTTTCTTTTTGTAGATTCAAGAAGTTCTGTTTTGGAAATAAGTTCAAAGCTACATCTAAGATACCAAGTTTCTTTTTAAACTAAAATGCATAAAACTTTTGTAAAATCTGAGTATATATTTTGTTTTCCTATTCAAATAAAATGAAGGGATTTTAGAACTTCATGTTTAGAATGTATATAGTGTACATGTACTGCATTATAACACAACATAATCATTGAAGTATAAAATTAAAAAGGAATTTGTTTTATTAAATAAAAATATAATAGTAAAAACTCCTTATAAATTTATCTTTCATTTGAAGAATTCTTATTTTTATACATATCTATTTCTTCTAATCTCATATTTACTTATATTTATATTTAACACGAATTATATTTTGTGATTGCTTATATTAATTTTTGTCTTTCAATTTTCATCTCAAAACTTCATTTAAATAAAATAAAAATTACAATTAATTTCACATAAGAATTAGACATATTATTCATTATACAGTGTAATTTACAATATTAGTTTATAAGACTACCACTTTGCAGGAATATCTGGGCATCAATTGATTTTTTTTAACGCAAGATATAGTTTTAGTGTATATTGCTATACATATGGAATAACTGTTGCACACTATATTTGTTAAGAATATTTTTTTATTAAGTTCATTATGCATTCGTGGAGGTTCAGAGATCTAAATTTAATACCTTGAATCATTCGTGATTATGTGTAAAGATGCAAGTCAAAATTCGAATGTGCCAGCGAGTTAGACAACACTGAAAGATTCTATTATTTTTGTTTATCACATGTGCAACCACAAAAGAATTGTTTTCCGTGGTTATGTGAGCACTGGATGCCGTCTAAGCCAGTTGCAATAACAAAGCCGAGATTGAAGCAACTTAAGACCAATTTGATTTCTTATGTTGAAATTGAGTAAGATGACTACAATTCAAACTGAACCACATCCTGAAAGAAAGAAACTTGGTCTTCTTGAATATATTTAACATTCTTCATAAATAAAATTTACCTTAATCGAGTTTGTGTATTGAAATGCTGTAGATCCGAAGATGAAAATATACTACTGTGCTACCATGGACAGTGTTTACGCTTTCAATTAAGCATTTGAATAAAGCATTTCATAATTAACATTTTCTGGCTGTTAATTTGCTTTTTCATTTTATATTATAACTGGAATGTTAAATTATACGACGGAAACAATAGAATCCGGATGTGTTTCTTTATAAGATATATAGGCTCATTCTTCGGTTTTCTTGTATTCTAATTCATAACATTTCGTATGAAAATAATTGACTACCAATATGTGAGGTAATTTTGTACCATTTGTTATAAACTCAAAACGAATTTCAAAACTAGTTTCATGCAATACCGTTATATGTTATAGAAAACTCTAATTATAGAATAATTTAATAACAAAATATTTTTATTCCAACGATTGATACACGTTAACTTCATGGGGATTCTATGCATTGGCAATTTTTTCATTTGTACATTTCAACAACAAATTTACTTTGATGCAATGTGAGAAATATTTATTGGAAATGTGGATGAGAACTTGCCAAACATTAATTAACAGCTTATATAATAAGATTTATACCAGAGTATGGAATCAATTAATTATTTTGCATATAACTCATTAATATTTTAACTCATAATATAACCCATATTTGGAAAACAACAATATATAATTACAGATATATGCCATTACACCCTATCAAACAAATTCCGATCATAATGCCTTAGAAATCCTCTTTAAGCTAGTAATTACCAATAGATTTATTAATACAATTAAATTGGAAATCTCCTTTGATATGATAAATGTGGTTAACTCATTTGTGAATGAGTTCTACAAAGGTTTAGACATCCACTATGCCATTTCCTGTTCTCATGTCCTATATTATCTTTGAAAACACTTCCACTTACTAAAAAAGTTGCATGTCTTCGAAATCGTTTCTTATATTCTTATAGAATAAGAATATCAAAACATCCCTATTCTTATCTGTTGAGTTATTAATGACAGGGATATGAAAAATAAATCATCACTCAAATAAAGAGACTGATTTGGGATTGAACCTCCAAAAAAGGTACTATTTATATTTAAATCTTCATTCCGTCAAAAATAAATTCCTGTAACTGAGTATTATTTTGATAATGGTGGTTTCTGGAATAAGATAATTTCATAGAGTTATTATTAAAATTTCTACAGTGTATATACGCAAGTACTGCTATACCATTATTATTAATTGCTACAGAGCATTTGTTGTATCAATATTTATGTTTAAAATATGTTTTTGTCCTTGAACTGATATTTAATTCTACCTAGTCACTCTAGTTAAAATTCACTTATCTATTTAAACATGTCATGTTATTCTAGAAAAACCTTTTAAGAAGTGAGTGATCTTTTTGTATTATGCATATTTTTCGACATAAATTATATATTGTTGTGAAATTTTCTTTACCGGGGTTCGTTTGGATAGTGGAAGTGATATTATGTGTAGAACGCTCAATTAGCAGGCAGAAGTAGAATAAAAACAACGAAGTTTATTTACACGAAGACACACAGGACAGCACAAAAGCGACAACTATATACAGCACAGAAGACGATTATCTTCACCCGAGACGTGTAGCATACAACAGCACACACAGCAGCATACAACCAGAATCTACTGCAGACAGTAGCGCACAGCTCAGTTCAGCACTAGCTTGACTCAGTCGCTTCCGACTCCTCCGTCTTCTACTTCTCCGACTCTGGCTCGGAATACTGACTTGACTTCGCTGCTCTCGAACTCGGACTACTGGCTTTTCCGCTCCGTCTTCGGACTACTCCGTCGTCTTCGACTACTGGCTTCGTCGTCTCCCAACTTGGACTTCACTCTCTGATGATGGTAAACTTTATGGAGCTCCCGCCTTGCAGAGCAAAGCTATCTCCAAGATCCTGGTGTATACGCCCTGGCGTCATAAAATGCCCTGGTCTTATGGGCCTACTGGGAGAGGAAGTGGAACGTCGGTACTGGTCAAGAGGCAGGGAGAAAAGGAAGAGTGGCAAGAAGCGTCTCCTTAAGTAGTATAAAAAATTGCGGTTAAGTGGCTGCGAAGTAAGCAACCATGTGCCTTAACAGTGTATATGTGTTATAGGCCCAGAGGCCATTCCGTCCCTGTCAAGGGAGTGCTAACCTTCTCTCCTTTCATATAACACATGGACTTCACTCTCTGGCAGCAGCAGCCCCTTTTATAGGTCCCAGGAGGCGGGGCTAGAAACCTCTCAACCAATCAGGAACGTTCGAGGCGTATCTCGGTTCCTACTGGACGGATCGGGAAAATTCTCGAAGTTTCGGGTATTATCTATTTTGGCGCCAAAGTCGCCAAATTCGTCGCCAAGTCGCCAAATGGTCGTCAAGCTCTGGGACCTCCGACGCGCTAGTCCCATTCAGATGACTGTAAAACTCTCTTTCTATTGATGTAACAAACTATACTGGGAAGCCGAATTGCAGGTTTGTAACAATATTTTTGAATTTTATTATCTATGCGGTAAAATTTAGTTCTTAAAACGATTTTGCCGTACCTGAACATATTCGTTCTTCTCCATTCAGTGAATGATAGACCATCAAAGAAAAATGAAATTGTGCATGTAAAAACAACTCCAACTTATTTATTCATTCGAATAATTTTAAATATTCCGTTTGCAATTTTCTACTCATAAATATTTATCTTCAGTTAAAATAATAAAAAATAATCGCTTCTGGCTCTCCATTTCCACTCACAACCATTGCAAATACATCTGAAGCTATCTATGATGCAGGAAGAAGATCTGATGTGCATAGTAATATTGGTAAGGTAAAGGATCATAATTGCATCATGTATAACAAAGAGCACTGTAACGTCATCTGAAAAGTTTTGAGCTATATCCCGCCACAAGCTTTCACAAAAAAAAAAAAATATTTAAGTTGCAAATGATTTAATATTTTCATACAAATTTATATTCCACTAAATATGATAAAATAATTGATCCTAGAAATAACCGGAAAATTGGAAAAATTGGAAAATAAAAATAAATGTAACCCAGCTAAGGAAGAAAAAGTGAATGGTGAAAATGGTTCAAAAAATGGAAATTTAACCTGAATAGAAGCATTTACCTCGATAAAGAAAGCGGATGAAGGTAATGTGAAAGATTAACATTGCCACCGAAACAGTAATAAAGCACAAATTTCAAAACAAACTGGGTAAAAAAACAGAGAAATATTGTGAAATTGGAATTTCCTGAAATTTGAAAAGAACATAACTAGGCACAGAAGAAATAAATGAACGTAATGAAAAACCTAATCAATTCTAATGATGAACATTCCTTGAAACATGCTTCTTGAAACATAAAGAGCAAATTTGATGTTAGGAGTATTTTGTTAGAATCTTTTAAAGAAACAAAACCGAAAAATTTATAGTTGAGATACCCATAAAGGAAAATATAGTTATTGATAGGATATTCAAAAGAGTACGCAGTTAAATAATAGACAGAATTTGGGGAAAATTTATAAAAATAATAATATTATGGAAACTTTTTATAAGTAATTCTTGAGTGAATATGAAATTTAATTTTTATGAAAGAGATTAAAAACGAACTTTTGAACATGTTCTATTTCAATCCTCATCAAACGATATGCAAATCAGAAAAGCATCCACTTCATTAGGGTTAGTTTTCGATACAAGTCGAAAACAATAAATGGTTTCTGTTTAAATTCCATCTTAAGGTATGTTTTACATAGTTAGTAGATTTCAAAAACATCAATAGTAGCTGTGTGTATACCAAAAAAATATAAGCATTATGTAATTAAAACCTATTATTGAAGTAATCTAAAATTAAAATTATTTCGGAATCGAAACGAAAACATTATTTCGGAATCAAACGAAAAACTAAAAAAAGAACAGAAAAAGCACCGTTGTATTTACAGAGCGCAAATGCAGCTACTACTAAAACACAAATGAATCTAGACAATTAGTAATAAAAACCAAGTTAATAGGGAAAAAAAAGTAACAAAATTAAACCAAATAAAATAAGAATCCGGCCTGAAGACTTTCTCAAGGGTCACTCTCAGGCAGGGATTCAAAATAAGGGATTTTTTTCTTTGAGGAATCCAGACTAATTTGCCCAACAGTATTGATTCCTCGTGACCGAAAAATCCCCTGAAATTAGGCCTAAGAAATTAGAGTTTCTCTTAGTAAAGTGTATCTATCTAAATGTTTTTGCTTAATTTCCCAGAATAAATTACATTTGTTACTGAAAAATAGATTACTTTTGTTTGCTTGAAATCAAAACTGCTTTCAATGGCTTACCGAATATTTACAGCGTAATTTGATTCTATTATTGAAAGCTAAAGTAGAATTATGTTTACTATCGTGCGTAATTTACAAGACGACTAAAGGCGTGCATTTTCATTACAGGAGATGTTGCTGTTTCTATTGGCACTTGTCACAGACAAGCCTACTGACCTTAGAAGTCAGCGATTTTAGGCCTCTTGTTTTTCAGTAGCGTCACCTTGGGCCAAGAATAAAACTTAGCAACACGCACGTCACGACTTTTATTACAGGGCAGACTTCATTCATGCATATCATTCACTCATCCACAGACCGCAATTTATACCTGAATCAGAGAACGATCACCTCTGAGGCAGTACCCACAGTGATGTTATTCTCGACATGGAAAACTTTGTGACCACGACCGATTTATGTGTGCGCCAGCCACCACATACACACACACGAAGAGTCTGCCAGCGAGATTCGAACTCTCAATCCAAGGAACGCGAATCCAACTCTCTACCAACAAAGTTATCCCGGCCTCTCTGTACATGAAATTCATGAGATATATTAACCAGACAGACTAGCTTTTATTTTCATTATACTATAAGACTAGTCTCCATTAAAAAAGATTCATGTATACAATAAACAGAAGTTAAGTATCAGGATTAAATAGTACAATTTTAATGTCTCACACTTTGAAACAATTAGGAGCTTGGCGTTATAACTTTTAATATAAACAATAGCTCCAGCGAACCATCTGTTCGCCAAAAGCAATTAGTAAGCAATAGGAATGAATGCTATCTATCTATGCCATTTCATTTCAAAGCAATTTATATTTAATTATAAAACGCATAAACATAAAAAATATCATTTATTTATATAGAGACAATGCTTCTTTTTTCAACATTCAGCAAATATTTTAATTAGTACTCATGTAATTGTCTCTTAATTTAATCTTCAGCATTGTTCAAATATGGCCTGTAGAAATGTTTCCTAAAAGATTAAGAGAATTGTGAAAACCTTGGGAATTTTTTAACTCTGCATCTTAAATAAACTAATTTCTTTAATTGGATACATTTAGCAACATGCATAGGAAGAAAAAATGTTCTAGATTAGTATTGTTAAAAATAGATTACATTTTAACATCATTAATTTCAACACCAGAGAAAAATCTATGTTTATATAGAAAAATAAGTAAGGTCTTTTTTATTTTTACATACACGACATTTTTGTCATAATTAATTGAAGTAATGCTAACAAACATGTATTCACTACTGAATCTTGATTTCCCCCCCCCCCCCAGTATTTGTTTTGGATTGTTTCAATTCAAATTTCAATTCTTGATTCATTTTAAAGTTTTTTTTTTTACTGTTTTGTTCTGCAAATGTTAGTGCGAAAAATGTCGAGTTTGTAAAAAAAATATTGCATTGCCTTTGCTTAAATAAACTAGAATAAAAATTGTATAATAATTTTTATTTTTAAAATCAGTTATAGTTCTTATTCATAACATCAACTCAGTCTTTATCATTACGTACATACTCTTGGGAGGAGCATCTCGAAATGAGGATGAAATGCTTCCAGCATTGTGGTTGGATCTCGACAACCAGGAGAGTACACGGAAAAGGAAGGGGGGGTATGGATCCGCAAATCGATGACGGGGCGTACTTCCTTAGGGAAGGGTTGTACCGTAACCCGTGATGGTCTATAGAATTCAATCATAGTTCCCTTCAGTGTTGCTGTTGCGGCGGTCCAGTAATTCAGTATTTATTATTCGTGTAAAATCAGGAGGGTTGGAGAGTCAGTGATATGATTTATCTTTACGTACATTTCCGATGAATGCATGAATGATGAATACGTATGAGTGTTCGCACCCCATAAATAGCAACATTTCACCTAGAGTGACCAAACGTTTGAGATATATTCTTTAATGGACAGGAATATGCAATTCGGAGATATTTCTTTAAACGCCATTTATATTTTTTTATTAATTAAAATCTAAAGTAAAATTTTAGTGATTTTTCAGAATAATTTTAGAAAATACAAAAGCAAAAAGGTTTTTACAATATTTCAAAATTCGAAATATTATCTTTTTAAGATACCATTTTATAAATGAAGTTGATATACTAAACCTATCTAAAATTATTTTAAGAATATTTATTTTATTCAAAATATTATCTTTTTAAGATACCATTTTATAAACGAAGTTGATATGCCAAACCTATCTAAAATTATTTTAAGAATATTTATTTTATTCAAAATAACATTCACTAGCATGTTATGTATGCAGGAGAAAATTTAGATTGCGTCAGCATTTTGCCATCAGCTTGACGAAGATTTAAATTTTAAAATTAAGTTAACTCTAACTGCAGGTAAAACTCAAAAAAGTGTAAAGGTC
>JAPMOR010061335.1:19534-71917 GCA_026543865.1 Argiope aurantia | reverse complement strand
GGGGTTGTTGTTATACGAAAATGACTCCGCTTGGCTGATCGCCATTAAGCAAATACATTCTCCGACATTCTTTGAGCGTTCTTCGAAAATCTTCCTGCCCCCCCCCCCCCCCCCGAAATTTTTCTGGAAGAGCGTTTCTAATTAACAAAGCATGCTCCATGGATTTTTAATTACTTACATTTAATGAAAGGTGCATTAATTTGGCAATAATATTTAGGCGATTTGGGCGGGCTCTGTAGTTTCGTTGAGCTAGCGTCTGCTGTCTTTTCGTATTAATAGAGTTAAACAGAAGCATTATCATAACTTTTGTAACCTTCTGAGAAAAATATAGTATCTTTTTTGTAGACTAGATAGAGAAATATATAAAAATATGAAGCAAAATTATGGTAAAATTCCTAATTACAACTTATCCACGAATATTAAATATTCCGTTTATTAAAATGTACTTATTTTTTTCTATAGAAAATGAAACAATGGTAATTGAAATTAAAGAAGTGATCAAATGCTTTGTAACTTTGTTTCAGTTGAATGAAATGTTATTTTGATTAATATTAAGAGAAAATTTCAAGATGTTGCATTTAAATTTTCTTTATTGTTTATTTATTCCCAACATCAAAACATGGCTTAATGTTTGCTCTTAAAATATTTTATTAATTTTTAACAAAAGAGTTATTATTTCATGATTGAAATAATACAAATGCATAGTTAAATATTTTAAAATTATAATTAAAAATTAGTCAGAAGGTAAGCACTAATTTCGTCCACGTCAATGATTATAATTCCTGAATATCTTTTGCATGTGCTTTGGATGCTGATTCTTTTACTGTTTAAAATTAATATGCTGATTTTTCATTTATTTGATTCATTTGAAACTATGCCATCTTCGCAAGAAAATGCAAAATATGTCAAAGGTCTGCCTAAGAAAATCCTCATAGATAGTGCAAAATAAAAGATGCCCTTTATTGGAGATTATAAGATCCTTAAAGGATGTATAGTAACTAAAGGATTTAAAAACTTACAACTTACCGAAATTATACATGAAATTGAAGAATCCATACCAAATGTATTTAAAACTCCTTTTAATTTACTGTATAAATGATTTTTGTAAGGTATGAAGAGATTAAGTACAAACTTTTTCCTAAATTAAAAAACACACAAAATAACTTTACGAAATTAAAATGATAATTATTGAAATTAAAATGTTAAATGTTGCATAATTTTCTATAAAGAATATTCTCCATCGGCGAATATAGATCATATCTTGTCGGAAAATAAAT
The DNA here is from genome assembly GCA_026543865.1 of Argiope aurantia. NCBI lineage: Eukaryota > Metazoa > Arthropoda > Arachnida > Araneae > Araneidae > Argiope > Argiope aurantia. The sequence continues at coordinate 70,640 of JAPMOR010061335.1, read as the reverse complement.
AGTCCATAGATATATTATTTTATAAAAATATATTATATAAATAATGAAGAAAAATGATCTTATTCTTTATTATATTTTCAGCTTATTATTCTATTTAAATAAGCATTTTTTGGGAACATTTTCATTGAAAAACAAATGTTTAAAATAAGACGAAGCAATCAATTTCCTTTTTAGTAAATCTGCATAATATATTACTTTTAACATGTCTCATGTAAAAAATAAAACAAAATATAGGAAGGATGATTAGAAAATGATAAAAATGATAAACATCTAAATCTTAAATAAATATAAATTCTTGAATAGAATTTAAATTTAATTATGTAGCAAACATTTTTTACTACATAATTATCTATTATCGTGTACGTTTATCATCTGAAATCCAGTACAGTCTACATAATATTTAGTTTTAAAAAATAATGCAAAAATTGTTAATTCCTATATAACATGGAGTGAAAAACCATTTAAATATTCTAACGAAGGCGAATAAAATAATATTCAAATTTACCTAAGCAGAAAATTTTATAATATTTTATGTTCACCATTATATAAAGGAAATGAATGCAGAAAGTTTTCTTTTTTTATTTCTCAATATTCTGCAACTTTTATCACATCTATACAGACAACAGAATCTGATAAATAATTTGACTTACTTCCAACTTTAGAGCAAGATATATTGATTCATTAAAGCCTACATTTTCCTTTGAATCATATTATTATAATTATTTAAGAGTAAATATTAAGAGTTTAACAACATGCAGCTCTTATAGCACCAAAGTAACAATGTGAAATCTATATTTTATTTCCTCAAACCTTTCATATGTTATCTAGTTTTCAAACTTCCATTATTATCCTTCTTCTGTCTCATAGCGAAGTACATTTCAAAACATAATTTTCAAAACAAGATTATATTTCAGACATTTTGCATTCGAATAGTTTCATTAATGGATCTATCTTTAAACTAAAAATCAATACTAGTTACCTTTTAATTATTCCCAAATGCTCTATGAGTTATAATGCATTTGTTAATACTTTAATGGCTTTATGCATCACTGTTCAGTGAATCGCAATATTTATTACATTTGCTTTGAATTACTAAAGATATTGCATGAAAGAATTTCATTTGATGCTTTTCCGGTATAGTAATTAATACTTTAATTATTCTTTTTTTTGTATAATATTGCTCTTATTTGTTCTGTTTGACGGTAAGGAAAAAAAACTATATTTTTTTAATGTTTAACAGTTTTTGAATTTTTATATTCATTATATGAAGAAATAGTAGAAATCTTACCCTTAATTAGCGCATTAATTACTACTCTAAAGTCTTGGGAAAATATTAATTTTAGTTTTACCATTTGGCACACAACGAATGTAATAAAAACTAGAAATCTTATAAAATAAAATAAAATCTTATTTAGTGAGCTGAAACTAAAAGGAAATAGCAAAAGAAAAAAAAAATAATATGCCAAAAGGAGGCTTTAAAATTTAAAAAATATTTTAAATGCTTTTACTTGTTCTGTATAATGTTTAATGTATGTGTTACTGTATAATGTTAATGTATAATATTTAATGTATGTGTTACTGTATAATGTTAATGTATAATGTTTAATGTATGTGTTACTGTATAATGTTAATGTATAATGTTTACTGTATGTGTTACTGTATAATGTTAATGTATAATGTTTAATGTATGTGTTACTGTATAATGTTAATGTATAATGTTTAATGTATGTGTTACTGTATACTGTTAATGTATAATGTTTAATGTATGTGTTACTGTATAATGTTTAATGTATGTGTTACTGTATAATGTTTAATGTATGTGTTACTGTATAATGTTATTGTATAATGTTTAATGTATGTGTTACTGTATAATGTTTAATGTATGTGTTACTGTATAATGTTAATGTATAATGTTTAATGCTATTATTCTATGTATTAAAAGAAAAATACCCTTGGCAGAATAAATTAAGAGATTGAATTATAAGAATAAACTGTGAAGGGGTATAGTGTTTCGAATAAAAAAGGTAACCGTGAAAGATTACGTTTAAATTAACAATGAAAAAAAATGATTAAAATTCAGAGAAAAAGAGTGCGACTCAGAGAAAGAGAGTAACATTATTTGCACAGTTTCTGTGATAAAATGCAATTTTAATTATTTCACCATCCCCCACATACATAGTTCACTCATTCTTCTCAATCCAACCTTAAGGGAAATGTACACATTGATAGCATATTAAAAACGATATCCTGTGATTAAAGTCCTACATAATTTAAAATAAAAGGCAAAATCTTTTTAATATCATTGATTGTGAAAGGAATAAAGGTATACTTTTACTTTCGAGTCATTTTAAATAGTTTTATAAAACGTACTCTATTCATTAGGTGAAAGTTTCAAATATAATTACTGAATAAGCACTTTGTTCTCTTGAAAATAATCCTTGTTTACACTGAAACGAATATGAAAAGAAGTTAAGCATTTGACAGGAATTCTCAATCAATCTAAACAAATGGAATATCATGCAAGTTTTTACTTGATCATTATTTTTTTATTTGCTTTTTCCTTTATTAAGTCACGAATTACTAAAAAAAGTTTTAGTACAAAATTCTTCTAAAATAAAAGAAACAACTCTTTGGATTTTGTGGATATCGCCTTCGTGATATTTCGTTTCACTACTTTTAAAATGCATTTTACAGCAAATTCAAGAATTCGATACATGGATTAAGTTCATTTTACCATTATGAAATGCAACTGGGAAAAGGAATTTGAGATTACTACTTATTTTCACCAAAATATGACGCCATGACACACATCATCAGCTACGTTTTTATTGCATCCGTCGGAAATCGAATTACCGAAAAATATTCGAAAAATAAAAGCAATTTAAAATATATTTTTCATTTTTATTTATTTTTATCAGTTATAAAAACCATTTCTTTCCTATATGTAAGATTAGCAAAAGGTTACCAGATTTTTTCTTCAGTAGAAATATCAAAGTCATGGATATTCCAGATTCTTTGTATACGTTTTCATTTTGCAATTATCTTTGGAAAGGAGTTTTAAAAGAATATGCTTGTATGGAAATTTTAACTTTTCAGCTTATTTCTTTTGGAATGGAACAAAATGAAAAAGTACCAACTCATATTTTTTCAATATGTCTAAATGCATTTGAGACATTCAATTTTTTTTAGCGACCAGTTATTTTAAAGAATACAGACAAAATTAATAAAGCTAGTACATGAAAATGCAATAGTAATATAATATACAGTTTTACTGTCGAAGCTATAACAGATTTTAGTTTGCATATAAATGCTCTTGAAAACTTTATATGCAAAACTAAAATTATTATTTTCGCATGCAATATTAGATGTTAGGTCGTGATTCAAAAATAGATAAATTTGCATTTCTGTCATGAATAATTATATAAATTAAAGCTAAATTATATATAAATTATGCATAATATATATTATTTAAAGCCAAATTATTTATTTTATTTATAGATTTAAAACAATTGACAAAACTAAAGTACCTGTAATCCAACTTCTACCACAGCACGTATGTCGCTAATTTTTATTTTATATAAAATCTCAAAAGGCCTAGAATTGTTATTATTTGCCATCATTTTTTATAGATATTTTAAAAACCATACTTTAAATTCTTTATGTAGAAAAAGCTGATAATACCCCTATCACAATCACTGCACCGATTTTGATAATATTTATTTTATATGAAAGCTCATGACTCTAATTACATTCTCAATAATCTTCTTCAACAATTTTTCCATTTTGAAGAAAACGTTGAAACAATTCCTAGATTTAATAACCACACCCATTCAGACAATATTTGTATCCATTCAATTAAGTATCTTCATAAATACAGTTAATCAATCAGTATGCCCCAATTTTTTTTATAGTTACAATCGCATAAAAAATTAGCATTTGTTTTTATTTTGATAAAATGAGTTTCATCAAAATTATTGGTGTACCAGAATAAAAAGAAAAAATATATTTGCTAAATCTCACAATTATGGTAACTAAATAGAAAATTTCGTAATCTTTCTTTTCGGGTTTTTGTTTCTCTATTTATTTTAGCTTACATTTCAGAAATCAATCATGCTAAAACTTTCTAAGTATTTATTCAGAACTTTCTAAGTATTTTTTAAATTAAAATTAAAAAAAATACACTGTAGAAATTCAATTTAAAATAAATGATTTATATAATTATTTTTGCAGGGAAAATGAAAATAGAGAAAGGAGGATTTTATTCTAAATATTAGGAGTTAAGATTCAAATAAAAAGATGTAAAACTCTTAATTTGAAATTCTAAGTTTACTTTAAATGTTTATTTTATTATTATTATTTTCATGTTCAACGGACGAATCAAAACAGTAAACACCATGAGAATGCAATTTTTCTCCAATATTCGATAGAAGCAACTTTTATGAATTCGGTTATAGGTGGCTCTTAAAAATTTTTTTAATCTCAAACCTATCTTCAAATACTTTCTTTTTATCAGTGTATATCCACGCAATTTCTTCCTTTTTTCAGACATTCCATTGCATGACATTCTTTAAGTTAGTTCTTTTTGCGATTAAAAAATAGTTCTGAAAATATCGAAAATCGCGAAATTCTTAAAGACTAAATGTATGCTGGAAAAAGTAAGACATAAAAACACTTTTCAGCAAAATAAACAACTAAAAATAGATGTATTATTTATTTATTTTTCTTTAAAAAAAACCTGAGTTTTTTCTAAAATTTTATACCTTGCATGTGTGCATTGGTATGCAATTCTACTTTAGGAAAAATGTGAGAAAAATAAAAATATTAAAGAAGCAGACTGTATGAAAGTAGCTTTCAACTAATCGTAACGAAAGCAATGGAAATATTTTTCACTTCTCTAAGAAGAAAGAACCATTGAAAGAAATCTGTAATGTGTGGCCACGTGTAAAAAATTTTATGATTTTTCTCAATACATAGCTGATTTCATTCAAGGCGGAAGATCTTGAAAACCATGAGTGGATTGAAAGAGTGGGATTGATGAATGGATTTGTAGATTTTTTTATATTGATTCTTCATAATAAATAGAAAAAAATATATAAAAAAAACTATCGTTACCAGTAATTCTACACACACACACACACACGCACACACACACACACACACACACACACACACACACACACACACACACACACACACACATTGTGTGTGTATATAGCATCTAAGAAACTTTAAAACTGATTTGAATAATGCTGTGTACCTAAAGGTATATTTGAAGTCCATATGAACTACAGGGTGACCATAAAATAACTTTCCTTGTTCCGCTGCATCTACAACTAAAACGAACGAACGAAATGAAACCACATTTCATATACAAACTGGAAGGCGTGGAAAGATCAATTCCAAAAAACAAACAAAAAAAAGTGTCAGAAGTTGCCGATAGAAGAAATATTGGCTCTACTGTCATATACGAAATCAGAAATTGTATATTCAGAGTTATATTGAGTTTTTGGATTATGTAAAATTCCTAGTGCGTGCATAACAGCAGCGCTATGCACTCCTTGTAAAAAGAGAAAAGCAAACGACCTGTTAACAGTTTATTCTTGACTACTGATGTGTTCCTGACGTTTGTTCTTGATTGACTGATGATGCTTGCTTAGGACCCTGAACCTATGGGTACCTGGAACCCGTAATGTACGCTGATGGCGTTCCAAATCTGCATGTCTTGAAACAGATGATAGGACGGGCTGTTATAAACATTGAAATTGTCAGTTTACAGATAGTTAGTGAAAGTCACATATCGTATGCAATATGTTGTACATAGGGAAGGTCGGCATACTGAAAATTTTGCAAGGCGTTCAGGAGACCCAAATGTTGATTAATAAAAGATTATTTTCTGTGAGTTTCATGCGTTCGTTCATAAATGTACTCTAACAGCGCCAGTATTACCCCTGTCGGCAATTTTTATTACTATTTTTTTTTCTGCGGAAATTATTTCCCCATGCCTTCCACAGTTTGTATATGAAGTGGGGTCCAATTTTTTTGGTTCATTAGTTTAAGCTATAGATGCCGCCAAACTGGGAAAGTTATTTTATGGCCACTCTGTATATCAATAACTATTCTTGAATCATGGTGATGATTCATGAGGAAATCTATATAAAAATGAAATGAGATTGGATATTATATGGCAATAAAGTATTCAAACTATTTTTATATTGTCATTTGTTGTTATTTTTATATATTTTCTAACATATTTTTATATGTTGTTGTTTCTCAATTTATATAAATATATTAAGAATACCTCCATAAAGCAAAGAAGGACTCATCAAAGATTAGAGAAGATCTCCACTGATTTCATGTCCAGTTTATATAACTTCGTCCCTAATTCCAACGATTCATTTCAGTGCAGAAATGTAGCAGAGATGCAGAATTCCGCCTAATATGACATGAACATTCCACGCAAGATCAAACAAACACAAAAATATATTTAGAAATCATCAAAAATAACTACAAGACATTTTTATAGCACACATTCAGACTGTTAAAAAGGCAAAACTATGATATGCTCTTAAACAAAACAATTCACTAAAAGTATACATAGAAAAGCTGTTTTAAAATTGAAAAATATACAAATAACTCATTGTACCCACTGTCCCACACTTGTTTATCAACTTTGTATAATAAGATATGAAAATAAAAATTATTTTGCTTCATAATATTTATTTGTAAACTATGCTGGCTGGACAATCACTTCGCTCCTCATGAGATTTGCTCTGTATTTACAATTCAATTGCAGTGCGATTTAAAGAGGAACGCTTACTTCGCTCAACAGAAGATTCTCCTTCTCTAAGTGTGGATATTCCTTCTCTGATATTTAACCTACCCGAATGTTTATTCCCTATACCTTTTCATTTTACACTACAAGCGAAGCGTTTTGACACTTAATGGGCTGCGGCAAAGGTTGGATTTCTTTTTTTGGAGGCATAAAGAGTTTTGAATTGCTGTTTAAAATCAGACGTAAACAAAGAAATACATCACATATGCATACTATAGCTCTTTATTTTTGCGCATGCGCAGTTTGAGGCTTTAACGGATAAGTGCAAAGCAAATATACTGCTGTTTTACGTTCGCATGCGCGAATTGTTGTAGGAAAATAACTAAAATCGCAATTATAAAACTCCTTTTTTAATTTTGATATTACATTAATATACTAAAACCTTCCCCAATAAATGTGCTATAAAATGGTATAAATATCTCAAATATCAGTTAAGTATTTCTCGAGTTTTTCTCTTTCAAATATACAGACGCTTTCCGAAGACTTGATTTTATACTATTTTTTTAAAATTTTACCTTTTTAATGTTTGAACAGGTATTTTTATAAAATTTATAAAACCATTAGAATTCGAAGTCTAATTTTTTGGAAAGTTACGATGATTCTTATATGTGCGTTTACTTACGTTTTAATACTATTTTATTCTTTGGATACTATTTTCACAAATTCCAATTTTAATGGAATTTTCTTATAAAAAACCTCATCAATTAAAATTTAATGCATAATTTTTTATTCAAATTTTGCATAATAATTTCTCAATATGTTCTGCAGTTCCTGAACTAGACAATAAATAATCTGTTAATTAAGAAATAATTAATCACTAGTTTGAATCATTTACAAAGTGAAAAAAATTTAGAATTTCACGTTATGATTCATATGAGTCTCAATATTTAAAGAATAAAGATACAGCATATTTTAACTTCCATATTTATACTTTGGTTTCATAGATGTGTTTCACTCTTTTTTACACAAATATTCAAAAATATAACTGTTTTCGATTGTTTTCTAAAAAGCGTCATTCCTAACGTAGTCACATAACTGAGGCTTTTAAGATTTTAAAATGATGGCGGCAGCATTCTTTCATGTATTGTCAATTAATGCAACTTACTTTTAATTGTAATATTTCTATTTTTCATGAAGCTTGAACTACTTTTAACTGATTTATCAGGAGTTTTCAATTTACTGTTTAACTTTCGGAAACTGAATTATGTTCACTACTCATCTTTCGAGTTTTATAGAACAAAAGCCAAAGAACTTTTTTAGAAGAATATTTCTTTAAATTCATCAGTTAACAAACTTATTTTATAAAAAATACTCATTACAAACATTATAAAGAAAGTCTCTAAGCTTATTTCATAATGATATATATGTGATCTCGTAAAAACTAGCTTTTCCTCTAAAGCACTGGATTTCACAATCATTAATCAATTCCGTTTCTTTTGTGAATTATAAACAAAGACCACGAATGGTAATTTATAAAACGTAATTTATTATAAAAATAATAACCAAATAATTAATTAATCAAAGATCTGCAGAGGAGAAATTTAAAAGAAAGAAAGAGGAAAAAATAATTCCATTTCAAGGGAATGATGTTAGCGCGAATAAAAAAAAAGATATTCAATATATTATATATAATTGGAGTGCTTGTAAAGATCACAAAAAGTTATTAAAATATAAAAAAATAGAGTAGAAAACAATAATAGAAAATACAATAAAAATAATAACAGCTATTTAAATCCGAGAAAGAATTTCTGTTACCGCTGCAAACAGCAATTACAGGAGGATTAATTAATGTCGGATTCAGAAAAGGCGTAAAGTTTTCAAGTTAAGCAAGGATTTTTGTTTTAAAATGAGTTATTAAACAAACTTTAAAGAATCGCTAAGATTTATTAAATGATTCTAAATAAAAGCGAAAAGGAAGGATATGGAAGGAAAGGAATCTATATGATAAAATATAAATTATTTTTAAAGACTACATAAAATAGTATTTATTTTATTTAAATTTACATTACAAATTTAGCATTCTTAAATAAGGTATATACTCATCATCATCATATTTTGCTAGATAGCCCAGGGTGGGCCAGTGACTTCCACTGAATTCTGTTCCACCGCATTCTATTTTTACACTTGTGAGCTAGTTTCTTTCCTGGATAGCCAGGAATTCACAGACTCCATCCATCTCATTTTGGGTCTATCCCTTTTCCTACTTGTTAGAGGTTTATGCAAATGAATTTTTTTTAATATGGTATCATCATCTATTGTAAATATATGAGCTGCGCAGTTCATCCAATTTATTTTTTATGAACTTTATAATATCTGTCTCTCTATATATTTTATATAGCTCAAAGTTATATCTTCTCCAAACATTGTTGATTTCTATCCCACCAAGAATGGTTCGCAGAATTTTACTTTCGAAAATGGTAATTTTATTTTCTCCAGCTTTGGTCAGAATCCAGATCTCTGAGCCATAGGTAAGTATTGGTCAAATTAAGGTTTTATATAGTAATTTTTTTTTTATTTCTTCAGAATAGTGACGATTTCAAAAATTGTTTTGATCCGTAAAAGGCAAGAGTATATGCTATGCAATGAATATATTTTAGGAGAAAATATTTCAACTGGAAAGAAAAGTTTAAATATAAATTTGTCCATATTACATAATACTTTATTACATAAAAAAATACCGCTTGTATCAAATTTTCTAATTGAATTGTTTCTTTGTGTCTAGCTAATAATAACATGTTTACATAATGTTGATTATCTTTACATTATATTATACCTATATTTCTATCCTGTACTTTTGTAATATTATTTTTGGTTCTTTAATTTTTGCCTATAATTATTTAACGTTAATTATTTGAAAAAGAAAATTCATTTTTTCAATTCTCATGAAAATGTTTCCTCGCCTTTTGTGCTTACAGTTATTTTACTCTCCTTCATAAAATAATTTTCTAAATGTAAACAGAAACAATAAAAATAGGAAACTTCATTTTATGTTAAATCATCCGAAGTATAAAAATATTCTCATCATTTAGTATATTCTATCTGAATAATTGACATTATATTATTTAGAAATTTAGTTTTAGATTTGCATTTTAAGGAAAAATATGGATAAAATAAATTATAAAATAAAAATATTTACTGAGAGAAAAATACTTTATAATTCTTTCTCAAGACAAACAGAAAAAAAATTTAGTTAAAAAAAAAAAAGAATTTCAATTATTCAAAGTAAGGAAAATAAGAGGAAATAAATATTATATCATCACTATTTTTCATTTTAAGCTTTTTCTTTTTCGAAGGTGATATTTACAAAATTCTTTTTTTTAACCCTTATTTAAACAAAAACTGTAAGTAAATTTGTAAAGAATAAATTTCTTTAACGATTCTATCAAAAATTATATAGTTAATACCGATATGGTTTTGAATCTGTTCCTTAGAAAAACAGTGGAAAAAGTTGTTAAAAAAGTTATTCGAATAAGCATGCAAAAAGGAAAAAAGTAATAATTTAATATTATTTTTATGAGATAAAATGATGATGATTCACAATTTCTAATTTCTAATTGTAGTTTCTCTGATTACGAGCTCTAACCGATAAAAATACACACACTTTAAAAAAAGAACGTCAAGGAGGCTTAAATATCCATTTAATCGTTTTCTTTTCAAAAAAATTTCACAAATACTATAGGAACTCAAACATATCCTTGATTTTAAATATTGTATTCAAAAATCTCCTTTTAGCATCTGTTAATCTTATAAGTAGTAAAACAAAAATGGTTAAAAAAGCGAGATAAAAAATAAAAATTCGAAAACTTTTAAATACTGCTGCATTTCTCAAATATTGGAAGATCTTTATCAATGGTCCACTGGTATAATTAAGACTATGATACTTACAGTGATACTTAGTTTCATTGTAAATAAATTACGGTACCAGATTTCTTTTTCCAATCGCATTCCATCGTGAAAAAAAAAGAAACTCCGCTCATATATTGAATTGTTGTCAGCAAAACAGTGTATGCTGCTCGAATGAAAAAAACAAAAACAAACATCAACAATAAAAAAAAATCAGAGCCAAAGAATTAAGAACTTAAGATAGATGGCTGCTTGATTTCGTTTCCTTTTAAAAAGATTTTGAAAGAAAATACTTTCGGGGAAAAGTCGTTTATGGCATAATACTCGAAGGCGCAAGAAAGCGAAAAGGAAGAGAATAAATAACTAAACACACTATATAAGCATTTGTTTATGTTGTATCAGTGTTTTTGTAAACTACTTATACTGTTTATTCGATGCTTAAAATAAATGTTCATTATTTTTATGAATAAAAAATACCAGATGAGCAGTTTTTAATAGCACAGGTTCGCTTATTTAATTATTTGAGGAATTCTATGGGTGAAGTTGTATTTTACACGATTGCGTGCGAATTAAGTTAAATTAATAGTGGATCGGTTAAAAATAGCAAATGGAATGAGTTAAATAACACTTATTTTTCCTACGCTTATGAAAACGATAGTAGAATTTCCAATTTTTGTATAATGTTAATTTGAAACTTCAAGACTTGGGTGAGAATTAAAAACTTTTTATGTTGAAATTAATTATTAAAAGAATTGAAAATATTTTCTCGTGTTTGAATAAGAGTTCTAAATCTTTATTCAGTATTAAATCTGTACAATTTTATTTTAAAACCGTTTTTGTACAACTGAACTCAACATGAAATAACTCAACATGAAAAAATAAGCAAAATCTTATATTTTGATATTAATAAACAAAAACACACACCCCCAAATGAAACAAGAATAACAACTATAACAATGAAAACGATTTCAGAGTACCAAAAATAACAATGAAAACAAAAGAGTTGATTAAAAACATTAAAAAAAATTTACAGCTTGAAAAAATAATTTACAATTGGTCACATTGAGAAGAATTTCTTTTTTGAAATTTTGTGATGATGCAATTTTTTTTTCTGTGTTGCAACAGTTTTGAATGTTATTAAACAGAATCTTTAAAATCTGATTAATATTTATTTAATTAAAGTTATAATTGAAATGTCATAAAAATCACTTCGATGTGCATATTTTCAGTATTCAAAGTAAAACTGTGGCACGTTTGTTAACTATACTGTAGAATGTCAACACGCACTCACATGTTCATTTTTAGTATTAGAAGATACTTGGTTTTCATAGCTTCGAAAGATATATTTTATATTAAAATTGCCTTTTATAAAAAAATACCTATTATTTAGCTAAAATTAAATTTTAAAAAATATGAACAGATTTTTAATTCTTTTAAATTGAATAATATGCATTTTTAATTATATTAAAATTGCAATTTTGTTAATAATATTTGGAATAACATGATTTTATTGTGATATAATAAAATTAAACTTATGATTAATTAATGGTTTTCAGTTATTATAATTGAAATGAATAATTTACAAGATTAAAATAAAAGTGTTCTGCATTAAATTTTAGAGTTTTATTTTCTATTTTAGAGTTCCTCATTTTTAGCAAATGAAGGCAACTTATAATTTTGTTATATGTAAAATATTCAATGCATTCTCCTTTTAATATTTATGTCTGAAAATTCAAATATTAATACACTTACTCGTTATTTTCTACTCTATTTCTGATCGTTTTTTATCAACTGATTCTTTCAGTTTATCTTGTAAAAGTTTTCAAGCTAATTGACATAATTAAATTCATGATATTCATGAGTTTTGAATAAGCCAATTAAAAAAGGAGTTTTTGTTAAAATTATTTTTAAGCATATTGCAATATCAGAGAATAAGCAAGGAAACTTGGCAAGTAATTGTGCATCATTAAATGGAATATTTTCTATACTAAATATCCGAAGATACATTTTTACGAGTAATCATTCCAAATTATCAATAGGTATTATCTCAATTATGGAATAAGAAACTATCAATGAAGCTGTAATTTTATATTCATGTATGATTATTAAATATATGATATTAACTTATGTTAAACTTATAATATTAAATAGAACAGTAGTCATTAGAATCACTGTAAAATATTTTTAAAAAATTCACAAAACCTGAGACCACACCAAATCCTCATTAGAAGTTTATTATCTTTAATGTTCCAAGGTTATAACAATTGGCAAAGAATCGTTTGAAAATTCAAGTATTGGCGGATACATCTGATTATTAAATAGATACAATCTACAAACAATTTTTTGACTGCAAATAGTAAAGCAAAGATTGCAAATTAAAATGTTTAAGCAGCAATAGTTTGCTGAAAAAGTAAGAACTCAAAATCGAAAAAAATAAAATTTATTTATTATTAATTTAATAGGCCATCAACAAATTTCGTTTTTTAACTCTAAAAATAATCTTTTATTCGTCAGCTATCTGAATTATTAAAAATGAATAAAACATTAAAGCCTAATTAGGCTTGATAGCTCCAATTTTAATGTCATTAAAGTCATGTCGATTATAATTAACGTCCTTATAAAATATACGAAAATGCGAATGAGAGAACTTTTCTGATCGCTGCTTATCCTCGGATATGCTATTATTTCATCACAGTGTAAAGTTTACTTTTTTTTCCTCACATGGTAATTGACATTACGGCCAGATGTAACATCATCCATTTAAGTGCCTACGGACGGCTAATCCTTTCACTAGTAGAGATGCCGCAGATGCGTTTGAACTAGATCCTTCTAGGGAGAAGAACATTAATGCATCCAGATGTTAAACTTTTTCTCCATTATGAAGGGACTGCTCAAGTCTTCAAGAAATGATCAATAGCCAGCAACTGTTGTCATTAAATGTCGAATTCAGGTGGACTTTAACCGGTGTTAGCTGTGAATTGATTATAATTAAAATGTTTTCAGGAAGGGTCAATTACAAAGATGGATGCTGAATAGACATTCCCATGATCGATTGGATATCATTGAGGAAGCATTGCTGAACAGCTATTGTGTGATAGGGAACTCAAGTTCACCAATGAGAATATCAAAGACAGAGATCTGACAGAAATAAAATTCGGTATTTTTGTTTAAAGAGAGAGAAGAGCAGTGAGAGGCATTGAAGGAGCAAGGAGTATTTGGAGAGACGCTGGTGTTCGAAAAAGTGATTCCTGATTTTTTGAGAAACTCCGAATGATTCGGGTTTCTGTGTTAGGTCCGATAAAGATCAGTGGATTTCTGGAGCGGCCCTTGGAATAACTGTTTTGAGCTAACAGCCTGTTATCGTGCTTTTGGGGTATATTGTGCGATTTGATAGATGAATTGTTTCATAATAAAGGTTTCAACAGTTGTGTGAATTTTGTAAATAATATTAACCTAGACGAGAATAAGTTGTTTTTGTGTACATATATAATAAGCTGTAAAGAAGGAATTGTTTTGTTACGCTGCACTCTTATTTGATCGGTCAGGATCAAGATATTACAACATAATTAATAACGAAACTTTTCAAAAATAATATCCAGCTTGAACTTCCTTATTATTATAATAATATAAAACAATCCATTTTTTTTCAAATAGCAACAACAAAATATGTTATAGCTAAATATATTGTGTCATGTAGAAGATTGTTCATTACTACGCCACAATTACTGATAACTTTGATTGTTTTAAGGAAGCTAATATATAGTTCTGAAAATTTAAATACAATTCTATAAAATCTTTGTAATAGATGGAGATTATTACGTAGAACATTTTTTAAAGTTATAATATTTTTTGATATAATAATTTATATTTTATTAAAGATGTGTCAAAATGCATCGGTGAGCAAATGACAAAGAATGGTGACCAAAGTAAACGGTGGCTAAATCTGAAAGTGTTCGTAGTTTATCACATTTAAGCCAAAATTTCTTGAAATTAAAAATAGTTAATGAAAATAAAATAGTATTTCGAATCTATTTGATTTGAAATAAAAGAAACAAATCGCTTTTTAGAAATGTTTAAGAAAAGTTCGACATTTTCCATTGATGGGTCAGATGGTATAAATTATATGATTTATCAAAAATGAATGAAATTTGCTTGCATTGTATTTGCATTATTTTTTTATCATTCAAAAATATTGAATTAGAGTAAATTAAGTAAATAGTATAAATGTAATATTTATTTGAATAAATAATTATATAAATATTTTTCTAATAAAAATTAACTAAAATAAATGCATTAATAATAATAAAAAATATATATTTTTACTTTTAATTGATAATAACTAAAATAAAATAATAGTAGAAAAATAAATAATTTTTAATAAAATATTTTTATTTATAAAAAATTATAATGAATAAATAAAATAATTAAATATTAATTAATAAATAAATAAATATTGCTAACTATATTTTTATGAATAAAAATATTTTTCTACATTCATGTGCATAAAACGATCTTGCACAGGAATGCAGTATATTACCAGTATATTCTGAAATATTTTATTTTATTCAGATATATTCCATTTGCGTTTTTCTTTCTGGTTGAATCTGTAATCAAAGTTTTTCAGGACTCTGACAGATGAAAGTTTCGATTCCAAATTGAAATATATAGCATGTTTACTCTGAGGCAAAAGATTTCCGGCTTTTCGAGACTTATTCGAAGCCATACCAGGGAGCATATTCATGCTTCCGGTGACTTCAAAAACATCCAATACATTTGCATATGGATAGGAAAATAATATTTTAAATTTAAAGAATTATAAAAGGTAAAATATAATATCAAAGCACAAATAGTATTATCTCTTTATGATTCTTGATTTTAGTGTCCATTGGTATGTCATAAAGTTAACATTTTTTTGTTAAAACTAAATTAATATGGCAATGAATAGAATAAATATATATTGAAAAAATAATCATTTTAAATTTATAGAATGTGTTTTAATTTGGAAATATATTTAAATGAAAGATCCCTCCGAAATGTAGATATTTTAGTATAAGATATGGCTCAAAATCAAAAGAACAAATACTGCTTTAATAATATTTTAGACAAGAAAAAAATATTTTGTGTTTGTTTAGTTTATTGTATATTTATAAATAATATTATTTTCGAAAAGCATTATCTTGATCTGAGAGGCATGCGGAGAGTAAATATTTTTCTAATATGACCAAATAACAATAATCCAGCATATAATTTGTTTGGTGAAATAAGAAAAGAAAAAAAACCCAGAGGAAATGGTCTATCAGAAACTTTATTGCATACTCACCAATAAAGGTCTTATACCCCTTCATTCACATAAAATTCTGAATCTTTTATAAGGCTACAAATATCTTCAAAGCACTAGTTAACGATGGTTATGAAGTCTAAATATTTGTTGGGAATCTAACATTTTTACTGAATCTGCAGATATAATATGTATTTTGGATACTTTCTTGGAGGTTAATTGACATCAAAATTTGACACAAAACTGCAGTTACCGTCACAAAAAAATATATCAAACTTCATTGATTCAAGTTATTGCCCTTAAGTGTTGCTGCTTTTACATGCATCCAAAAATATACATCCATAGAGGGTCAATCGTTTGGCAAATCTGGTTCACAATTTGATAAGAATCTATATTTTAGATGCTGAACTTGAATACCAAATTTTATGTATCTACGTTTATCCATTTTGTAGATGTCGGGTTCTGCTGTACCCTAACATCCAGTCAAATAGACAGACTTCGTTTGAATGAATTTCGTTCAAAATGTGATACAAAAATCTACAAATTCAGTCGTAAGCGTGTTTATCAATTTATATCCTTCCAATTCAAAGCGCTTTCTTGTTATCGTGTTCATGGATAAACAAACAGGCAGACAGATACATAGGCATAATGCCAAAAAGTGTGTTTTTCGGAAATCGTCAAAATTTCGAGTTTGGTGGATAATAATATTTCCATTATATATCGCATGTGAGAAATATAGTATGTGGTGAAAGGTCAACCTGATGAATAATAGGGTGCTATTAACCAAAACTGTATTTGGATTCTATCTGTAATCATTTACATTAAGCTGTGTATGAAGAGCATGCAAAAATTTATGAATGCTATAAATGCTAAAAAAATTATGAATTGCTGCAAAAATTTATGAATTTATGAATGCTATGCCGAAATTGTCATAAGAATATTAAAGCGCTGTTAATGGCTGCAAAATGATGGATAGTTTAAATATTGTTTACATCCATGCGTCATCAAAGCGTGAAGAATATCTAACTGTGATTGTTAGAAATTAGATGCGCCATTTTGAAACGGTATGGATATATGAACTGATTAATTATAAAATATAACCACCTTTTAGGGACTTGTTATTTCAACATCTTAATATATTTAGTTCAATATGATTATGTTTCTGGCCATAAAGTCCTATGTAATTCTAATTTGTTTTGGTATTTTCTGCTTTCCTTTATAATTTGTACATTAAATTTTGAATATAGTCTTACAGAAAACTTTTAAGAAATCCTGATATTAAATCCAAAAGTATGATACCGTACTTAGGGAATTGGATCTACGAGTTCAAAAATTGACCAAGTAAAAATAATGTATGTATAATTTCTATCAAAAAGATGAATGTGTAATGTCGATATAAGAATAGGAATATAGTGGTTTGAAAATATAGTAAGTTTTGAGTTTAAAGGATTTAGATATTAATTAAGACACTATTATGAGGAATCAAATACATCAGCTTATATTGCGAGAAATATTCATAAAAAAAACAAGGGCATTTCCTTTACGTCAGAGGAATTTTCTAATTTTATCTATTTCCTAACTAAAACTGAGCGTTTTTTCCCATTCTTTGCACAATAGTAATATATAAATAAAAATATTGTTACGAATCCGTAATGCTACTTCCCAGCATAGTTGGTTCCATCAGTGGAAAGAATGTTTTACAGTCATCTGTATGGGACAGAGTCTGGGCGTCGCGTCGAGGGTACCAGAGCTTGACGACCATTTGGCGACTTGGCAACGAATTTGGCGACTTTGGCGCCAAAATAGATTATACCCGAAACATCGAGAATTTTCCCGATCCGTCCAGTAGGAACAGAGATACGCCTCGAACGTTCCTGATTGGTTGAGAGGCTTCCAGCCCCGCCTCCTGAGACATATAAAAGGGCCAGTCTGTGCTGCCAGGAAGAAGTACCAAAAGACCAGGGCATTCTAAGACGCCAGGGCTCAAAGCTACCAGGATCTTGGAGATAGCCTTGCTGCGCAAGGCGGGTGCTCCAAAAAGTCTACCATCATCGTCGCCAGGAAGAAGTCTAAGTCGACGAAGTCAGTCAGAGTGGAC
The DNA here is from genome assembly GCA_026543865.1 of Argiope aurantia. Taxonomy (NCBI): domain Eukaryota; kingdom Metazoa; phylum Arthropoda; class Arachnida; order Araneae; family Araneidae; genus Argiope; species Argiope aurantia. The sequence goes on along the minus strand of JAPMOR010061335.1, from coordinate 52,589 downwards.
AGAGCGGAGTAGTCGGAAGCGACCGTGAAGAGTAGTGGAAATCGACGGAGCGGAGTAGTCGGAAGCGACGGAGTCAAGCTAGTGTTGAACTGAGCTCTGCGCTATTGTCTGCAGTAGTATCTGGTTGTATGCTGCTGTGTGTGCTGTTGTATGCTGTACGTCTCTAGGGCTAGAAGCCTCTCAACCAATCAGGAACGTTCAACGCCGTAACATTTGGTGTCAGAAGTGGGATAGTGGTTAATAGTGTATGGTGCTGACGAGATCCCAAGCAACAATGGCTGATAGCGGTAATGGTGAGTTACTGGCTCTGTTGGCTGAGATGAAGAAATCTATGGAAGCTGGACAAGAGGAAATAAAGAAATATATGGAAGCTGGACAAGAAAGATTGGAGAAGGAGATGCGTTCCGGTCAAGAAAGAATGGAGCAGGAGCTTAAGAAGGACATCGCAAGTGTTAAAGAGGAATTCTCCAATATCATTCAGGAGAAGATGAATGCAATTGAAGATAAGGTGGCTTCATTTGAGAATAAGGTAATTTCAGTGGAAACTAAAGTTTTGAAGATGGAAGAATGTATTGACAAGAAAGTTCGAGAAAACATTGAAATTAACATCTTGAAGATGGAAGAAAGTCTTGACAAGAAGGTTCGAGACGACATCGGAAAAGAATTGGAACAGAAATTTGGGAAGGAGATCGAAAACCTGAAGAAGCAGATTTTCCACGAATCTGAGGAATCCAAAGTGATATTTGCACCTTCCCTAGCGACGATTAAACTCTCGACATTCGACGGAAAAACATCCTGGCAAGTATACAAAACACAGTTTACAATAGTAGCGGAAGCTAATGGATGGAATCCTCAAGTCAAAGCGTTTCACTTGGCAGCATCGTTAAGAGGAGACGCTGCCGACATCCTTGAGACTCTTACGGAGGAGCAAAGACATGATTTCGAAGCTCTATCGAGTGCACTTGAGCTGAGGTTTGGAGAGAAGTGCACTAAAGAATACAGCCGATTGCAGTTCAAGTCCCGTTATCAAAAAGCGGGTGAAAGTCTGCAGGAATTAGCTGCCGATATTCAGCGACTTTCCCATTTAGCATTTTTTAATTGCCCGGTTGAGACTCGTCAAGATCTGGCTCTCCAGTACTTCATCGATGGTGTGCGGGATCCGGAAACGCAGAAGGCTCTTCGACTAGCAGATGTCAAGAATATAGGATCTGCTTTAGTCTTTTCACCCAAAATAGAGGCTGCCCAGCAAGCCACACGTACGGACCGACACCCAATCAGAGCTGTCTCTGCTGCGGATTCGGACTCTGATTTCGTAAAACAGATTGAAGATCTGCGAAGAGAAATTCGGAGGTAAAAGAGCGCAAAGATGGCAGAAGTATGGAAATTCGGTGTTGGACTTGTGGTACAGCCGGACACGTCCGTAGGAACTGCCGGGTTTCTAGAAGTGATGGAAAAAGTCAACAGCCCCATTTCAAAGTATTTCAAATTTCATCCATAAGTGGCGGTGACAATGGACTTTACGTGATAGGACAAATTGGTGACATCTCATGCAATATGGTTGTCGACACTGGAGCCAATGTGACCATAATAAGAGAAGATCTGGCACGAAAATTAAAATTTAAAATAATCTGGACGCCGCACTGTGTTACTTTACAGACAGTGACGGGAGATAAGAGTTTTGTTCATGGGAAAGTCAACCTCGCTATACGCTTTGGAAATATAAACTATCACCATACGGCATTTGTAGCAGAAATTACCGACCCTTGCATTCTTGGACTAGATTTTCTGCGGAAATACGGCTTCAAACTGGACTTCGGAAATAGTAGAATAAACTCAAAATTTGAAGACATCACTCTCTTTGGACTACACGTTGAACTGGAATCCAGCCAGAAAATAATAGCTAAAACTTACATCTCTTTATCGCCTAGGACTGAATGTGTAATACCTGGTTTGTTATCAGATGACCGAAAATTCCAATTTGGTGTAATGGATTATCCTGACACAGACCGTGACAGAGCAGGAGTGTTGGTAGCTTCGGCAGTAGTGGACCTCTCAAAGTCAGTCATTCCAGTGAGGGTGGCTAACATCAGTGATAAGACGAAGATTATACAGAAAGGAGAGGTGCTAGCAACTTGCACTCCTGTCACTTGTGCAATAGTCAGGACGTTTCTTCAGACGATCTAGTCCAAAATCTGCTGCAGGATACAGATTTAAATGAAAAACAGAGGTGTGCTGCTAGAGAGTTGATAAAAGAATTCCAGGACTTATTTTCCCGAACATCTGAGGACTTTGGAAGGACTCAACTAGTAAAACACCGAATTGATACAGGAAAGCATCCTCCTATTAGGTAGCACCCCAGACGACTACCATTCGCTAAACAAGAAGAAGTCCAAACACTAATTAAAGAAATGCAAGAAATTGAGCCGTCATCAAGTCCTTGGGCATCCCTCATCGTCTTAGTAAGGACGGCTCTACTAGATTTTGTGTGGATTATCGCCGGTTGAATGATGTCACCAAGAAGGACAGCTACCCTTTGCCAAGGATAGCTGTCACTCTTGATACACTTGCCGGCAATACCTGGTTTTCCACTCTGGACCTCAAGAGTGGGTATTGGCAAGTAGAAATCTATCCTGAAGATAAAGAGAAGACGGTTTTTACCACAGGACAGGGACTATGGCAGTTTAAGGTTATGCCTTTCGGCTTGTGTAATGCGCCGGCAACATTTGAACGCCTTATGGAAACAATTCTCGGAGGGCTTTCTTATGAAGCCTCTCTGGTTTACCTCTATGACATCATGATCATGGGGCATTCCTTTGAAGAACATCTTCAAAATGTTCGACGTGTGCTTCTAAAGCTGAAGGAAGCTAACCTGAAATTAAGCCCGTCCAAGTGCCACGTATTCAGGCGTGAAGTCACCTATCTTGGAATATCATTTCGGCAGAAGGTGTTCGAACAGACCCCGATAAGATATCGGCTGTAAGACATTGGACCTGCCCGACGGATGTTCACTAGCTCCGGAGTTTCTTAGGCTTATGCACGTATTACCGAAAATTCGTGAAAAACTTCTCAACGATCGCCAGACCACTCCATAAGCTGACCGAAACGAAACCGAAATTCATCTGGACGGACGAGTGTGACAACGCCTTCAACAAGCTCCAAGACGCCCTAACATCTGCTCCCGTCCTGGCATATCCTGAAATTGGAAAGCAATTTGTGCTGGATACGGATGCAAGCCATGAATGCATCGGAGCTGTGCTATCCCAAGAAATAGATGGACAGGAGAATGTCATCGCCTATTTCAGTAAGTGTCTGTCAAAACAGGAAAAGAATTATTGTGTGACCAGGAAGGAACTTCTGGCTATCGTAAAGGCCGTAGAGAACTTCCACCCGTACCTCTACGGTCGAAGGTTTCTGCTTCGTACAGATCGTGCTTCATTAACCTGGCTATTGAATTTTAAAAATCCAGAAGGTCAAATAGCCAGGTGAATACAGAGGCTACAGAAATATGACATGGAAATTCGCCACCGAAAAGTATCAGCGCATGGAAACGCAGATGCTCTTTCGAGAAGACCATGCTCGGAGAACTGTAAATACTGCCCTAGAGCTGAAAAGAAATTTGGCATGGTAGATCCTGTAGTTCGCCAAGTTACAACACCATCAACATCAGAATCAGATCCATGGAGTGACGAGAGCGTCCGGAAAGACCAACTAGCTGACCCTGAAATAAAACCAATAATTGATTTTAAAGAGTCAACAGGCGGAAAGCCTAGCTGGCAAGACATCGTTCCTTTCCATCCTACAACGAAGCGTTACTCGGCTCTTTGGGATTCTCTCCATAAAAGAAATGGTGTGCTGTATCGCAAATGGGAGTCTGACGATGGAAAAGCATTAGTTAAGCATTAATACTCCCAAAGACAAGAGTATCAACAGTTCTTAAGGAACTCCATGGCAGTCCGACTGGGGGTCATTTTGGTGTTACGAAGACTTTACAAAAAGTTCGAGAACGTTTCTACTGGAATAATGTGCGAAATGACGTGGAGAAGTGGTGTCGCACATGTGATCCCTGTGCTGCACGTAAAGGTCCTGGGAAACGCATTAAAGGAAGACTGCATTTGTATAATGTGGTGGCACCTTTCGAACGAATAGCTTTTGACATCCTAGGCCCTCTTCCTAGGTCATCAAATGGCAACAACAGCATCCTGGTTGACATGGATTACTTCACCAAATGGCCTGAAGCTTATCCCATTCCCGATCAAGAAGACACGACTGTTGCAGTGATTCTAGTTCAAAACTGGATTTCAAGATACGGAGTTCTTCTACAACTGCACTCTGATCAAGGAAGAAACTTCGATTCGGCTGTTTGCAGGAGACTGTGTGAGATACTAGGCATCGACAAAACTCGAACTATAACTTTACATCGTCAGTCAGATGGTATGGTAGAGAGATTCAATCGGACCATTCTGAGCAGTTTCTCTCTCCTGATGTCCAGCAATCAACAGGACTGGGACAAGAAACTGCCCCTTTTCCTTCTTGCCTATAGAAGTGCCGTTCACGAGACTACTGGCTATTCCCCAGTCCAAATGCTCTTTGGACGTGACCTTCGTCTACCTGCAGATCTACTGTTCAGCCGGCCTCCAGATGCTCCCTTGGTGCCTGAGGAATATGTCGAGAATCTCCCGACACGGATGGAGGAGGTGCATCATCTGGCCAGGGATAGGATCGGCATGGCTTCAGAGAAGATGAAGACCCGATACGATGCTAGAGCACAATTTCCACAATTTCCACGAAGGAGATCAAGTGTGGTTATGGAATCCGAAACGTCGCAAAGGACTTTCTCCGAAGTTGCAGACCAACTGGGAGGGTCCTTATATAGTCCTTAAAAGACTGAATGACGTTGTGGTACGGATACAGAAATCACCGCACTCAACACCGAAGGTGATACATTGTAACAGGCTAGCCCCTTACCTTGGCCAAGGTGATTAAGATTTTTTTTAGTCCAGACCGTGGTCGCTCATTATATAATAAATAATGTACATCATTTATCTTCTTAATTTTGTTATTTTAGTATTGTAATTTATTTTTGTATTTTTCATGTATTTTGAAAATATTTACGTTGTATGTCATTTTGAGTATTTGTAATTTTATACTTGCTTATTGTGTGGATATGGTAATCCTGTAAGTAGATGCCTCTTACTCAGATATTATACTGCCCGGGACGTGTATTCCTTAGGAGGGGGACAGTGTTACGAATCCGCAATGCTGCTTCCCAGCATAGTTGGTTCCATCATTGGAAAGAATGTTTTACAGTCATCTGTATGGGACAGAGTTTGGGCGTCGCGTCGGGGGTACCAGAGCTTGGCGACTTTGGCGCCAAAATAGATTATACCCGAAACATCGAGAATTTTCCCGATCCGTCCAGTAGGAACCGAGATACACCTCGAACGTTCCTGATTGGTTGAGAGGCTTCTAGCCCCGCCTCCTGAGACCTATAAAAGGTCTCAGGAGGCGGGTCCCAGTCTGTGCTGCCAGGAAGAAGTACCAAAAGACCAGGGCATTCTAAGACGCCAGGGCTCAAAGCTACCAGGATCTTGGAGATAGCCTTGCCGCGCAAGGCGGGTGCTCCAAAAAGTCTACCATCATCGTCGCCAGGAAGAAGTCTAAGTCGACGAAGTCAGTCAGAGTGGACAGAGCGGAGTAGTCGGAAGCGACCGTGAAGAGTAGTGGAAATCGACGGAGCGGAGTAGTCGGAAGCGACGGAGTCAAGCTAGTGCTGAACTGAGCTGTGCGCTACTGTCTGCAGTAGATTCTGGTTGTATGCTGCTGTGTGTGCTGTTGTATGTTGTACGTCTCGGCTGAAGATAATCGTCTTCTGTGCTGTATATAGTTGTTGTTTTTGTGCTGTCCTGTGTGTCTTCCTGTAAATAAACGTCTTTTTTTTTATTCTATTTCTGCCTGCTGATTGAGCGTTCTCCGCACCATATCACTTCCACTATCCAAACGAACCCCAGCGAAAAATTAATAACAATATAAAATGATGTTTCGGTGATATCTCATAAATTTAACGCAAAATGTGTTTTATAGAAGAAGAAATTTGTTTCAAGTGGTGCATGTATTAATTTATTTCAAAGTTTTTAAACGTATATAATATGGTATATCTCAAAGTTATCAAGATGAGAGAATTTACGATTGAATTTTAGCCACTAATTGTTGTTTTTTATATATTAAGAATACCCTCTTGTTTATTTGATGGCAAATGAGAGTTTCCTTAAAATAAAGGAAATCACACTTATAAAGAAATATAATCTCGCCTACAGAAATATAAATTAAATAACAATTCAAATAAATTAGGGTTCACAAGGTTTAAACAATAGATTTGACAGGATTAAATTCTAAATTATTCTTTTTAAAAGGGAATTCTGTTGGCGATATAGGCAACTGCTTTTTGCCTTATCAAGTTATTTAAAGTTAAGATTTTTTGTCACTTTCTATCACCCATTCATTATATAATCTATTCTTGTCTTTTAGAAATAAAAATTAAATTTAACTTTGATATACAGGCTGATACCATCAAAAAGGGGTATAAGTTTGTTTACAAGGAGAATAGAAATGAGATCGATGACAGGTTTTATAAGAAATAAAATTTTATAATTTAGTGCTTTATCATTTCTGTTCTCCTGTAGGAAAAGAATAATGGTATTGCATATGAAAATGCTTGATTAAACCACCATAATGTGTAACAACCTTGGAAAATGTGTGCATTGAAGAAATATTGTATACCATCCAATGGAAGGACCTGATATTAAGTGTGATATAAATTAATGCCTCTCGTTATGTGTAAGTATATGTTACGAGTTCTAAAATTCTTCCATCAGACAGAAATTTTACCTCGAGCAGGTTTAAAAAGCTATAATGTTTCTTTGCAGATAGGTAACAATCAATAAAAAACCCTATCCGCAACTATGAAACTCTTCATTATTTTATTTAATCTCATCTGCGCATCCATAATGCAAATATCGACAACTGTTCCATTTTTCATTCTCAATGACAATCTAATTGCGACAGTATACGCACGTTTGCAGAAAAAACAAGGTGTGCACATTTTAGCTTCCTATGAACGTTTTTGCATAGGTCTGCCGGGCTGTGCGAAGCATGGATGAAATAAGAGATGCCACAAATTTTCCTTAAATTTCTGTTCTGTCAATATTTGATATGAATGGTTTCATTAAAAGTTTTCAAAAATTATTATAGAACCAGAATCAAAAAATATTACAGAAACTATCTGCATAGATAGTTTCTGTAATATTTTTTGCGAGCGATAGATAGCGAGGAGATAGTTTCTGTAAACAAGCGAGGAAAAAAATGTCATAATTGCAAAGTAACCAATCACAGAAAATGTTTATATAAAATTGGCGTATCTGTTATCCCTTTAAGGATTTGTGAGGTTCACTGTCCTTAAACTCCGAATCTGAGGTACCCATATCATGAAAGCAAGGACCTGGTATTTTCATCAAATGTTATCGTCAATTCCACTGAAAAAGTGAAAACGCACTTTCTACGTTCTTCTTATAACCCTGTTTTCGAAAATTTATTCAATTTCCCTCCCACCTTAATATAAGGATTCGCTTACTAATTGCACAATTCTACAATCTGACCAATAAATCAATCAAAGGAGTTTTAAAACAAGCGAGGAAAAAAATGTCATAATTGCAAAGTAACCAATCACAGAAAATGTTTATATGAATGCAAAATTTACAGCAGAAGTTAAGAAAAGAAAAGCGAATTGAAAATAATTTACTGCAATCTGAGAATCACCACTTGAATACATTTCCGAGAAATTCATTTCAGTGTAAAGCTAGGTTCCGTTAATAAAATCAAAATGTTATGACGAACTTCCATAGGAAATCATTTATTTAATGAAAACTTGATATATTGCTGTTTTCGATTTACTTTTGAATTCCTTCTTTTCAAACTGATCAAATTGCATCGATCAAATTATTAAATATTTATACTTAAAATAATATCCCAGAAGCATTTATACTTTCAGCATATATATAACAATTTCTAATTTAAGCATATAAAATTTAGAATTCGCAGTATTTTCAGTACTATGCTCCAGTGACAGAAATGATATAAAATTGATTCTTAACGTCATTTGAAGAATTTGTCAATGATAAATATTGACTAATATTTAATTATTGAGAAACTGGTAATGGGGCAAAGATTAAAGTAAGTGTATGTGTTAGAATTTCTAATTAATATAGTGTCTAAAAATAACTTTCTAATCACTCGAACACCAGCTTTATAATTACTTTAATCTTTAAGTTGTTGTGACTACTTAATTTATTATAGAATCAAAAGACTGGGTTGACAGAGTTCTTTCTGAAACTATATAAGCTAGGGATATCTTCTCAAAGTGTCTACTACTTTTTGTCTTCCTATTCAACAAACTACATGGCTCTCACCATCTTTTGGACAAATAAATCTTGTGAAATTAAAGTTGGTCTATTCTTTACAATTATGGGGAATAAATATGAATTAAGAAATAAACGATTGTTTCTTCAAGGATTATTTTGCACATGCAAACACGCTCCCCTACACACAAAATTTCTCTATCACACACACAAAACACAAATGATAATTATTTATCTGCACACACATAATTTTTCTTCTATAGAGAAACTTGTCTATGTGATTTGATATTTCTTACCCAAAGAAAGAACTTATCACTTTTTTAAGAGTTAGAACTATTTCAGCGCTTAATATATGGCACAAAATGGCTAAAATAATAAAATAATGTCAACTGCAATAACGTCCTTCTGACTCAGGTATTTCGATATTGAATTTCTGCCTCGCGCAAGTCAATTATATATGGCAGTAAGGATAAAAATAAGTGAAAAATAATTTTCCGTGACCATTTCCTTTTCACCTCTCTTATAGAAATCTTGCTGGAATGCTCACTTCGCTGAAAAAGAAGAAAATATTTTCGCTTCCGTTCTTTTCGATTTGTTGAAAACTCTTTTCACACAGTTTGTTTACTTAATATTTTTACTTCAATTGCTTTTTTTCTAAATGGTGGTTTATATTCGAGTGCACATATCTGAGATATAAAGTTTTGGGAAGAAACTCTGCTCTTTTCATTCGAAAAGATAAATATTTTTTTTCCTTACTTTGCTCAGAAAATGCCTTTTTCCTTTTGCCTCTTAACGGTTCTGTGTTCTTAAGAATCTCTCGATAATTTTTTGGAACATTTCTGGCAATTTTTTTTTTGTTTTTGTTTAGGTTTAGGTAGAGGAGTCAACCTGAAGAACGTTCTGCGAGGTAGTATTGAGATATATATTTTTATCTAGAAAAATTAGTTTAAATATTTTTTTTGTGCTTTTGCTTCCGAAAATCATATGAGTTGGTAAGGTCATTTTATCGTGTCGAAAATGGAAAAATTAAATTTGTATTGTACTCAAGGAAAAAAAATTATGATTTCAGAAGTTTTTTCAGTATTTTTAAGGTGGTAATGTCTAATGAGATTGAATCAAATTCTTAGAAATTTTTATTACTAAATAAAATTTGTTAATATTAAATTTTTAACAGTAAATTCATAAATATCTTTCATAAATTTCGCCAAACATCTTATGCTCAAAACGTATTATCCGTCGAAATTCCTTTTGATCACAAATATCAGTAATTTCTCCATGATCATCTAATAATAACATGATAATTCGATTTTTAAAATGATGATAATAACTCTAACTGCACAAAATAGGACTATGATATTTAAGATTCTGAATATTTCGAACGCATTGCAATATCATGAAAATATCGTAATACTATTATTGGTCATTTGCTGACAACAGAAAAATACAGGGTAAATACAAAATTTTTCGCTAATGCAATTTTTTTTATAAATGAATTATTATAATGTGGCATATAATTATTTCTTTCTATCGTAAAGGTATTTATGAATTTTTTTAACCAATCCATTTTTGTTAGTAAATTTCAATGTGAAAAGTTCGAGAAACGCCAGAACGATATTCTAATTCTTGCAATGTATTGTCCAACATTTCGGCTATCACACTAGACAGAACATCTGTGATCCTATTTTCAGTGTCTTTATATCTTGAACTTACGTTGCAAGCATTCTGTCCATTACGTATCCTTAATATTGTCCTTAAATAGTAATGACAAAATTGGATTTATGCAAAAAAATCAATGCAAATACACGCTGATCTTTTTCCTTCGTCGATGCCATTTTGAAAACAATTTTAAATCTTCATTTAATGCATTAGTTGCGCGATGTGTCGGACTAAAAGAAATTATGAACACGATTATTCTATCTTAACCCTACACTGGGGAGGTGAAAATTTAGGATTTAACTGGGGAGGAGACCGCATTTTCTTTGCACTCAAATTAAAGTTTTTAATGAAAATCAGGCAATATATTCTGCAGATATTTTTCTTGATATATAAACATATTTTAGAAACTTTCCATATCTATTAACATTGAAAAAAGTAATCGCGTTTGAACATACATTTTTTTTTCAAATTACATGTTGAAACAAATAATATTCCTGAAAAACATATTATTTTTTATTTTTCCAGTATACAATGATATATATAAAACAATATAATAGAATTTTTTTTATCGGCATCATTTATATACAGAAACTTGTGAACAATCATAGAACGGTTTTCAAGGACATTTTAAACACACAGGTTAAGAATTAGTATAAAAATCAGTCTGTAAATTCTGTAGATATTTCTCTTCGTGTATTTATATATTATAGAAATTTTTCTAAATAAGTTATCACTTGAGAAGCTAATTATATTTGAACATACACATCAGAATCTTTTGAATCCGAACTTTCATCTAAAATATCTTCTGTACCATTATCCTTATCATTTAAATCACTTTCTGCTTCATTTAAAAATCTCTGGAGCTCTGCTTTATAACGAGGATCTGTATGTTGGATGATGTTTCGAACACCAAGATTTAGAGCTATCTGCTAAGCCTTGTATAATACTGGAACATTAAAAGGGAGATGCGATCTTACAGACGTCACGCAAAGAAATAGCTGAAATATTTAAAAAAACCATTCTGCTTAAAAAAGTGCACGTGTAGTGAAGGTTAGGAAAATAGAAGCTACAGGGTTAATCCTTTCGATTGAACTGAAAATAAAATAGGGGTGACCGAAAGTCCATTCTTAGTGGTATCAGATACCGCACCTCTAGAGTTAAGGGTTAATCTCTATCATCAGAGGGTGACCATGAATTCAAAAGGTGACAATATTCAAAATTTTCATTGCTTATACCGTTCCATTATTATCTGTTCTTTTTACGAAATAATGAAATCCAGTTTCGAACTAACCATTCTGTTGAATTATTTCTTTATCATTAGATATGAATTGAATTAAATCTAGACAAGACCTTTATCAAAAGATTTTTTCATTAATTTTCAGACGAAAATTATATAGTTATTCATTTCTCAGCATCAAAACTTTTTCCCCTGATGCATTGATTTTTTTCCTCTTGATGGATAAAAGAAGTCGGACTCGTATGGAGTCACTTATGCAAGAATTCTACCAGTTCTTAAAATTTTGAAGATATTCAAAATAAATGATTGGACAATATTTCTGAATCTCAATTGTAGGAAGAATAGTCAAGTGTGGCGTAGTGAAAGTTATTTTATTTTTTTTGCCGTGCATTAGTTGCATTAGTTGTGAGAAGTCTTATCTTGGCTTAGAGAATATTGCGGATACGAAAGAAACATCTTTTGGACTGAAAGAATGTTTTAAATTTCACCAAAAATTCAATGAACTATACTTTATACAACAATTACTGTCCAATAATTAGCCAATGATTTTTTCTACATTTATACTTGTACATGGACAACGATTATGTTGACTATTTTAGAACTCTTACTTAAACAGTGTGGGCTATTTTTCCCTCAAAGTCCTGCATACGGTGCCATTAAACAATTAAAAATGTTATTTGTGACCAGTTTCAAAGTTTTTGAAGTGTTCATTTGTTAAATAATTTAATGAGAATTTTCAGAGCAACTACACTATGCATTTTGTGTTCAGTCATCATATGACGAATAAACATTTGACTAAATGAAGAAAAAACTGCTGACAAACATTCATACTTTAAACTACCGGAAAAGTGTTTTGTGGCAGAAAATCCAAACTCCATTCTTGGATTGTATAATGAAGAGTCCAGAAGAGTCAGTAAAGAATTAAACTACGCCTTTTTTAAGAACACACATTAGAATGGCACTTGCAACAAACAATGCCACACAAGCAGAAAGTGACTACTAGACAATCGTAAAATAACAAAACTCTAATAGAGAATTCGCTGTAGGCTTCGTTTAATTACTTACAGAATTCAATTTAGTTGCCAACTACTCCCCTTCACAGACTCTGTCTCTTAGGTGTCTGCAGACTCTGTAAGAGGACATTAGATATTCGACAACAAACGCCAAAATTCGAGTCGTAATGGATTTATCGTCTATATATTCCGGCACAAAATTCGTCACAAAATGGTCACCAAACCCGAGTGTCACTGCTCTGTCCCTCATTCAGCAGTCGTAAACCTTTTCCTTACTAGAAAAATAACTGCTCAGGGAAGTAATATTATAAAATCGTTATATTATTATTGTCGCCTGTAACAATATTTATGGAAGTAGTCTTGAGCTATTAAAATAGCTCACTTATAATTTGTAATTCTCTATATTTCTATTTCTGGTTCATTACAGAAAGTAAACGGAGAAAATTAAAAAAAAACATGAATGAAGGGTAATCGAATTAACTCGTTAAATAAAAAATGAACTAAATTTAACGAAGAATTTAGGAGATATTTTTCTTTAATTGCGTCCGACTCACACTTCGAATGTCTTGATATATATCGATGTTTCTCTTCGTTTTAATTATATCGTTATTCTTCATGTTTTCTAGGAATTGTTTAATTTTGACCTTTTGAATCCATTCGACATCAAGAAAAATGTCGCTTACAAAAATATTTGCTTCGAGTTGTTTCAATTGTGAATTAAAATATGAAAGTGCACGAAGCGTTTAACTTTGAAATAAGAGGGAATGAATAGTTTGTGAAAAAAGATGGATATTTAAAAAATTATCGAAGAGGGGAAAACTGAGAGGTGATTGCCAAAATCAAATATAAAAATTGGAAAAATATGACATTTCGATTTAACCCTTTAAAAGGCCATTTTTTTTCTAGTCATATTATGTTAAAATATTTTTAGGCTTGAAATTAGAATAAGAAAAGGGATTCATTTAGTTTATTAGATAAATTTAATTTGATTAATTAATTCATTTGGTTAATCAATAATTAAGTAACAAATCAAGACGCATCATTTTGCCTGAGATAAAGAACTGAAGCATCTAAGTTTCTGACTTACTAAAGAAATTTGTCAGAACTTATGCCAATCTACATAATTTTATACAAAGAATTTTATACGAAGATTGATAAATTTGGTGGGAAGCATATTTCCCACGGCCCTAGAAAGAGTTAAGCAAAAAAGAAAAAAAAATCACTATTTAAAAGTGTTTATAAATGATTTTTAGATTACTATTTGACCAAATTAGTTATTTCCTATTTAAATATTACTTATTTCCTTATTTAATTATTCGGATATTTTTACACATAAGCAATTAAAGTAGTCTTCTCGTACTTACATTCTCGCATAATATTTAATAAAGGTATTATAATTCGCCCTCTACATACTTCCTAACAAAAGTATTATATTCCCATCCCTTACATAAAATACTAGGGCATGAGTTAGAGATTGCCCGTTAGTGCCCATGATTTTATTTTCCTGTACATGACGAATTTTTGCTTCGCAGGTTGGTGAAGAAATTCTAATCTGCGTTTTGTTTGTCAAACCGACTAAAACCAAAATTTAAGAGAAAACTATAATTATAAAAACTAACTAGCATACCAAATTTTTAACATTTAAGTCACTTTATTTTATTTAGTTGCATTGCATTCATTGACTCAAGACTAAGTCGTTGCAGTTTTCATTTATCGTATTTCCATGCATATGAAAATACGAACTAACTTACAGTCATTCGGTGAACAGATATGGTTAAAATATTTCATGCATCTCTCTTCTTACGTTTTGTAATTAAATTTCTATTTGAAATCCAACGAATAGATAGACATTTCTCCTATGAATGGATATCGTTCAAATTTTAAAGAATATTATTGTAAAAATTATGTACCAAATTTCATTTGCCTTGGGTAGAAAGCTTTTGATTATCGTTTTTATAGACAGACAAACGGACATAATTTTCAAAATACGTTTTTCAGATTCGTTGTAGCCTGAAACATGGAAATTAACGAACCATGATTTCGATTTTTTCCCTTTGTATAATTCGAATACAATCATTTAATGACGTTATAATGTTATATTTTTCAGCTAACCTATTCTGCTAAGACTATATACAAACCTATAGATAGTTAACCAATATGCGAATTTAATTCATAAGTTTACTCAAATCTCTAATTATGATAAAACCATGTATTAAGCTTTATCGACATTAGCGAGCTCTTTTTTTCGTCTTTTTTTTATAGTTTTCACATGAAACCGAAAGCAATTACCAGCAGACCAGTTTCGTCAAAAATTGACAGAAATGTTCCATTTTTACTCACGGCCGTCTATTAAATTTCATCCATTTAGCATACATTTTTGGTTACCATGATATGAAACATAAGACCAAACATAATTCCATAAATGCTATTTTCTGAGTGAGAAATGTCTAAGAAGTGCAAAAGTCTCCAAAATCTCAAAATGCAATTTTCTGACGATTGTAGTATTTTGTCTTAGTCTATTTCATAAAAGAATAAAAAAAAACATAAGTAGGATTTTTGACAAAATGAAATGTTCATAATTATTTTCCTTTCATCGAATAAAAATGAACACACTATATTAAAACTATTCTAAATAATTAAGACAATGATGTAATTTTATAGAAACGAATTAAAAATGTCTGCAATTTCAAAAATGCTCAGATTTATTTATAATTATTAATATCTTTTAACTGTAGACATGATTTTAAACACATTATAGATATATAAAAAATCCAATAACTTAAACATGCTACTAGAAGATTTCGGAATTTTTTAGTTTATCATGAAAATAAGTAATTAGATAATAAAGAAATTCTATGAATTCATCGTATGCCACTTTCGACAGCAGACTAAATACAAAGATGCTTTGTATGTATACATTAAATCAGGTGTTAGACGTCGTATATCTTTAAGATTGTATGGCTTCGAAATTTTGAAATGGATCTCTATTGCATACGATGAAGTAAAAACGCAGAAAATTTCTCAATCATTTTTTAAATATAAAATTAAAATTGCTATTCGACAATAACCACACTTTAAACTTTTAATTTGACGACATATTATCATTTAGATTCGAATACTGTTTCTACGAAAACGCAAGAAAATCGTGTTTTGCACGTCAGTTAAGAATCGTCGTATAAATCATATACTTAAATTTATCATTGCATATAAGTTACAAAGTATGTTCAACTCATGCATGTTAAGATGATAGCCAAAACAAATTAAAAGGTTAAAAATTAAAAAAAAAATCTAAAAAAAAATTCTATTGATTTTTTTTGCACGGAAAGTGAGGTGAAAACAATTCTGGTCATCGAAATATTTTGAATTAGTATGGTATGTTGAATTAGTATGGTATGTAAATTCATTTTATGCCAGAAAACAGAAAAAAAATAACGAGAAATTAACTGCATTAGAAATAACATTCGAAATTTATTATTATATTTTCTATTGCATTCTTCTAAAATACTAAATTGGACATAGAGACAATCAATAACCTATTTTTATTTAACATTTTAGAGTGGCAACATTGACATTTTTATCGAATGAATACAGAGAATGAATCGAATTTTATCAAATGAATATCGACAAAGGCAATGTATCAAGTCCTAACTACGCCTTATTTTCTAGATATATATAAATACCAACTAATAATATAAAAAATATGTATGCTAAATGAATAATAACAAGTAGTAAAATAAATAGTAGTTTAGTAGTGTATAAAGTAGTAGTAGTTTATGAGTAGTATAGTAGTTTATAAAGTTCCGACCATTCATCCATCTAAAATATTCCACATCAATTTCACAACATTTTTTACTGCACAGATATTAAAAAATCGGTGAAAAGAATAACGAGCGATTTTCTTTGAAAATAAAAATAACAAATGAAGAAACAGACATCACGAATCGATAGCATTCGGCCATAAAAAGTTTAAGGAATAATTGCAAGAGAAAGAGGACGAAATAGCATTTTTATCTGGTCATCAAATGAATAATACGATAACAAAAGAAGAGAGAAAAAAGGTGCCGAAGACTGTTTAATAATACTATTGAGGAAAGAAAATAACAATAAAAAAAGTCACTAACTGATAATATTAAGAGAAAAACAGGAAAAATGGGATTAATGATGCAGTAACTATTACCAATACAAGAAATAAACACTGCGTACTCCCGAATATTTTGGAAGTCGATAATCAATACATAAATCCGAATTGAATTTCAAGCATCGTTACATTGTATTGTTCAGTTCTATAAATTACTTTATTTATCATTTATATATTACTATCCGTCTTCAGCGGCTAGTTGGCTCCCTGGAATCGATGGTTGCTACGATTTTAGAGTAAATATTTTGCATGACTTTTTCTTATAGGCTATATACACATGTATGTATTACTATTTCTGTGTAAGCATTTTAAAAATTTTATTCTGAAGATTTTATATATAATTTTATGAAAATAAAGTCTGCAGAGCATTTTGTATTACAATATTGTTGTTAGAAGAAAAGAATTCGAAATTTCTGACTTAAAACAAAATTTCTGTGATATTAAAATTCGAATAGTATTAAGAAATTAAATATTCTTGGGTTATTCTAAATTACCAAAAATATTTCATGTTATGAATGAAATGTTATTTTGTACTAATTTTATCATTTCATTTTAATTACAACTGATTTAATACGTGATACTAATATACGAAAATAATTACTTAGAATTTAGTAGAATGCTAAAGCTACAATTACTTTAAAAAATAAAATAAAGTCCTTAAATTTACACATTTTATTTTAATTACAGTGGATTCAAATATGTGATATCAATATATGTAAATAATTACTTAGAATTCAAAAGAATGCTGAAGCTACAATTTCTTTGAAAAATAAATTCCTTATATTTACACTATTTGTTTTAAGCCACAAGGCCCTGCCCAGTTAAATAGAAATTGTTCACTTGCCAAAAATTATTTTCAACTACCAAAATTGTTTTATTTGGAAGATTTTTAAATCCCTTAACACGTGAACAATAAGATGTGACTAAAATGAAAAGAACGAACTCCATTGCAATAGCTTTCAACTCATGAAAGTCTTTTGGTATACGGTTTACGCCAAGTGAAGGTCAATTACATATTGAAACTGGAGTGGATAACGAAAAAGAAATTTCAGCACGTGTTCTTTTCCATTTCTACTTTCAAAGAAATATTTTTGGGGCTCTCTCTCTCTTTTCTGGAAAAGATGAAAAATATTTCAGCTAGCGGTTGTTGCGATTGAGAGAAAATATCTCTTTTCAAGGAATTTGTTTGTTAAATATTTTTATCTCTTTCAATTTTGCGAATGGGAATAAACATGTGAACAGAAATATCTGACATAGTTTTGAGTCTCATTCTTTTCACTCGTGGAAAAATAAATAAATATTTCTCACTCTTTTTTATTCTTTATCTTTTATATAAAACTATTGCTAGTTACTTTATAGGATTTCTGCTATTAGGAATTCCAAGCCATAAAGAAGATCAACCAATGTATCATTTTAATTTTATTGTTTAATATTTTGTTTAAATATGAATAGCTAGATAGAATAATTAAAGTAAGAATATTTGTGAGAAATGTCAGACGATATATTTAAATAAAGACATTTTTCGATGTTAGTGTAAAGAAAATATAATTATCTTCCATAATTTTACCCCCATATTTTAATCTGGAATCTATAAGGCTTTTTGAATTTGTCGGATGTGGGGAAATTTCAATTCGTTTTATGTTACTGCATTTACTTCCGTTTGCAACAATAATAATAATTAGTATTCATTTTTCTGTTTCTATTCATGCATTCTTTCGTATATTTAGCTATATATTAAGAACACAATTTGCGCATTGAAATACATTTTAAAAATTTAATGACAGTGATCTCTAAAAAAATGTTAGCCATGTTTTTATTAATGATTAGTAATGAAAAATTCCATTATTTTTCCACTGAAAATAAAGAATCATACTTTAATTGCATCCTTTGAATTGATTGATTTCGTGTTATTAATAATTAAATTCTAATTTATGATACATTGTTTTTTAAAAAAGACAACCGTTGTGTCTACATTCATTGAAAATGATTAAATATACAATGAGTTCGTAATCAAAATTCAGAATAAATCTTCTTGAAATTTTTTTAAATTTAAGGAAATTGCTAATTTAAGCGACAACAGTACGAACACACTCTTGAATATTGATTTATATCGATGAATTTCAATGCATTTTGCTTTTTAATTATATCGTTGACATTCGGAAGCTTCATTTTGTTTTGATGAATTCTTTCAATGCCACTGAAGAATTTATTCTAAAATATATTTATTATATGCGGATGAGTTTGAAATAGAATGTGAAAGAACACAAAGTGATTGGGCGAGAATTGTTGGGTTTGAAAACTCTTTAAAATAAAAGTCACGTTGTTATGAAACTCTTCATATAAATGAAATTTCACAGATGACTGTTAAATGAATTCTGTTGCTTATTATTAGCGTATAATCAATCTAGAAAGAGTCTGAGGCATATGCCAATGGTAAAAAAAGTAACTGATTTCAAATCAGAAGAATCTTTGTTTCCTTTTATTTTTATTAAATTCGCCTATAAGAAGCTCTAAAAGAAGCTTAGATTCCGAGATTAAATAGGCGCGATTCATTCTGCCAGTATTTCCTCTTATCTTTTTTCCTATCGTTGAGGATGAAGATTCTGAAGATTAGGTTTATTTTTCCTTGTTGAGTGCACTTCGGAATAAAACATGAATCCCCCGGTGATTTCAGTGCTTTGCATCGTCTGGGTAAGTTGAATCCGCAGATAATAAATAAATGGGACTAGAGTAATCTAACCAGAGACAATTATTTAGAATTTTGTGCTTAGCAAAATTAAAGTTCGGCCAGTTAAAAATGATAACATCAAAATTAGCAAGTCTTATAAAAATATAAGATCGTATGAAAACTTAATGCATTATATCTTTTACAGATAAAAAAATCGCATTGTAATTATAACATGAAGGCAATTTGATGTTCAAAATTGCTTTAATATTTAATATCTAAATAATAAACACCATCCAAAAATCCTTATAAGGAGTAACTATTATTAAATGCCTTGCTTCATAATCAACATTATCAGAGAACTATTTCTTTTAACCTAGAATATCATCAAAATAATTAATAAAAATAATAAATACATTAACTTTATATATATATCGACAAAATTTGTGAATGAGATCCTTAAACAAAAGTTTTTTTAAATGAATTCACAAACATATTAATGTTACGTAGATATTCTACTGTTGAAGATATAGACATAGTGTTATAGATATTCTAGTGTTGAGTGGAGAGCTAAACCAATTTATTAACTCAACTCAGAACTTAGAATTGAGAATACAGTAACTGACAAATATTCTGCTTTTATACAAGCAGAGAAAGTTCCAGAATACTCTTCAGGAGACAGTAAGAAAAGTCCAGAACACTTGTCTGGCAAACTAAAGAAATGTCCAGTATCTTCTGGAACATGAAATAAAGGAAAACATAAAATCAAGGAATTAAGTATTTACATATACTATTAATCGCATTGTCTCTAGCAGGATTCGAACCTAGGTCTCTTGATCCGAAGACCAGTGCCATGACTATTCGGCCATGGAGATTTGACTGTCTTTCTTCAATGCGGCAATAATATCAATTCTTTCCCCCTCAAATACGTCAAATACTGTACTCCAATTAATTACGTCAATCCTTTTATTTATCGTTAAATAGAAACAGTACCTTCGCAGTGTAAAATAACTCGGAGTTAGATGTGAAATGACATTTAGAGTTACGAGTCCCATTAAATTATTCTTTAAGAAAATGGCACGTTCTCAGTATAGATTCTTTTATAATTCGCTTAATTTCTTCTGATTTAAACTGATAATGTTCTTCAACATCGTCACTTCCATTGTGGTAAAGATTAGCCACATTTTCTTTTGACATTTTCAAATCTCGAGTTCACTTGCACACAAAAAGCTAGCAAGAGAAATTTCTTGCAAATCGATTTCATACAAAATTTGAAAGAAATCTACTGAATTTGTCGTAATTCAAATTTCAAATCTTTTGTTCAAGACATTTTTGAATTATCGATTCACAGGCATATTTAATGCTAAAAATGCGTTTTTCGGACTCAGAGAGGTCTGTGGGAAATGAAATGGAGAGGATGAGGAAAGTGTGAAATACTCATCCATTTCGCTATACCTCATTTTAAAATAAGCAGAAAGGAACAATTTCACTGCATTTCCTTTAATTATAGCACATGAAACATGCTTGCGTTTCCATTCTCTGCTGAAAAACAAATTACAACGAAGTAGAGGATCGCGTTTCTACATCCAGGTGTCGAATAGATTTTTCGTTATAACGACATGAATTTAGAATGGAACATAAGTATCAAAATTATAAATGAGGTATTAAGATGTATTTTGTATTTTAATTAATATTTTCTAAAAGGTGACTTGTTTTGCAATTCAGACAGAATTAAAAAAAAAAGATATAAGAAATATAGTTTTTAATCCCCTTTTAAATTTTATTTTCTTAATGCTTCATAGCTAAATACCTGAAAATTTTATGCAGAAAGTTAAATTTTAAATTTTGTCTATACTATTGCTTGACCACTCTCACTGCTATGGAATTTTTTGAATCCTTTAAACACTTGAATATGATTTAGTAGGGGGTAAACATGTTGAAAAATAAATATTTAAAAAAAATATTAAAACAATCGCAAATATTTGAATAATTATTAAATTTAAATTTTTTCAGAATTTATATTAAAATATTTTACTAAAATATTACTATAATAATATATTTTAAACTGTAAAAGATTTTTCAGATATGTTGAAAATATCAAAATTATCAAGGAAGTTCGCATACAGAATTATTAATGTTTAAAAATTGCTTTTAATTTGTTTTTATATATAATATTCAAAATTAAATTTTAAATTATCTATAAGTGCTAAGATATGTAGAAACTGCTTACATTATGAAAATTACTAATCATTTTTGGCACTGAATTTACCCATCGCAAAAGTCAATTATATATAGAACTGGGGATAAAAAAACAAATCAAAACAAAACAATTCGTGCCTATTTCTTTTTCACCTCTCGCTTAGAAATCTTTCCAGAAGTTTTTCCCTTTTAGGAAAGGTAAAAATTATTTCTACTCGGATTCAATATGATCTGTTGAGAACTCTTCTCATACATTTTTTTGTTTGATATTTTTATCTCTATTTTTTTTTAAATGGCGGTTTATATATGAGTGCACATGTCTGAGATATAAAGTTTGGAGGGGAAAATCTGCTCTTTTCATTTGAAAAGATAAATATAATTTTTGCTTTTTCTTTCGCTGGAAAACTATATTTTTTAGCTCTTAACTTTTTTATGCCCTCAAGAATCTAGTCATTTCTTGATATTTTAGATGTTATTCTTTTATTTAAGTTTAGGTCGAAAGGTCAACCTGAAGAGCTATCTGCAAGGCAATTTTGGGATATATATTTATATCAAGCGTCCTATGTTTGAGAATATTAAATTCTATTTATACATTTTTCTCTATTTTTGATTCTGAAATCCACAGGTTAATTTATTGCTCAGAAATTGAGAAAAATTCATTTGAAGTCATGTTTATTATATTGGCGAACAGTTATAGTAAAAGCGTTCCTGGTACAAATCAGAAGTATATGCATAACATATGTACGTGTTCTCAGAAGTTAATTTTCATGAATTAACTAGATGATATAATCTACGCCGGCTGGGATTACAACACTTTAAAGTTTAATTCTTTTAAAATTATCTTTCTATAAAATATTATAATCCTTATAATGTTTGTAATCACGTCTTTTCGAAATAACAGTTGATTTTCTCTATAACTTTGAAATGTTTGTTATATTAGATATGTAAATTCTGTTTACACATAATATAGTATAAAAATTGTTTAAAAAAACGTTTTTAGAGACAATTACTTAAAAATTAATCTTTCATTAATAAAAAGTTTAATAATAAACTTAATCAATATTTTTTCCTACTACAAATTGTTAATCGTTTCTGTTTCTATAATTGACTCTCAAAAATTTGCTCATGTATTCTAGCAGCAAATTTTCGTATGTAGTCTTGTTAATAACCATGAGTCGTTTAAATTTGAGAGGTGCACTAATGTAGTTTTTTGGCAATCGTTAAATTGTTGCTTTAAAACAAATTAGTAAAATTGTAAACAAATAGGTAGTAATAGAGAAGTTCAAAGATTTAACGTGGCTTAGAAAGGGAGTATCTATAAATATCTTTATTTCAGAATTGACTACTATAAATTTTTATAAAAGTAATGTCGATTGAAAAAATTGCACAGAAATGAATTTTATATTATTAAAAAGGCGACATTTTAAACTTTATTAAAGACTTTGTCAATTCAAATATTTTTTTTTAATTTTGAAACAATTTCTTGATTTGTAAAAAGTTGAAACATTTAGATTTGACTAAATGTTTGAAGAAAAATTATGGTATTTATCATTCCTACATCAGTTTTGTATTGTAGTATAAGAATATACATAAATTAATTTTGATATATAAATTAAACTTTAATATTTGATCCGATGCAATAACATTTGTGTTAACAAATAATATTTGTGATATATAAAAGCTAAGCATTTTGTCGTTTGTCATATATATAGAGCTTCCTATAGTAGCATGAACGATTTTTTTTTAAATTTAGCTTAAGCAGCAAAAATTAAAGTGAAAAATGAGAAATTTATTGTATAGGTGCATGAAGTTTCCATTTGTGTGATATTTATTTTTCTTATATTGATTAATGGGACAAAAGCATAATAAAGGTTTATCTCCGAAAATAGTAATAATAAATAAAAAAAAGTGTCATTGATCGATACAGTTCACACACAAAAAAGATCAATAGATGAACTGCAGGAAAAAAGAAGATGAAATAGCATCTTTATTTCATCATCAAAAGCACAATATATATAAAAAAAGAAATTGGTCAATACCTTCTTCATTGGATGTCGAAGAGCGATTCATTCTACTGTCGTAAAAAAAAAGAAGCAGCTATAAAAAGATTTCTCTAAAGGGAATCACTAAAAGCTAAACAATAGAATCGGAACAAATGGGAATGTTTCTTTATCAACAAAGAAAATAAAAGTCAACGAACTCGAGAATATTGTGTGCCTTGTAAACAACACACGATCTATCTGAACCAGACATAATTCGAAATAATTCTAATCTTGCACACTCTATAACAAGAATATGTCCTTCGTTTGACAAAGCTTTACAATTTTATGTACTATTTGAGGGATGTATTGCTTTATGAGAAAATGAAATATTCTGTTGTATTTTTATGTTTGTGAAATGTTATTTAAATATTTCGAATTAATTGTTTTAATAATAAGTGTATTATTTAGATTTTGTGATTCATATATAGTTTAAAATTTTTTCTCCCTGAGAATTAATATTATTTTACGCTTCAAAATGCACTATTTTGTATATATTCGAAGTTTCAAACAACGTCATGGTTGCAGGAAATATTACTGTTTGCAAAAATAATCGAAGTTTTCTGACAATTATACACTTGATATTATTATTGTTTAAAATACTGCATTTAAAATTATTATATAATTATTTTTACTATTGTTTAATAAAACTCTATTATCAGAAAAGTGTGTCATATAAATAGCATTAACATTTTCTTACAATACTTCTCTAACTCGCATTATTTTCATATATTTATTCTTATATTCAGTTAAGTTTAAATACCTAATAGTGCATGAGACTTTACAGACCAGAAATTTGGATTACAAAACATTTAAACTAAATAGAACTTTTAACTAAATAATTATAAAAACAATGAAATATTTAATTATTTTCTTATATTTCCTATTCCTATTGCATAGAAAATGTCTTAAATTTGAAAAAGTGCAATTTAAATACTCGAAAAAATTTATCGTAAACTATTATAAAGATGACTTAGTTTAAGAAATGACAATCTATTAATATTTTAAAGGGAATAGAATATAACTTTTCCGTGACTGCACAAAAATCGCGAATATAAAAAAGTACATAATATTTATTTCTTTAACGAATAATGCGTTAAAAACATAATCCTCAATAAAAACCTCAACTGGCATATCAAAAACACTCATCCAGCTAATTAAATTTACCAATCTCTTGTACATTCCACTAGATTTCGAATGAGCACTCACAATAAACATTATCAATACTCTATTTCGACAGAAATTTAATCTTTTTGCAACATATTATTGAAATAAGCGCTTGTTAGAAAGGGAGACTCTTTCGGTCCTATGATTGATTCTGATTTCACTTTTCAGTGGGTTTTTTTATTGCAATTTTTACTTGTGCTATAATTAAAGTTTTAAGAAAAATAAATTAATATTTGAACATCAGTGCTTCTCAAATATCCTTATTTTAGAAAGTTTAGAGATTGGAGATCGATATAAGTTATACGTCACGGCTCAAACTAACAACATACGTTAGCAATTTTCCTAATGTAGAATCAAACTTACTACTGAGTTTTCTTAACCATTTAATTTGTTTAGATGTTATAGGATAAAAGAACATTTACCACCCTTTAGATGTTATTTATTTCTTCAGAAATTCCTGATGACGATTAGGAGTAAAAAAAGAAATCATATTATACCCCGGGCATCCCTTGTCATGCTTACGTCTCTGAATTAAGATGTTACTTTCTAACTTATACATTCATCAGAATTAGCCTGATGCAAAAGTAAAATTATCTACAATTTAACAGGTATATACTTTCTAATCTGTCAGTACAATACCATTCAGACTGGTATAAGAGCCAGAGCATACTCCAGATACATGCTTTTATTCCAAATTGTTGTACTGTGTTATAAAGTTTAGATATGAATTTATTTTAAAGGATAAGGTTAAAATATGATATTTGAAATATATATGATAAATTTACAGATGCATTAAGTGGTTCAATATATTAATAATTTAAAGTACAGTTGCAATCTATGCTAATCTTGTCATGATGGAATATATTAAACTGTAGAAGCATTTAAAATTAATGATTTAGCTTCATTTCCAAATTTATGAATACCAAAGAATGAGAGGTGATAAACTCCGAAATTTGTAATAATAAATGAGTAAAGCGGAATGCAAGATTTAAAAAAAATTCTCACGAACTCTCCCACATTCTTCCTCGGGCACTCATGCACCCTCTCGTATGCATGTACACATACTCGCGTATGCACAACAAGCACTGACTCGCATACAAATGCACAAATAGAAAAACAAATAATTTTAGGATCAATGAAATTAATTACATCATTACTTCATCATAAAATGTGTAATAACGATAAAAAATAGGAGAATATAAAAATAGGTAACTTTAAGAGATAGGGTAAATAATCGCATCCTTATTTCATCATACACGTATAATAATGATAAAAAAAACAAGCTCAACAAAGCATTCTATTTTTACAATTAGAAACTGCAACGAAATTTTACCCTAAACGGCATTATCAAAACAGAAACAATACATATTTTGATGTTCTAATGAATTTTAAAGGAAAAAAATTCTACATTTTCTGCAATATTTTCCTTCGGTAAATAGAATGAAAGTCGGCAAAAAATAAATAAAATTCGGAATACATTTTACATTATAAATAGCTCAAAATATGATAGAATTTTCTTATTTTATAAAATAATGAAATTTAATTTTATTACCTGACTCTAAGAAACAATGTTTTAACATAACAAGATGATGTTGGTTAAGTATTCAGAATAAGTTATTATTCCAAACTTAATTATTTCAGGAATTGGGATTCAAATCTATTTGATATTTATAATTCTCAGTCATTATATTTAAATGTTAATCTATTTTTCACTTACGGTGCATTCATATTCATGTATTTTTATATGTTCAGAGAATGTTAAATTTTCACAGTTATAAAATAAAATATTAATGCAATTCATACCAAAGAATGGCATTCAATGAATATTCATTAATTAAAATTGTTGTTCCGAATTCGAAGAATTTCATCTCTATACTTAGGAATGATTCATAATTGAGTTATTGTCATTCCTTACATATTTGAATTAATTTTGATTAAAGAAAGAAATTTTATCATGTAAAAATTTTAATCAAGGGATTTATTATTTAATCAACTAATTTTATTTTAGCATTTTTTGAAAATAGAATTTCGAAATATGTTTCTTTT
Source organism: Argiope aurantia (assembly GCA_026543865.1). Classification (NCBI taxonomy): domain Eukaryota; kingdom Metazoa; phylum Arthropoda; class Arachnida; order Araneae; family Araneidae; genus Argiope; species Argiope aurantia. The sequence goes on along the minus strand of JAPMOR010061335.1, from coordinate 26,018 downwards.
ACAAATTACAATTATAATTACATAATTTCACATGTTTAGTCGAAAAATACTATATATATATATATGTAATGATATTTCAACTCTAATTTCAATTTAATTCATTTTCAAGATTTTCTCTTAATTTAGCCCATAGTAACTTTATTCTAAAATATTTCGTGATCCAAGTCCACTGTCTCTACTTAATTAATTCAAGAGAAGCTTTGTTAAATTGCAGAATCAACTAAAAGTCTAACTTTCCCACACTCCGCGTGAAGAGGCAAAATACCGCTGATGAGGCAAATTCTTTTTTAAAATCTCCCTGTGTTTCTCCTACCTTCTTCGCGCGTGTAACAAAAATCCCTGTCGAAATCTCGTAATATGTTAGCACTATGAAGAAATGTTTTTCCTATCAAAATCATAGGTTATATAAGACCAGGGATAAAATGTCCAAGAGCTTTTTCCTCATTCCTTTTCTGTGTCGTTCTGTGTGCTCATCGCTTGTACATATGCCTGCTTCTTAAAAATGAAATAAAACGACGTCACGAAATAGCAAGTCTCTTCACTGTCTTCAAACTGCATTCTGCTTTACATAAAATAATGCTTACATATTAAAAAGTCGACAAGGATAGTTGCCTGTGAAAAATTGTCAAATGAACTGAAAGAATTAAAATTAAATCCGCGTGAAAGGAAAATGAATCATGCAATAGCTCTTCGGCGACGTTCTTCGTTCCGGCCAGTCGTCTCCTGTGTTTCCGTGGCGAAGCTTTTTCACCACCGTCTCCTTCGACTGCCTCCGGCCACATCGTTTCACGCAAACCGTAGTCCAGGGTCCGGTCCAGTTCCCGTTGAATCCCCTGCATTCCGTCATGTTACCGCATCGTTGATGGTACCGTGCCTAACCTGTGGCTTCATTCGACACTGCTGCTTAATACCCTTGTGCTTGTGCTCCATATCGTCATGTGCGTGCTTCTTATATCCTCAAGGAGTTGGGGCTCCTTGTTATCATTAAAATTTTCTGGTTCCTTACCTATGATGAATAATCCCGATCTCGACGTCATTTTCTTGTTATATCATCCCCACAATACTCGCCAGTGGCCTCCTGTGCCAGATTGAATCACCCAAATTTCGAAAATATCACTTGTGTGTTATATTATCAAATCAATAGAAAAATACCTGCCGTAGTCTCCATTTTCAGTGCTCAAAATTGCATTTTTGTGATTAATTAAAAAAGTGATAATTCATCAAAAAAGTATTTAGTGTTTCCAGACTCAACGGTGAAAATCAAGATTTATGTTTGTGTTTTTCTTTTCTTCTGATTTTCCTTTTTGAATTTTAGAATTATTGTAAGTTATATTTTTATAGTATTATTTAAAATATTGAATTTTTAGTCTTTTATCGTCTATTTTCTTAAAATTTTATGCTTAAATTTATAATGTTTTTTATTTGAAATATACTTGAATGTTGTTAAGATCTGGAAAAATGACTGACCAAGATAAAACAAATGTATCCAATTCTCAAGGTTCAGAAGTTAAAATTGATAAAAAAGAAAATGAACAAATATCCCAAGAACTCTCCATAATCCCTTTTGATCCCGAAAATGGGATGAAGATGGATTTATGGTTGGGATATATTAACAAAATTTGTCAAGAAAATAACAAGAATGATTTGTGGAAAATTAAAAATATTGCTAAATTTCTAAAAGGGTCAGCTTTAACACATTATATAAATATTTGTTTAAATATTGATAATTTTAATGATTTATGTTGTATATTCACTGAACAATTTATTCAACCCAATATTGTTAATTTTTCTGACTTTTCACAATTGAAATTTGATTCAAAAAAGGCTAAATTAGTTGATTATTTCCATCAAAAATTAAATTATGGCAGACAGATAGGCCTTAATCCACAACTAATTTTAGAAAGTCTTACTGATGGTCTGCCAATTCAACTAAAACAATTAGTTGGCATAAAAGCTCCTAATACCCCTACAGAATGGGTTACAATAACAACTAAACTATTAAAGATGGAAGAATCTTCAGAACCAAACCCAGGCAGATATAATGAAATTAAAATCAGAATAAGGCAACCAGCACCTTTTACACCTAGGCATAATTTTAATTATAGATTTCAAAATTCTTTTACTCCTCGAGCTCCCAATAATTTTAGACAAAATTATCATAATTCAATAAGGCCATGTCCCAATAATTACAATAACTATAATCATAATTTGCATTTTCAACAAAGATTACCACCTTCTCCATGTAGAATTTGTACCCAAAAGGGTATTCAAAGTGCTTATCATTGGACCCAAGTATATCATTTTCATCAACCCCAAATTATGACAAATGTTCCAATAACAGCCAATTTAACTTCCCTGTGCACAGAAGTTCCTCTTAGCTGTTCTCAAAATCCTGGAACAAGACAAAATTCTCCTAATGAGGCCCCTGGCCCAGCACACTGGCAATTATTAGTGTCCGGACACATCTCAACTTTACCAAGTTTAGCTAACTTGGACGATGTTTATAACCCTTATAGTAATATAAATATTGTTATTGACACAGGATCCACTCTTTCAATTATATTTGCAGATATTGTAAAAAAACTTAACTTGACAAGAAAAAATGTAAAACCTATTAGAGTCAAACAAGCTCATGGAACGTTCCAATTAACCCAAATTTGTGACATATATTTAAAAATTGGCCAAATAAATAAGAAAATCAAATTATGTATTATGGACAATCCATTACTATATATCATTTTAGGACTGCCAGATTGTAGTTTATATAAATTAATTATAGATTGTGACAAAAATTAAATATTTCAAAATGCAAAAATTATTGCCAATTTGCATACCAATAATAATTATATGTCTTTACATATTGTTGAAAATAATAACACTAGTGATAATAAGGTCAAGGTAGTGAATACCTCAGAGGAAATTTTTCCCACCTCTGACTGTAAATAAACTATCTGAACCTGTGTTATCTCTGGTGTGTGAAAGAGTTAACCAGTCAATAGTAACTAAATTAAAGTGTAAGGTCAATTCTTCTCCTACTAACATTCCTTGGACTAAACTTTTAGAACAAGTAATCAACGAATATAATTTAACACCTCATTCAGTTACAAAATTTCCTTCTGCATATTTGTTATTTGGCACTTTATCTTATCCTCCTCCCTTAACTCAGAATCAATTCTATCCTCCAGTAGAAGAAGCCAGAAAATTAGCTAAAGATAATACAATAAAATATCATGATAAAAATAAAATAAGATATGATGCTAGATTTATAGATTCTCCATTCAAACCTGGTGACATTGTAATATATGAGGAATTTAATTACCCCAATCGTAGAAAATTATCTCCAGTATTTTCAGGTCCATATAGTAACTAAAATTTCAGATGTAAATTATGAAATAACTAAACCAAATGCATTAACAAACAAAGCTACTGATATTGTCCACGTATCAAAATTAAGAACATATTACCCGCCAGAAAAATTAAAATTAAGTCATGAATAATGATTTAAATAAAAAAAATCCTTTTATTTCCCATGTTTCTTCAACATAATCCTCAACTTAGGTTGGCCCGTTGTCTCCACTCGTAAGAGTCAGTTTTTCTTTTCTTCATGATGATGTTGTGATAGGCACCATCACAAAATACATTCAAATACTTCAGTCTTATTGAGAAGTGAGTATAGGGTCAACCTCACAACTAATTTCTATGTCTTTCTATTTTTATCCTGGATATGTTGTTCTCCATTCGGAAATAAATATTCCTGGATGAGAGTAGAGAGAGAATAAGAATTATGTCTCCCTTCTTGACGTCCTAATTTTGGGTCATTAAGTTTCACGCACTACTAGAAATTGGTGGACAAGGTTTTACTATTCACCACTAATTGGCTAACTAGTGGGTTAAAGTTTTTCTTTTACAATTAGACATTTTTATGTCATTTGTTTTTGAATATTTATGTTATAAGTGTATTTTGAATATCATATTATTATTTTCAGATTCAAGTGTTATATACAAAAATTAGAACTGTGTTGATATATTACTATCATATAAATTCAATTTTTTATTCCAATATTTTACATTTAATTTGATCATTTTGGTGAGCCTTCTACTATTTAAAGGACACTGTATGCAAACATTCTTTAGAGACATTCTTCATCAAATAGAGGCAATCTTACTGATTGAGAGACAATAGACTGAGTTTCTGCAGAAAATCATTTGTACATTACATATTTTAATATTATTAATTTTGGTGTTGTTGAATATTTATCCAATATTTTCACAGATATCACATTATCTTTTTGTGTGTTAAATAATCTTGTTCAAAATGATTTTTATATTATTGTAAAGGTAGGGGAAACTCGGGTATCACTTTTAATATGCTTTTAAATTTCAGTTTCTTACTTGACCACCACTGTAAGGTAAGTCTGTATGCCGAGGGCACCGACATACTTCCGCGTCTTGCAGTGGGGGGAAAATTGTAATGATATTTCAACTCTAATTTCAATTTAATTAATTTTCAAGATTTTATCTTAATTTAGCCCATAGCAACTTTATTCTGAAATATTCTCTTATTTCGTGATCCAATTCCACTGTCTCTACTTAATTAATTCAAGAGAAGCTTTGTTAAATTGCAGAATCAGCTAAAAGTCTAACTTTCCCACACTCCGCGTGAAGAGGCAAAATACCACTGATGAGGCAAATTCTTTTTTAAAATCTCTCTGTGTTTCCCCTGCCTTCTTCGCGCGTGTAACAAAAATCCCTGTCGAAATCTCGTAATATATTATCACTATGAAGAAATGTTTTCCCTATCAAAATCATAGGTTATATAAGACCAGGGATAAAATGTCCATATATATATATATATATATATATATATATATATATATATATATATATATATATATAGTAACCAATCTAAAGTAAGAAATAGTTAGAAAACGAAAACGAAACAATTTCGAAATCGCAACTAAAAAATATTTCCTATTCAAAATAAAACCAAAAATGGAACAGGAAAAAACTTCATAGTATTTAGAGAGAGCAAATGCAGCTACTTCTAAAACACAGATGAACAGATACAAAAGTTTAAAAATCAGGTTAATAGGAAAAACAAAAATATCAAATAACAAAATATAAAAAAGAATCCGGCCTGAAGACTTTTTCAAGGGTCACGCTCAGGCAGGGATTCAAAAAAAGGATTTTTTCTGTTAAGGAAATGCAGTCAAATAAGTCTAATAATGATTCCTCGTGACCCAAAAATCCCCTGAAATTAGGCCCAAGAGATATACAATTTTAACAGAAAGGAAAATACAAAACAACAAATTAGAAGAAAAACCACTAATAAGTAAAAATACAATAACAAAAAACAACAACAATAAACACCAAAAACCATAAAAAACACATAAGAAAAAACAAAAACATACCATCAACAGTCAAGGAAATTTTAAGCTATCGATTGTGATTCCCGCTTATTAAAAACACAAAGCTAACGGTAATTTAGATAAAAATTGTGAGCTCCCAGCGCCACCTATTGAGTTATATAATATGCAAGGAAAGTTCTATTTTTTATTTAAGCCAAAGGATTAATCCCAAACCATACCGTGTTTAATTAAAAAATTGATATTACAGTAATTTTTAGGAAATTCATTTTTAATTAAATTATTAATGAGGTTGTTTGATGCTTCAATATAGGAATTTTTATTATTGCAAACCCTTTTGATCCTGTTAACTTGTGAGAAAATTAGATTTTTGAAAATTTTAGAGTTTAGATTGGAATGGTAGTTACATAGTTTTGTTATTTTAAAGTTGATTTCATCCCTTTTATCGTATATACCAACTATTGTTTTATCGTTATCAATTTCGATTTTTAAATCCAGAAAGGTAGCCTCAAGTTGATTTTTATTCGTTTCTGTTAGAATTAAATCTTTTGGATAGCAATTAGTAACAATATTAGTATTGTCGAAGTTAATCAAAAGTAGGTCATCAATATATCTCCACCCGTTTATTAAATTATATTTAATTACTTTTTTCTCATAGTAATGTAGAAAATATTAGCTAAAGGGCTTGAGAAAGCTGTTCCCGTTGGAATCCTTTAACTTGTTTTTAAAAATTAATACCATTAATAACGTAATTTTCAGTAATATTAAAATTACATAACTCAAGCCAATTATTTTTAGGAATGATATTTTCATTTAAATATTCGTCATAGATAAAAGTACAGACTTTTATTAATTTTTCATGAGGTAGATTAGTGTATAAATTTTCGAAATCAGAAGTATTAAGTTTATTAATGTTGCTATCTTTAAGGAAATCCAGAACTTCTTTGTTACTAGAAATAATAAAGTTGTCTTCATCTTTTATTTAGTCCAGGATAATTTTTAAGTATTTAAAGAAATGTTTACCCGTATAGTAATTATAACTGCCAGTGCTACAGGTCACGAATCTGAATTTTAATGGATTTTTATGAAATTTAACTGTTGGGAATAAATAAGGATAA
>JAPMOR010061335.1:0-19434 GCA_026543865.1 Argiope aurantia | reverse complement strand
TATATATATATATTGGGAAGATGAATAGGAAGTTTTAGTAAAACAGACATAGAATCCACAACTTATCGATAAAAAGCTGTTTAATTTTTTTCTATCACTCACAAAGTTTTCAGAAATAAAAAAAAGGTGGGTACGCTTTTTAAGAAATTAATACAAAATATTATTTTAAAAAATCATTTTTGTCATCAGTTTATAGTGATGATTTAGTAAAATGAGAATAAGTGTGTAAATATAACTTAGTGTTGGTAAGTAAAAAAAAAAAGAAAAAAAAAGTAGCTTACTCGAAAAATTAATAACGAATTTATTAAAAATAATTTTTTAGAAACTGCAATGTTTGTGAATTTTTCGGGAAACAAACGATTTCTGTAGAATATAACTTAGTGTTTTTAAGTAAAGAAAAAAAAAGCAGCTTACTGTAAAAATTAAGGATGGATTTATTCAAAATATTTTTTTAGAAATTGCAATGTTTGTTTATTTTTCAGGAAACAAACGTTTTCCGCATATAAATAAAAATGGTTGTTTAAATATAATCCAGTTATCAAGCAAATTTCTATTATCTGCGGGAGAATTCACCCCTCTTCAGAAAGGATTCTGTACATGGAGCGAACCAAATAGTTGTCTGAAGGAGCAACATTTAGTGAATACAGCGGGCTTGGCAACACCTCATGAAACTGATTCTAAAGTTTATTTCGTTGGTCTGCCAATATGTGAAGGAAAACAACCATATTATGTCTTTCATCACATTCTAGAAGTTTCTCCTTCAATGCATCTTTCAAACTGAAGCATTGAAGGACTTTTCCCTTTTGTTTGTATTATTCACCATTCATACGTATTGGCCTACGTAATGTTCTTAAAGACCCTACATGTGTAAATCTATAAATAGGATGCGATAGGAAGCAATCAGGGTGAATACAGGGTGGAGAGGCGAAAGGTTGCTTGGGAAGATGAGATGATTTTTTTAACCAGGGTGTAACGAGAGATCGGAAAAAGGCAAAGCGAGTAGTGGAAGACGAAAGGGTCCAAAAAGGTAACGATATCGCAGTGATCTTTCTGTCCTTGTAGTATGAAGAAGACAAGATTAAAAAAAATTATCTCATCTTCGCAAGCTACACTTGTTCTCTTAACCCTGCATTTATCTTGACCGCTTCCTATTGATATTGATCTTATCCTATAACCTATTGATCTTATATCCTATTGATATATCCTATTGATCTTATCCTATTGATACTTTTACACATGAAGTATCTTTTTTCTTGCTCGAACCTCAGATAAGTTTAACTTCCTTTTACTTAGTAACTACAAATATCGAAAGGCCAAATAAGAAGCAGATCACGACAGTTATACCTTAAATCATTTTTGGTATGTAAACATAAGTTTAGGTTCTCACTATCCAGATCATTACTCTAACTTCAGTTAATTGTTATCATGATAATTATTTGTCCCATTTAATGGTTAATTTAATAAACAAAATTTTTATTTATTCGTTATCAGGTCACTTAGCTTTAATACGTCCAGTAAAGAGTTACTATCAGTACGATCTCGACCTAACTTGAGTAGAGAATGCGGCTTTGAATTCAATGAACCTCAATATAAATGTATCAAGATTCACAAACGCATCCTTTACAATATGTAAGACAAAGTTAAAGATATAAATCTCAGAAATATACTAACTGGCTAAAATTAAATTGCTTATAAAACGCACCCAATTCTTAGGAAATTTCGAAATTTATATAAAGAAATTTCTAATTCGAATTCAATCAACTAACATCTAATTTTAGCATTTTAATAATTCATTATAATTTTTTATGTAAACTGTGTTTTTTGTTTTTACTTTTAAATAAAAAAAAATGCTTCCTCCATAATTTATTCTACTTACAAGAAATGATCAATCCATTCGTTTCCAAACTTGCCTAAATCCTTTTGCTTCATTTGCCAGCAATCAAATACTGACGTTTCAATGTTATTTACAAGTATTTTTTCCATTATATTAAAAAAAATAAAGTGGGGAAAAAAAAGAGAATTGAAAATATAGATTCAATCCAACCAATAAAGGCCTATTGTAGAAGATATCTGAAAGTAAAAAGTCTGATTCTTTTGTAGAGTGTATCTAATATTTCTAGAATAGAATGACTTTTTCTATTGTAAGCAAAGTTCTGTTTATGTAACTTTGAAACAGCATTTTTATCTTTGAATATCTTTGAAAGACCCATAATGAAAAGTAAAACCTAATGGTAAATCTTTGTCATGTATATAGTTACAGAAATATCCGACGCATTATAGCAGAAGTTACACCATCGTCTTTAAATGCCTTAATATTAATTCGCAATATTCTTCGTTATCCAAAATTCTTTATCTAAAAGGTTAAAAGTTGCTAAATTTAGAAGGTTTCTTTTTCGAATTTCATTAGATATTACATTTAAAATTCGTAATCATATTCAATGACTTATTTGCATCTAGAATTAAGAAATGAACATTATTTTAAAAAAAATGAAACTATTAATATTCATTATTTATTTTTTAAACAAAACGGAACTATTCATTTTGCTTACTCGCCAGAAATTCTTTCCCGTCTTTGAAAGCGTCAGACCTTTTTTCTCTCTTTAATGTATGGCCAATAAGAGGTGGCTAAAATGAAAAGAACGAAGTACACTCCAATAGCTTTCAACTCACGCAAGCTTTTTGGTCTACTGTTTACGCCAAGCAAAGGTCAATTATATACTGTGGCTCGAGTGAATAACGGGAAAGAGATTTTCACACGTAGTCTTTTCCATTTCGACTTCCAAAGAAATCTTTACAGGACTCTCTCTTTTCTAGAAAAGGTGAAAAATATTTCCCTTTGAGTTTGTTCCAATTGCTAGAAAAATATCTTTTCAAGCAGGTTCTTTAATATTTTTATCTGTTTCGTCTTCCCTTTCTTTTCTTCTTTTTGTAAATATGGATGAATATATGATCCATACCTTTTCGAAAAATACTCTGTTCTTTTCATTGGTAGTAAAAATAAAATACACTTTCTTGGTTATATTTTTATTCTTTGTTTTGTACCGATATTCCTTACCTTTTAGACTTTCTACACTTGACGATTCAAAGACATAAATAATTGTGTCATTTTTTACATTTTAGTTTTACTGCTTTTGTAAGTGAAAGTAAGTGTTTTGTTTTGAATGAAAGAATGATACAGTATAAAATGACAGAATACTAAGACATATCTATATATATAAAAATGCTTCAGTTTAAGGTTGAAAAAAAATGTTATTTTTGTAATTTTTTTCACTTCTGAATCTTGAGTCTATTATGCTAATTTTTTCCCTGTCGAATACAGGAAAAATTTAATTCTTCTCAGGATACCTCTTTGAACATGCAGAAATTAAAAATGCTTTTAAAGTGACAAGTATTGTCATTGAACTCATCAAATCTAAAGTGAACTTTCTCTTTCCTTCTGCACTTTCTCACTGTCAGTTCATAATTTCTTATAAAACGTTATTTTTGCTATTTGTTTATCTTCTGTTTCTGAATCTTCAATCCATAAAGTTAGTTTTTTTTTCTATCAAATATGAGGGAAATCAATTCTTATCGAGTTTACTGTATCTGTTTGAACATGTAATATCAGAAAAGCTTAAAATGCACTTAAGCTTAAATGGCAAACCATATTGTTATAGAACTCATTCAAATCCACAGAAGATTTTCTTTTAATTTCTACATTTTCTTACTGTCAATTCAATCATTTATGTTAAAATGTAACTTTCTTATTTAGTTTTTTTTCTGCTTCTAAATTTTTAGTTTATTACGTTAATTTTTCCTATAAAATATGAGAGAAATTCAATTCTTACAGAGTTTACTCTACCGATTTGAACAGGTAACGCTGGAAAAACTTAAAATGATCTTTAAGCGACAAGCTGTATTATTGATGAACTCATTCAAATATAAAGAATAATTTTTTTTCATTCTACACTTTCTGACTGACCATGCATTCCTTTTCTGATTTCCATCAACATTAAGCTTACAAAATAAAGTAACTTTTGAATTTCATTTAGAAAATTTATATTTGACAAAAAAAATTACGGTAATTGCTAAATATGAGCATACACAGACTTCTCAGATAAAAACGAAATATAAAAAAATTCAGGTTAAGAAACAGGTTTACATAAACATTTCTCGTTACAAAAAATAAAGCATTTCAGGAGGAAACTAAATCATGAAAAAAAATTAGCATGGATCAGATTCAAAACTACCCTTCAGAATTTTCGATGAAGTTATATGGATCCAACATTTGGAATGCAATGGAAAAAAAATACTTTTTTTAAAAAATACTGTTTTGAAAATGAATTAAAGAGACGTAGTTTTGCTCTTTTGTTGTCAATTCTTATCTGAAATTATTGGCGGAAGAAGATATATACGAATAACCTATCAGGGATTTTATTAAAATGTTAAAACAGGAAAAAATGATATCAAGGACACTGTAATACGTATATTTTCAATGATTATTAGAAATAAAGAAAGAAAACTCGTGACCTCGTGAAGATTTTGAAGCTGATTGAATGCACTGAGCAAAATGAATTTGTTAAAAAATCTGAAATTCAAAAGAGCTCTATTGAGAAATGTTAAAAAGAATTTCCTTATAACTATAATTGAATTAAGATATTTTTAGATATTATCTGACTTTATTCTCATTCAATTGATCAAGATACGAAGTTTTAATTTAACAATAATAAATTTATCTGATGTGATAAGGAAACATTTAATTTGTATCATTTTTGAAATCGAAATAAATTATGTCATATCATTTATAAAATAATTATATCAGTACCAGAGGAAAAGATAAATTTTCAGTCCTTTATAATCTCTTCATTTCAATTTCTATCTTACAATGTAATCTTTTACTAACAGTTGCGATCTTGTAACATTTTTCTTTCATAATGTTGAAAAAAAAATTAATTTCTGAGATTTTTTGAAAGGTTATGCTATAAATTTAAATCTATTTTGGTGAAAAAGAATTCATAGATAATTTGAAATCAGCTATACAAATAGCTGACAGAAATTAGCTGATTTTTTTCCATGAATCAATGCACGAAGTTTTTCCATGTTGATGATAAAACAATATTTTCTTACAATTCTTATCATAGCGGAATATTTTTTTATAATTCTTATCGACAATATACATCAAATTTTTACAATGCTTAGAATAATTATCAAATCGTGTACTATTTTTTGAAATCCGAATTATTTAAATGTGTGGTGAAAATGTTTTGATTTTTAAAATGATTTAATAACTTAAGAGATACGTTATGTTTAATATCCATGCCTCATCGCAATGAGTTTAGTGTTTTAAGTATAATGCAGTTGCAAAACGCCAAGAATATTTTTTCCTTAAATATTTATTCACTATTTTGGATTGTTCAAAAATTATTCAGATGAGCAGATATTACTTACATTTTGAAAATTCTTTTCAACATCTTAAGGTGTTAAAGTTGTTTGCCTTTAAATATAATGAACAAGTATTGGTAAAAATAACTTTATAATTGCAATAAATTTTCACTCGTGGAAGTTTTGTATACGTTTACATCTAACAAAAGTCATTTACATATTATGATTTAGTTAAATAACGAAGACGAATTTTTTTTCACATGGGATTTTTTTCCATTTCAATTTTATAGGAGAAACTTAGGAATTTTCCTTTTTTTTCTGGGAAAAACGAAAAATATTTCCTTTAAATCAATTTTCTTACAATTTGCTTGTTAAAATATTTTATTTCTTTATAATTCTCTCTGTTGCTTTTTTTTACAACAAAACTGTGAATGAATGTATAAATCCAAATATGTGAATGAAATGGAAACACTTTCTTCTCTTCATGATTGAAAAATCAATATCCTTTTTTTTTCTCTCTTTTAATTCTTTATTTTTTTCATTATTGCTTTCTCTTTTATTAATTGTGCAATGATTTTCTTTTATTAATTGTGCAATGCGTGGGGCTTAGTCTTGCTTCTCTTAGCAAATAAAAGCCATTTATTCTATTTTATCTTAGCAAATCAAAGATAGTTTTTTTTAACAATTTAATATTATTCTTTCAACTTTTTGGATTAGTTACAAGAGTAAAAAAATAAAGATTATTGCACAAGGAAATCCAGGATGCATAATTCTATAAAGAAAATATACAAAGTTAAATTTGTGAAAATGTTATTCCAAAATAACTGAGCTTTTGAATTTGCAATATATTTACTTAAATCATGTAAAATAGGCAAAAAATTTATTATGGGTCGTATATATTTTTAGTAGACTGTATATACTACAAAAATTGTAAGAGATGGGGAGCGTTTCAAATATTCTTAATGTTGAAATTAAAATTACGGTGGGATTCAATCACATTTTAAAATTATTTTATTAAATAAACAGTTTTTTCTTTGGAAATTCTTATATTATTTTTTCCGAATTTCATATGTTATTTTTTCCGAAATTCATATGTTATTTTTTCTTTCGTTGGAGATATATCTGCAAAGAAAAATTTGTCCAATGAAGTTTTCTTCGAAATACTAATATCTGGAAAATAAATGTAATTAATTTCTTAAAATGTTCACTCCAATTTTTGATAATGATCAACAAATAAAAATTACTATATTGCTTTGAGATACATTTTCTTGTGTTGAAATGATATAATTCATTTTTCAAGTAATCTAATTATTTTATTGATTACATCCTGGTTAAATATATTTGAATTCATGTTTCATGTTCTCAAGAAAGAAGGGAAAAAAATGAAGTAACTGAATAAACCGTATACAAGATCTAATCAAAAATCAGGATGACACTTGAAGCAAAACTTTTTAAAGACTCACAGAATACAAATGAGAAGAATCCAATTGAAACGACTTCAGGAAGGCAATCATCAATATTAATTAAATTTACAAAACTCGTGTAATGTTTTATTCTTCAATTTTAATTATGCAGTTGAAATTTATGTTTAGTTCTTTTTCTTTTTTTTAGTCTTGTTTATTTTATCCAAATTTAGTTAATTATTGTTTATACAACTATTTCTGATGAGGAGCTTGATTTTGGATTTAGAACGTGATTATGTCTGAAATCGGTTCACAATGAATTGGTTGAATTACTTATCTTTGTTTAAGATAACGGAAATGCAGAAGAAAATTTGAAGAACATTGTTGATCTTCTGTTTATTATAGCAATTTTATGGCTTATAATTGGGGACGGTGGATTCTATTAGGCATTTTTGCGAATTTTTCACTTAGGGTTATAAAATTTTTTATGCATATGTTTTTAAATATACATCAGATTTCTTTAAAAAACTTTTTAAAAAGCAATATATTATTTTTTTTTAATTAAAAGGTATTTCATTTTTAAAAATTTCTAAATATTCCAGTCGATTTAATTTTTAATTTTTTTCTATTTTTTCTTCTTATTACATAATATAAATTCTAGAATGGAACTGCTTATGATTTTGAAATATATACTGGCTCTGCAGGCCAGATCGTTAAGATAATTAAACATTGATAATTAATTGATAAACATTGTTAATTAATTGATCTTTCAGATTCATTCTGAAGTAGTTTTAAATTAAAATAAAATAGAATAAAGGAAATTAAAAATTTCTAATCTGCGTAGCGTTACCCCCACTGGCTTAAAAAATTCACGCATTTGCATTACCATAATTGGCGTTGAAAATTCACTTATGCACATTGTGTTCTGATTCTTGACAAGTCTATTTTCAACGGACATGCTTTTAAAGTCTTAATATGTTTCCTACCGATTATTTCAACCGATTCTGTTTATTTTCTTAGAGTTCCATGCATTTAAAACTAAACGTTGTTAATTAATTGATCTGTTCATGATGAATCTGAGAAAATTCTGTAGAAAACTTCTTGTGATATTACATAAGAAAGATATTCTTTAGTGCTCCTAAGGTTTAAATACTCTGTTTTCAGTACTCGTATTAAAAAAATAATTCGTTTCAGTAAAAAAATGTTCTTATATTAATTGCAATTTAATCATTTCCACTTTAATTTAAAGCATAAATTATACGGGAGCTAACAGAAAATTAGAGAGATACATATTACGTTATGGCTAAAAGTCTTTATAATATTATGACTGAATTATATGAATATCAAAATTTGAAACTTTAAAATATTTTGATGAAGAAGCTATTAAAATGGGAGTTATATAATATAATTAATTATTAAAATTTTAATGAGCATTAAGATTGGCGAACCGGTGGTCGCCAAAAGCGGCTAGTTCCAAAAAAATGCTAATTTTTTGAAATACTTTTATACTTCTTACTGAATTTTAATTGGAAATTTTATGTTCTTAAATTAAATTTGACTTTTAACTATCCATAAATACTTGAAATATAAAATATTACCCTATTTTTTTAATGTATAATCAAAATCTTTATTATCGATTTTATTTTATTTTTTCAAAAATTGACACCTGGAGCATTTTAGTGATATTGAAATCTAATTAAAATATCTGTAAAGATGAAGCGAGCGGACTATTTTTCTCGGGTAGGAATGTCTGTGTGATTACGCTTCTGCTTCGTTGCGGCGGCATTCCTCCCGCGAACTGCTTAACATGATGCTGTGTGCGTAATTGCCAATAACTTTGTTCCTTTCTTTTCGCTTCCTATGTATAATAAATGTGCTATCTTCAAGAACCATGCTGAGATTTATTGAAAAGTAACAACAATATCATTTTGAGAAAAGTCATTAGGTTTACTTTTTCCCTCTAGATCTTTCAAATTTTTTATTTTGCTAAACAATACATTTTGTAATACCAGTTTAGTCGAATAGAAGCATCCAGTTTTGTGATGGAATTATAAAAATAAAATTTCATGTTTTCATCCATTTTTGCTTATTCCAAAATCCACTGTCCCCTTAAGTCTAATCTTTAATTTTTATAATCAAATACATAGAATGTATTTATTTTTGTGCATATTATTCATATTAAGCAAACAGAAATAAGGGAAATGAAACAACTTTAATTATGTTATTGTTAAAATTACTTATTCATATCAAATTATTATGGGAATCATAAGCGAGTAGCTGTTTCTTTTATTACTTATAAAAAATCTTATGTAAGATTAACTTCTACTTATCTGGTTATCATTCTTTAAAATTAATTCCTATTGAGAAGTCAAAAAGAGACACAGAGTTGTTTAATATTTACAATGAAATCGTAATGCCCTCTAATCCCGATATACTGACAGATCTGTGGAAGGAAGGAAACTTGAACAATTTCAAAAATTGAATCATTAATTTAAAAAAAACTGTCATAAAAGATCAAAACAATTCAGCGATAAAGGAAAGCAATTAATTAATAGCGTTATAAAGTGACAAACAGCATCTTTATTTTGAATGCACTGCATGATAAAAATGTGGAAGAAGAATCAAGAGAATGCTTGTCATCTGGATGTTGAAGAAAGATTCAGTAAAGCTTTACGCATTTTAAGAAGAAACATTAGTAAAAAAACATTATTAAAATGACATCGACATCCTTAAATAAACAACAGAAGTTGGAAATTTACGACGTTGCTGTCATAATAAAATAGTGAATGTTACATGCAAACATATCTGATGCAACTGACAAAGAATAAAATTCAAAATTAATTCCATACTTTGTCACGATGTGTCGTTGAGGACATTCTTAGTTTGACAATAAATCATATAATAATTTTTTTAAGAGTTTAGTATCACACAGATGGATTGAAATCTTTAAAGCCCACATTCGTGTCGTAAATCAACTATTTTAAAGAATCACTGGCGTTAAAGCGAAGATAAGTTTTGAAGGAACCGAAGTTCAAACGTTCGTTTTTGTGTTTTAAAATTTCTTTATTTTTTTCCATTTAATCCGCTTTTAGTATTTTTGTATGTAAAAGTAATTAAGTAGCAAAAACAAATTCTTTATACTTAATGCTAAAACAATTGTCGACTAAGGTGCATTCATTACGTCTTATTATCTATATTTGTGATATAACCTCTTGTAAATATTAACTTGACGTATGAAATCTTATTGCCCTTTTTTTTACATCTTACAATTATAAATATATATTTCCAAAAGTTTTTTTTTCTTAAAATATATATAAAAAGAATTGCATGTAAAACAACTAAAGAAATATATGTTTCATACAGATAAAAACTAATATTACGCTTTTATAAGTTAATTTTACAAATGATAATATTAACTTACAAATAACCAAGCACACTATATTGAATTAGAAAAATATAACAGTTTTTTTTTGTTTGAATTAAAATTTAAATATTGGTCACTACTCACTGATTTCGTTTATAAAATTTATATTTCAAAAGAGCCGGCGTCCTGGCATAGGGGTATCGCGTCTTCCCCGTGATCTGGGCGTCCCGGGTTCGAGTCCCAGTTCGGGCATGGTTGTCCTTCATTTGTTCTATCTGTGAGATGAGTGAATGTGCCCCCCTTTAAAAAGGGGCTGTGCAAGCGAATGTGATGGGTGAGTAGCAAAGTCGTACACTTGGCCCTAGTTGGCGCTACTAAAATAAGAGATATTCCCTTTCGGCTTAAAATCGTTGATTTCAAATCAGCGGGCTTGACTATGGCAAATGCCATTGGAAACAACAACAACATATTTCAAAAGAAACTCATTAAAATACACAGGTGTGCAAAACTTAAGCAACATTGCAAATTTTAAGCAGATATCCATGAAAGTGCAGAAAAGGAGTTCTTGCGATCAATACAATGAAAACGTAATTCAAGAGAAAGGTCATGCGTATGCAAATATCGGGAACAAAACGTCACAGGCGACGTGAGCGTACGCAAAACTCGTGCGGAAGGCGCGCGCAGCTCAACACTACAATAAAAGGAAGGACGGAGACGCAATTAAAAACATTTGCTGCAAGTGCACGTGAGTTAATTCGTGAAATATGGCTAGCAGAAATCACCTGGACGAATTCACACGTGGAAGAATGATCGGAAAGCTGGAGGAGGGGCGTAATGGGACCAGTGTAGCTGAAGTGTTCGGAATCAACAAAAGTGTCGTTTCGGGCGCTTGGAAAGCCTTCCATACCAAAGGTACAGCTGTGAGAAAGGTTGGTGATGGCCGCCCCAGGAAAACAACTGCAGTGGTTGAACGACATATCGTCCTGCAGGCGAAAAGAACCCGAAACCAGTCAGCAAGCGCCATTGCTCAGCAACTGTATGCATCAACGGGGCGACAAGTGTCGCGTTTTACTGTGTCCAGACGCCTTCACAAAGGTGGCGTATTCGCCCGCCGTCCTGAACGCTGCATCCCTTTGACATTTTCCCACCGGCGGCACCGTTTAGAGTGGTTCAGGGAGCACATAATCTCCATTGGACATCTCATCAATGGAGTCGTGTCCTCTTTACAGATGAGAGTCGTTTTAGTGCCACAAGCGATTCCCAACTCCAGTTGATTTGGAGAGAGGTCGGGACACGGTTTCATCCCAGTAACATCACGGAAAGAGACCGTTTCGGTGGTCCTGGAGTTGTCGTCTGGGGAGGAATTATGATGAACGGGCGGACTGAGCTCCACGTTTTCGACAGAGGTTCTGTAATTGGAGATCGCTATTGTCAGGAGGTGATCCTTCCCCATGTGCGTCTGTTCCGAGGTGCCATTGGATCAGACTTCGTTTTCATGGATGACAATGCACGGCCACACAGGACTCATGCTGTTGAGGAGCTCCTGGAAAGTGAAGATATCACTCGAATGTATTGGCCGGCTTGCTCCCCTGATTTAAATCCGATAGAACATGTGTGGGATGCTTTGGGGAGACGCCTTGCGGTACGATTACATCCTCCTGGCAACACCCGACATCTTAAACAGATGCTGATTGAGGAATGGGCACTCTTACCTCAAGAACTGTTGGACAATCTGGTGCTGAGTATGGGGAGACGGTGCGAAGCAACCATTGCAGTAAGGGGAGGGCATATCCCATACTAAGGAACATCTGCTTGCTGTTCTTCCTCTTGGACAGACAATCATGTGTAACGATACTATGAGTTCAATAAAGCCTTTTTTTGTTTGATTCCATACTGTATGCATTGTATTCATTTCTGCGCAATTATGCTTTCGTTATTGTTTGAGAACAAAATGCTGTATCTCATTTCTGAATTTCATGTCTCTCAGATGATTTCTCGTGAAGTTATGGCAAAAAACATACCTGTGGCTTAAGTTTTGCACACCAGTGTATAATTTAGTCATTTTTAGAACGATCTTATCATTTTTTGCTTTTCAAAATTTTTGAAAGAAATAGAATATGCTCTGGTTTAGGAAAGATACATATACATTAGACAGTTTTTTTTGCAAAAAATGACAACTCAATAAAATTCATAAAAAATAATTTTATTATTCGAGTAAAATGCTTAATAAATTAACATTATTTCTTTAACATTATTTTTGTCTAAAATACTTCAGATTTTAGTTCATTATTTCATATTATGTTTTCTATTATATTGATGAAATTCATATAATAGAATCAATCAATAGAAAATTGGTTATCACCATCTTTTAATAAAATTCAAAGCAAAATTTTGAAAAGAACAATAAATATTATAGACGGAAATTGCTTTTGCAAACCTTTGGTTCCCATTTTGTTTGTCAAAATCAATATTTGCTAATAATTTCAATTAAATATTTTGCATATGGTTTTCTTAATATCCTCCTCGATAGATCATTTTTATACAAATTTTGATAGAGTTTTTTAAAAACCTTTTTAGAAGTCTTATAAAGTTTTGTTCAATGTTCTGGGCATTCTCCGAATTTTCTGCCAATACCTTCATACATATTTCAAGAAAATAAAGAAGCCATTAAAAATCTGTGCACATAAAGAAATTTTAATCAATTCTGAATTATATTCTTAATTTACTACAAGGACAACAAAATTCAAAATTTTATATAATGTCGGTAAATTGTTACTCAATTGACACTCACTCAACATGGAGACCCAAATATAATTTTCATATTTTAATGGTTAACAGTAATAAAATAGATAGAAGGAAATGTTAATATTGACAATGTAAACGATTGGAATTTCCTATCAATAACGAAATTATTGCGAAATATTCTCAAGACGTTATTTAAAAATTGATTAAAACGAGAAAAATGTTGTAAGGTAAAAAACTGCAATAGTTAAAAAAACTATTCTTTGAATTTTTAGATGATGTGAAAATTATTTTTGCTGTAATATTTTCAAAACTTATCTCAAAGAACGTCAATATTTCGCTTAATTTTTAACTAATTAAAATTTCAAAAGATCTCACTGAGGTGCATATTTTTTTCTAGGTACAGGGATAGAAATAAAAAACAATCATCTATTTTTTTTAATTTTAAAATTTTATATAAGAAAATACATTGCGCCTTAAAAATTGATATATCATAACGTATATGAAAGAGTGATCAAAAACTTTTACGTGAAAATTATAATATACTGAAAGTAATTATTTGATATAAATCACATATCTTTCTCAGAGCTAATATTATTTTCTATTATATTCCTTCCTTCCTTATATGTTATTTGCAATTGAAATGCTTAAGGAACTTTATTTTCTAAGCATTGATTTTACAGATTTTCGATGATTGAAGATACTTAGTGAAAATTGAAATGTTTTGAATAATGTTTTTCCATTCTTCCCCGAAGATTTATAGTAAGAAGAAACAGACAGAGGAGAAAAAAATCTTCTTTTTCTTATTTATTTTTTTATCCAAAATATGTTGAATATAGAGCTCTGAAGGTACTGTTTCAGAAAGAAAGTTGAATTGCAGTTCATGTGTTACGAAACACCGGCAATGAAATAAAGATCACGTGACATCAGAAAATTTTACTTTGATAAGTTAAGGAACGCCATTATAGACGTCTTTATTACCAGCTTTTTACTAACATGAGATTTCCTTTCCATTTTAAAATTTTCATCATTTCATTAATTGCATGGGACATCTGCAATACGTTGGAGCTCCCCCTACTTTAGGCACTGAACTTTCTATTCCATATACCTCTGGGCCAGGGTTTGATAATCTTTTTCGTGAAGATCCATTTTTATTACTTATGGACAACTAAATCAATAATTTAAATTTTGAAACATGCATGATATATTAAAGGACTATTATTATTCAAATGAGTTTATAATTATTTTGATTTAACTACTTCAAAAAAATGTGCTTCCCATCAAAAATTTAATTTCAAGACTGAAATAATTGTATTAATAAAATATGAATAATATATATATATATAATTCTTGGATATAAATTCTCCCGCAAAAAACATGTTTGGTTCTCAAATATTTTATAAAATATATTTAACTAGCATTAATAATAAAATCATTATATATATATATGCCTACTTCATGAAAAAAGATTAGTCAAATGAACTCTCTCGTAATGACACGTTTATAATACTACTGATACTTTAAGAAATTTGTTATGAGCCGACATGCTTCAGATGAATTTCTTTCAATTGATAAAATCACAAAGTATACTTTTAAATCTGGTTTCTTGTTTGAGAAACATGAGAGTACATTTAAGTCCTCGTAACTACAAGAAAAAAGTATCTGAAATCAATTTGGACATCCGAGTCTTATTCGTTTTCTTAGTGATAGTTATATACATTGTGATAGTTATATGAATTTCACACGTAACGAAACACAAACAAATGTAGCAAACATGTTTCACATATAGCAAAATATACTAGAAGAGAATATGTGCATTTTAAAAGTATGGAAACATATTTTCTGTACATAGCGAATCTAGGCACAAACTTGTCATTGCTTATCAAAGGAAGTAAACTGTGTCCCGCCTATAAAACAATGAAAAGGAATTCATTTATTTGAATAATTTAATTAATTTAATTATTTGAATTTATTTGAATAATTCCAAGTGAATTGAAGGAGAGCTAAGATTTTATTAAGTGAATAATGCACAGAACTGCTCTAGAAATGTTTCAATAAATAACGGCTTTTTGTTTAGCATCATTACTTTTAAATTGAAAGCTACGTCACTTAAATAATAGGGAAGGTAGAAATAAGGATGGAATTACTCTAATAATTCTTTGAAAATTAAAAGAATAAATACTAACTATGTTTGTCCACTTCTAATCTTGAAAGATATATTAGTAATTTACGAATTGGATAAATGTTTTACGCATAGAAACAAAGTTGTAGTGTTAAAGGAATTCAAACTCGTCACGAACTTTGATTTATTGAATAATTTAATCTGAGACAGATGTTTTATATGTTTTATATATTATTTAACATAATAGCTATATCTTGCAGGTTTCAACTAAGTTTAGAATATTATCGATAAAGAAATGTGTTCTGTATAGGGCTTGACGGTTTGTCAAACCCGGTTTTAAAAAACCGGTTTTTTAAAATAAATTTGTCACATTTGAAAACCGGTTTTTAAATTAAGAAAACTGGATTTCCTGAACGCCTGGGTGTTCCTCTCTTAAAAAAATGGTTGGGACTAATTTGTCTAGCAGCTGAAGGCTTAGGTTATGATATACCAATTTATGAACAAGAAAAGGTATTTCAAATAAATGAACTAAAAAATTTAAACACTAAATAAGTTTGAAATTATTATGCGATTTAGGCTAACGAATTCGAAAAAGAAGTAGAATTAGCAACTCTTTTGCTGTATTTGCACATTTGTAGTTCAGCAAAGAAATCTAGTGTACTTTCTTTAGCTTCAGAAACTGGAATCATTGAATTATCTGGAAAGATATTGTTTAAAATATTTCCGAATTCTTATGTGGTAACCAATTCTGATGAAGAGCAAATCAAAGAAACTACTCATCAGAAGAATACTTTTTAAAAAGAAACCATGGAAAAATCAATTCAAAAGTTTCTTGAAGACCCTAAAGGAAAAATTTAAAAATCCAAAGGCACTGAAAGCTGAATTTTCATTATTTGAGTCAACGAATAAAAGAAAAGAAAAGAAAACAAACTTAGATTTGTTATTTGATGAAATGAAAACTCTAAAACCAAGCTCAGTAGCGAGTGAACGAGTATTTTCAATTTTAGGCAATATTGTGTCCAAAATAAGAACAAGACTTAGCCACTGTTCCATGGATATTTTATGATTTAAAATCGTATTTTCTTATGAGAAATTAAAATAAGTGAAAATAATATTAATATTATTTGAAATTTTTGTTTGAGTTTTTGTTATTTTATGTAAGTAATATGTATATGTAATTCTTAATTTTTTTTTATATTTTGACTTTAACATTGATTTCGTTTTTTTGTTGTTTAATAAAAATTAAAAAAATATCACTCAATAGATGGCGCTGGGACACTATAATTGTTTTTTTACCTTAAATGCGTTAGCTTGGAGGTGTTAAAAAGCGGAAACCACAATTGATAGCATAAATTTTCTTTGCCTGCTGCTTTTATGTTCTTTCCTTTTTGTTTCCATTACTGGTTTGAGTGTTATTATATGGTATTTTTGTTATTATTGTTATTTTAGTTATTGTATTTTTGCTTCTCAGTGGATGCATTCTTCTAATTTATTGTTTTGTATTTTCCTTTCTGTTAAAATGGTATATCTCTTATACTAATTTCAGGGGATTTTCGGGTCACAAGGAATCATTATTAGACTGTCTAGTCTGCATTCCTTCACAGAAAAAAATCCTTTTTTTAAATCCTTGTCTGAGGAAGAACCTTGAAAAAGTCTTCAGGCCGGATTCAGGCCAAATATATATATTTGCACACTGGTGTGCAAAACTTAAACAACAGGTATGTTTTTTGCCATAACTTCACGAGAAATCATCTGAGAGACATGAAATTCAGAAATGAGATACAGCATTTTGTTCTGAAAGAATGACGAAAGCATAGTTGCTCAGAAATGAATACAATGCATACAGTATAGAATCAAACAAAAAAAGGCTTTATTGAACTCATAGTATCGTTACACATGATTGTCTGTCCAAGAGGAAGAACAGCAAGCAGATGTTCCTTAGTATGGGATATGCCCTCCCCTTACTGCAATGGTTGCTTCGCACAGTCTCCCCAAACTCAGCACCAAATTGTCCAAAAGTTCTTGAGGTAAGAGTGCCCATTCCTCAATCAGCATCTGTTTAAGTTGTCGGGTGTTCCCAGGAGGATGTAATCGTACCGCAAGGCGTCTGCCCAAAGCATCCCACACATGTTCTATCGGATTTAAATCAGGGGAGCACGCCGACATATCCATTCGAGTGATATCTTCACTTTCCAGGAGCTCCTCAACAGCATGAGTCCTGTGTGGCCTTGTATTGTCATCCATAAAAGCGAAGTCTGATCCAATGGCACCTCGGAACAGACGCATATGGGGAAGGATCACCTCCTGACAATAGCGATCTCCAGTTACAGAACCTCTGTCGAAAACGTGGAGCTCAGTCCGCCCGTTCATCATAATGCCTCCCCAGACGA
Source organism: Argiope aurantia (assembly GCA_026543865.1). NCBI lineage: Eukaryota > Metazoa > Arthropoda > Arachnida > Araneae > Araneidae > Argiope > Argiope aurantia. The sequence continues at coordinate 2,052 of JAPMOR010061335.1, read as the reverse complement.
CAACTCCAGGACCACCTAAACGGTCTCTTTCCATGATGTTACTGGGATAAAACCGTGTCCCGACCTCTCTCCAAATCAAATGGCATTGGGAATCGCTTGTGGCACAAAAACGACTCTCATCTGTAAAGAGGACAAGACTCCATTGATGATATGTCCAGTTTATGTGCTCCCTGAACCACTCTAAACGGTGCCGCCGGTGGGAAACTGTCAAAGGGATGCAGCGTTCAGGAAGGCGGGCGAACAGGCCACCTTTGTGAAGGCATCTGGACACAGTAAAACGCGACACTTGTCGCCCCGTTGCTGCACACAGTTGCTGAACAATGGCGCTTGCGGACTGGTTTCGAGTTCCTTTCACCTGCAGGACGATATATCGGTCATCCACTGCAGTTGCTTTCCTGTTGCGGCCACCACCAACCTTTCTCACAGCTGTACCTGTGGTTTGGAAGGCTTTCCAAGAGCGCAAAACGACACTTTTATTGATTCCGAAGTCTTCAGCTACGCTGGTCACACTACGCCACTCCTCCAGCTTTCCGATCATTCTTCCATGTGTGAAATCGTTCAGGTGATTTCTGCTAGCCATTTCACGAATTAACTCACTTGCACTTGCAGCGAATGTCTTTAATTGCGTCTCTGTCCTTCCTTTTATTGTAGTGTTGAGCTGCGCGTGCCTTCCGCACGTGTTTTGCTTACGCTCACGTCGCCTGTGACGTTTTGTTCCTGATATTTGCATACGCATGACCTTCCTCTTGAATTACATGTTCATTGTACTGATCGCAAGAACTTCTTTTCTGCAATTTCATGGTTATCTACTTAAAATTAGCATTGTTGCTTAAGCTTTGCACACCAGTGTATATATATATATATATTTGCATTCTTAATTTGAAAATAATGTTTGTTGCATTTTCTGCGATGATTTTTTTAAATTATTGCTTTAGGTATATTTATATTATTACTAAGCTTCTCATATGCATCTATATAATATAGGAAACTTTCGACAGTCGTTTGAGACAAGACATCAACAATTTTAAATGGCATCAATCATCATCATGGTAAATTATATGGCATTTCATTCATTTCTACTAAAATTTTAATTAAAAGGAATTAAATTAGAATAATTTCATAGTTATTCTTCTCAAATTAAAATATTTTCTTTTCAGAAATCTCCCTTATTAAAGGTAGCATTTCATGTAATAAATTTATAGAATATTTTACCAAATCCCGTATTCTTTTGTTTTTATTTATATTAAATGTGCTTAATTTATATGATCACTTCTCATAATGTTTATGATGTTCAACGTGCATAATCATGAAACGTTTTGAGCATGTATAATTACCTATAATAATAATCAAATATCCAGAAAATGTTATGTAGAGTACGAATTATTTTCGAGATTTTGCAATACCGATAAAATGTAATAATAATTTAAATTTATAAGTACGATGGTCCATTATAATACAGAGTAACTGAGTTCTATACTGAAATTCGAAACGTAGATAGATTAGTTTTGTATATGATATCTTATTAAAGTGATTATTACAAGATACTGATGGACCTTATGATGATATCTAATGGTAGACTTCAGAGTAAAGATATTTGTCTCTGCTCCTGGAAAAAGACAATTGCATAGATTTTACGAAGTGATAGTTTGTACAAATTAATGTCAAAAACGAAAAACATAAAACACATATTTTTTACTCATAATTCTAATTCATGAGTTCTTTATAAATATTCTGCTGTTGCTTTAACCCCATCACTCGACCCTGAATGTTCTATACTAATTGATTATTTGGTGACCGGCTTCTGTTTTAAACGAGTAGTTAGATATAAATTAAGCTGTCACTAAGATATTCCTCACTTTACTTCTTGAATTTCTCTTCTGAAAACCAAACTTGTCCCCAACGATCCAATAATATAAAGCTTGCACAGCCGGGTCTGCCCGTGTTAAGGATGAAAGGCTTAAATCTGTAACGTTGTCTGTAGTGATTGAAAAGAAGCATTTTCAGCAAGACGGATAAACTATTTGAATTACAAATAATTTATTTCTTTTATTC
>JAPMOR010061331.1:0-24562 GCA_026543865.1 Argiope aurantia | reverse complement strand
ACTAGTTGCCTTTAGCGAACAACTGGTTCGCCAGGACGAATGTTCTCAAAAATTTTCAATTAAATATTTATGTATCTTGATCTCTTAATAACATCTTCAGCAAAATATTTTTAAATTCCATATTTTCATAGTCACAAATCTTTACGATATTTTTTCATTGCATTATACATCTCTAATTTGCTACCAACTGCCGTAAGATTTAAATTAGGTTGGTTGGTTGGTTGGTTGATTTTATTTTATTGGCGCAAGAGCCATATTTGGCTATACTGCGCCAAACATACGGTAGATAAACAAGATCAAGGTGCTATAACGTATGGTGGTATAGTATTAGCAGGGATTAAAATCTAAAATCACTTCGAAATTTCTAAAACTGAATTATAAAAGTCAAAATATAGCTTGTTAGAGCCAATTAATTCTATTAAAAGTAAGTGCAAGTTGTAAAATATTAAGATGCCAAAAAAGGTATAAAATCTCAAGTGTGAAGAATAATAAATAAGACAAATATAAAAGTTATACAGATAAAATGCTAAAACAAAATTATAACTAGAAAAATTTGAATTTTCAATATGCATATGTTCAATTACGGTTAACAGTCAAAAAATAAAACCTGTGGGGAAAAAAGGAGCGATAAAGCTATATATTTTTGTATTTAGCGGGAATAATGTATTTCCTCTTTTCGTGTTTTTTAGAGAGTGGGGGAGGCGAGCCTTCCAAATCCTCAGACATATTATATTCAATTATATCCTCTTCAGACGCAGAGGTGGAGCTCATATCAGCATCGGCATCAGATTCTTGAAACTGCACATTCTTTGTTTCATCCGAAGGGAAAACAGACGTAAAATTAGAAGTACCAGGTAAAGGAATTTTAACATGGCAAACATTAGCAGCAACCTTCATGGTTGAAGCTGCATTTTTAATTACCACAGAATTGGGTATTAAACGAGGAGAGGTGGTGTAAAATTTAGTAATTTTTTCTACATTAGTATTAATGTTTTTTTTAACTGGAGAATCTTTTTTAATTTTTTTCCGATTTGTAACAGTTTGAAAACCTGTTAAATCAGGTAAAGTGGGAGCGTCTTCACAGATTAATGCAGTAGATTCAGTGAAAGAATTCTTAACATTAACTGATGGAGATGCTTTCGAAGCAGAAGTGCATAGAAGTGTATTTGTACTAGAAGTTATATCAGCTGGATCCCACTGAGTGGATATCGTTGCGGATGATTTTTGGACGGCAGAAGCATAACTATTTCCAACTTTAGGGAGTTTAGACTTTACAAGTTTACGAGCTTCCTGATAAGATATTTGATTTTTAATCTTTGTTGAAATTATTTCTTTTTCTTGTTTCCAAGAAAAGCAGTTTCGGGAAAAAGAAGTATGATCTTCCTTGCAGTTAACACATTTCTCTGCATTAGTACAGTTAGTGCTGTCATGGCCGACTTCTGCGCAACGGGCGCATGTCAGTGTCCCGCGGCAAGAAGATTTTGAATGTCCAAAACGTTGGCAATTGAAGCATCTCAAAGGGTTTGGTATATAAGTTCTTACAGAAATGCGCATATATCCAGCTTTAATATAATCTGGTAATTTAGAAGAATTGAATGTTAACACTAGATGCTTTGTGTTTAAGAGTTTGCCATCTCTCCTTACAGTAATACGTCTTGCATTGGTCACTCCCTGATCTTTTAGTTTTTCAATTATCTCTTCAATCGAAACATTACACAATTCACCGCAAGATATAACTCCTTTGCACGAGTTTAATGATGGGTGAGGATTAACTTCTACGGAAATAGTTGACAATGACTTGAGGTTTAAAATCTGTTTGGCTTGTTTGGCATATCCAATTTCAACCAAAAGATCGCCAGATCTGAGTTTCTTAATAGATTTAACTTCACCTAGGTTTCCAGTAATACCCTTTTCAACAAGAAAAGGAGACACACCATGGAATGTTTCTTTAGAGTCTGAAATTCGATGGAGAATAAAGAATCGTGGAAAATTGTTTTGAATAATCGATACATTGTTTGAATGTTTGGATTTACCCATATGATATTGTTAAATTTTCAGGCCCGACGGCACCGCCCACCACGGAGCCCAACAAGGGAAGGCAGCCACCGGCTCTGGCCATTCCCAGCCTCGGCACTTACCTTAGTGCTGGCCGGAACCAATACGCTCGGAGTCACCCCCGGGGACAGTGACCACCCTTAACGCCAAGCCCAAGGAGTGACCCCTTCGCTTGATCCCTAGCAGACTTACAACTTAAGTTGATAGCTACCGGCCGATTGATACACCGGGGACCACAGTGCACCACCCGTCTAATGGGTCGCCACGCACGGCAAACACGTGGGGGTATTTTCTGTCCATGATAAGCACGAAGCAAACAGAGCGGCGACAGCTTCTCATGGAGAGCTCCCTCGCCTACCCTCGAGGGACAGAAAAAAAGGAGACAGCAGAAGGAGTAGTGGAGAGTAAGACCTAAAGGGAGTAAAGATCCCTGGGTACCTCGGCATTGGGACACCCGTACTCACCTATAGTAGGTGAGCCCCTGAGGGGGATTTAAATTAGGATATGAAATGAAAGAGTTAAAACTTCAATAAATACAGAAATGTTTTTTTTTTTTGTTAAAACGATGGATATTTTTAAAAAATGACTACAAAAAATCGAATCATTCGGCGTTGTAATCTTGAGTGTACCACAGAATATTTTTTTGAATATTTTGTGCAATATTTCAATGAATAATTCAATAAAAATTACTCTGATTTTTCATAACATTCAATTTAACATTCAGAAATATTTAAATGTGGTAAATAATATTTTAGTGTTCTTATACAATAGAGATATTCAACGTTTCATAACTCAATCAGTTTTCATTGCAGGAGAGTGAAACATTTTTATATTTAAATTATTAGTGCTTCAAGAACATTTTTTCAAATATGACTCAAATATGAGAACTGAGGATCTGTATAAAAATTTAAAATTCGCAAATCATCAGAACATTTATTGATTCAAATTACCCTACATAAAATATAGTTATTTATTTTAATCAGACCATTTTTATTAGATATATATATATATCAATTAATAAAGTAAAGTAATTAATAAGGTTTTGTAAAGTAAGAAATTAATATTGGGCCCTGATTAGATTAGATATCTGTATACAGCATGCCCATTAAATTAATTTACCATTCTCTTAACTTCGGAACGGTTGCTTTATATTCATGAAAGTAGTGTTTAGGCAAAATAAAGTAACCATGCGCTACCGAAGGAAACCGCCTATGGTTTCACGGAGACTGCGGATAGCACGGAGATAGCATTCCTATCTAAAAAACAGAATGAGACAGATTAAAGTGTTATACAAATTTGTAGAGCATCATCTATTTAGTACGAAAAGACACCTTGTGAACATTATTGCAAAGAATAAAACGGTTAAAAAGCGCATTTGCGTTTTGGGATTTTCTACACTATGAAGTAACAAAATCTGAGAAAGGAAGGGACAATTAGCTATAACAATATACCTTTATTTGAGATGTTCAAACATCTCACCGTCAAATCAATGTACACCTGCATCCTCGTTTGAATTTCACATTGTATACGTGTATAAGTTGGAGCATAACGGATGACACATTGGCACAAGCATCCTGCAATAATTGAGGAGGGAGCGCATACACCTGCTGTATCATGTATCCTGGGAAAAAAATCCAGTGGAGTCAGATCAGGCGAACGTAGAGGCCAATCTTCGAAACCTACATGTCCAATTATTTCGTTCCCAAATTCCTTGACGAGATATTGCTCTGCTCCACAGGAGATGTCTTATGAGCAAGCGTGCCGTAATGTTGAAACCATAGATTCCTAAGGTTAAATGACGGCAGGTTTTTCATAAAATCAGGTTTTATGTTCTGTAGTAGTTATAAATATCCTTTACCCGTTAATATGTTAGTTAAATATTGGGACTATGAGCTTGTTATTGTAAATTGCATACCAAAAGTTAATAGAAAATTACATTCAAACGTTGGTAAAATATCAAGGATTTTCCAGTGCTCAGTAATGGGTGCTTTGCATATTGTATATGCAATTCCGTGAAAAGCATGCCTCATCCATCCAGACTATGTCTACCAAGAATGTTATCTGGACCTGCATCTGACTCATGACGAAGTTACACCATGCATAGAGTCTCTCGGATCCTCATCCTGGAAATCCTGTTAGAGCGTTGATAGTTACAGATGAGCGTCTATTTCTCTTAGGATTTTCCAAATCTGACTTTTCGAGAGGCCACAGTGTTTACTGATCTCTCTTGAGCGGATTTTCTGACATGCGAGAGCATATGCTAACGTTTCATTCGGTTGAACTTGTCGTCCTACTTTAGCTGGTCTTCCAGATCGAGCTCGACTAGTTACGCCGCCTATCTCCCACAAACGTTTTACAACAGTGAGGATGGTTTGATGAGATGAATGCGGGCCTGCAAAGAAACATTGCCGATACAACCTTATTGCTGATCGTGCATATTCACAGTACATTAAAACCATTCCACAATACTCAGTTTTGGAAAATAGCTACATGATCACTACAACCACTAGAAGATGTATCTTTTACAGCTGTCTCAGATGAACAGGCGTGATATGTTTGCATATCAAAAAAATTTAGAACATCAAGTGCAATTTCCGTTGAGTTGATGCGACGCTATTTTACACGATCTTCATATTCTGTACTCTGTTCATAAAGTTAATCAGTACAAGTATGCAGTCCTCGAGGTTACAGTCTCAGTCCCTATGGTTTAAAAAAGCCTCACCTGTGGAAACAAAATCTTTAACCAATGCTGAAAAAATTTCAAAATTTTACTCTACCTCACCTCACCAAATTTCCACCACTGTTGCATTGCAAATTGCGCCAACTGTGAAACCCAAATTGTGTAATACGCCAATTATGGCTGAAATAAAATTACCTTCTTCTGATTCGGCTCTACAATCCATAGATAATCTTCCTTTAAAAGGAACAAATCTACAACAGTCTAGTGAATCTGATGCTGATGCCGAAATGAGCTCTTCCACTGCATCAGATGGGGACATGTTGGAATATTGTATGTCTGAGGACTTAGAAGACCCGCCAGAAACTATAAGTCCTCCTCCCTCGATTACATTTAAAAAAGAAAAGAAAAAGTACCTTATTTCTACGAAATATAAGAACTCGTAGTGAACTTGCATCTTACTTTTTTGTCTTTTCGATGCTGTTTTTGCTTTTAACCTTAGAAGATATACATCTTGAAACTCTATATTTGCTTTTGTATATATATATATATATATATGTGTGTGTGTGTGTGTGTGTGTGTGTGTGTGTGTGTGTATTGCATTTTATCTATATGTTTGCATCATTATGATATTTTAATTTTTTCCAACATTGTTTCTTAAGCATATTTTATATAGTTTTTTTAAATTTATTTTATATAGTTTTTAAAAATTTTTAAAATTATATAGTAATTAAATTTAGAATCAGATATGAAAAAAGTTTTTTTAAATTAATTTCACAATATTTCAATTTCGCTGTAATTTCAAAATGTTTTTAGAATTTTAACTTTTTATATTACAATACCATATGTTTTAAACCACGATCCTGTTTATCCACCATAAGTTTAGCGCAGTATGGCCAAATTTGGCTCTTGCGCCAGTAAAACTCACTCAACCAACCAACCAATCCCTATGATTGCGGACCATCAGCGATGCCACTGCGCCACTCTCTGTGTCGTGTTTTGTTGGAAAAATAATCATTTGTTTTTCCAATCGAGTTTCGTGGCAGGAAATCACGAAACAATAAATACGGATTTTAACCGTTCTATTCTTCTAATGAATGTCCACGAGGTATCTTCTCACACTAAATCGTTGATGCTGTACATTTTTGTACCTTGCTCCCCTCCATCTCTTTCAGTTTCCGAGATAGGAAAGCTGTCTCCGCAGTTTTCCAGCAGGTTTCATTCGGCAGCGCATTGCTACTTTTCTGTACCTTGACATCACTTTTACGAATATAGCAGCAACCATTCCGAAGTTAAGAGGGGGGAAAGGAACTTTAGTGGCCATACTGTATATAAACTATGTATACCTTAAGGAAAGTTAACATATGGAATAATAATATAGCTATTTTAAAACGGCCAAGAAATTTTTTTCTCTCTTTTATTCTTTGTAGGAAATTTCATATATCACATTTATTTTATTTCATAAAGACCAGTGCTGAAAATTACACATTCTTAGGTTTAGCTTCCAGTAAAAGTTAACTTAAATTTTCAATTTGAGTTTTTGTCAAATGTTCTGATAAAAGCTAATTCAACCCCCCCCCCCTCCGCTTTGATAACATGTTCATGCAGGTTAAATTTTGCTTTCATTTTGTGCGAAATAAATTGTTAAAACATGCGATAAAATCATTTTTTTAATTATTAAAAATAATATCTTAATTTATAATTTAAACCGTTGGTATCATTGAAAATTTTATTTTTTTAGCTGTAAGATGATGTGAATATCAATTTTGCGTTGTCATATTTGTGGAAGTTATCGAAGGAAAACGTCAAAATTTTGCTTAATTTTTAATTAATTAAAATGAAGAAAATCTCCTCGAAATTCTCTTTCTGATCCTCCAAGTGTACATGGATCAAGATTGGTAGGTCTAGATGATACTGTTTGTTTATAAAAATGAGATAATATTAAGTTCTTCACAATATTTTATTCTTAATTATAAAACGAATATTTAAGTTAAGATTTTTTTTTTCTTCCCATTCCACAGTTGAGCAGTCTCCATCAGTTGTACTTATCTTAAGCTTGCTAAAATAAGTATTTGTTTCGTTGGAAATAACCTTATTTCTTCATGAATCCTCAGAAATTCACTAAGCATTGAAATTTTAATTGCTTAAAATTTTTCAATTATTTACCCAAAGTGTCGCATATATTTGAGCTATTTCAATTTGAAGGATTCTGGTATGTATTCGATATCCAGTATTGTTGTTAGAAAAAATGTAATTTGAATAAATCTATGTATGTTGGCGACCATTTATCTAAAGAACTATTTTATGCATAGACAATATGTTTCGACAAAGAAAGCAATTTATAATTTTATTATGTAATAATTCGTTTCGAAGTAAACTATCACCAAGCTGAAATTTGAAAATGTCAAACAATATATGATTTTTAACAGATAATGAAACGATTTTAATTTAATACAGGTTCCATAAACTCGATGGTTGGTTGGTTGGTTGTTCGGTTTTTTTTTGGCGCAAGAGCCATGTTTGGCTATGCTGCGCCAAGCAGATGGTAAAACAAAACAAAATTAATTTACATAAGCACACATGTTAAGATATAAAAGCCAAATGTATCAAAAAATGGGAAAAACGAAAGGGCACGAATGTATAATGTTAATGAATTTATAAATGAAATACTGATTCGAAAACCAAACGTTACAATGAATTGATGTGAATTGTTGAATCTCAACAGAAGTTTTTAAAAAATGCTAAATACAGCTATAAAAACCCATAAACTCGATGGAAAAGGATCATTATAAGCCTTAAATGTTGCAGCCTTAAATGTGCAGCCTTAAATGTTGCAACAATTAATTTTAATGCGGCATAAAATTAGTTCTGTTACTGTAGTCTCAAATACAACAAATGTAATGAATAGTGGAATTATTTCCAAGAAATATTCGCAGAAATACGAGCAAGAGATACAGTGGAACCTGAGATTTTGATAAAATGTCGCTTTCTAAACCGAGTCACTATCGTTATCCATGGCAATTTCATTTCATCATTTTTTTACAATCAAAAATAATCGATAAATGTAACAATATTATATATATATTATATTGCTACATGCAAAAATGTATTATTTCCTTGATAATTTTTTCTAAAGTAAGTAAATGCTAAAAAAGTTCTTTTTTTTTCTACAGACACGAAATGATCAAAACACAAATTATATCAGAATGTCAACGGGAACTATAATAAAACGCTAATTTAAAAACCAATTGATCAAGAGAATTGATAAGAAAATACGGAATAAAAAAATTGCAAATTAAAGATGAAAAATATTAATTTTTTATTCTTCAATTCACCGAGAAAAGACTTTTAAAGATTTTTCATCTACAACCTTCCAAATTTTAGTCTTTAATTTATTTATTAAATAATATCTGTCACCATTTTCTCTTTTCTGACCGATGGCCAAAAATTGACTTTTATAAAGCAACGAGCTTTGTACGGAAATTGACTTCTGGGGATTTTGACGTTACATCTCATGCAAAGCAACAAACCAAAATGTCAAATTATATTGTCATCAAAAGCTAATATATATACAGAATTTTAAAAAAAATCTAACGCATCAAGAAGTGAGAGGTAATTGGAAGATTGGATCTCGCTTCTCTTGGGAGATTCTTGCACTATAAACATGAAACATTTCAAGTCCAGTAAAAGTTTGAAAATCACTATTGCCAACATGTTTAATTTTAGAAACCCTTTTCTCAGTTTGACTTAAATATCTAGAAAAAATAACATTTTATAGGACATATCAACATATAATAATTTAAAAGTCGTAACATTTTCAAAAAATAGTATTTTTAAATTATATTTTAGTCTTTATTGTTAGTTCTTGTTTTCAAGATTTTAGGAGCCCATTGATTTCGATTTGGATTGTAGCTCCTGAATTGAATTAATTCTCTCTGTAAAAGCAAAAGCTCGTGAAGCTGTATTGTTTCGGAAAGAGTCTGGTTATTAATGCAACGAGTCTATAATTTGTCAGAAATCAGGTCAATTTAAATACAAACCGAACAAGAGGTTTGAGTCATTGTTTTTGTTATTATTTGAATAACAAAAAATTGTGTTTATTGAAAGGAATAAATTGTTGTTTGTTTTGTTTATTGAAAGGAATAAACTAATTTTTTACGCTATTATATAATAAACTGTTACTGTAATATCTGAAATTTTAATTAATCTGAAATGTTTTCCCCTCATAACTGTGCGAGTGAACCTTTTCTTTCATAGAAGCAATTTATTTTCAGGAACAAATCAAATTTTTTTATTTAAAACCTCAGTCGAGTTTCGTTTTCGTAATTTTTGAATGTGTTTGTCGACGTAAAATTAATCATTTCCTATAGGTTCAGTATATACAGTGATGGTGAATTAATAAAAGAACTCGTGTATTTGTAAGAGCTATATCTTCCCCTCTCTAAACCGACTAAAATACGATTATTTTTAATCATTAAATTTTAGGAAATATTTTATCATTAACTAAAGGCACTAAGAAAAAATTTATTCTTGGAATTTTAAATTCCTTTTTGGACCAAATTTAAATAAAAAAATAACAAAATCAAAATAATGGCACACAAAATATGTTGAAAATAGAGACTCTCAGTGCAAAAGCATTCTCTTCCAGTAGTTATGGAGGATGCATATGAGAGCGGTAAACCAGTGATCGAAATTATTACTTCCGTTGCATTTACCCCTCTTCTCTTTTGTGTGTTATGCGGTTATATAAAATATTAAAAACGAAAATTCATAAAAAAATTAAAATATGAAAAATAAATGTAAGCTAACCCATTTTATCGTATCGCTTACTATTATTAACAAATAAATTTGAAAGTTACTTTGTATATAATGTACAGGATGGACAAAAAGTCCGTAAAAACTTTAAACATTTATAAAACCCGGAAAATTAAGAAAAAATAAAACGGTTTGCAATTTTGGCATCGGTAAATCACGGGATATTTTTTTAAGATAAAGGAAAAAAAATTAAAAAACAGACAATAGGTGGCATTTCGTAGATAAGGGAAGAAAAGACACGCAAATAACAAAAACACCAAATCCTTTTATTATGTATATGTATTCCGCATGCCCACCATCTTAGGTGATAACACACTGCAGGAGTGTCTCAAATCCAGCAACGGCAGAGTTCAGTATGTCTGGCTGTGTACAAGACAACCTCGGGGGATTGCATCTTACAATTCCGAACAGATTGAATGGACAGGATCGATACATCCAGGATTTTAAATTTCCAAACAATCAAAACTCTTCTTGTTCAGATCTAGACACCATGGAGGCCACGGAAATTTGCAACGTCTGCTAATCTGCTCATTATTTTCTCTTTTTAGAACTTCTGTATCAGGAAATCTTGGACTGGAGTCGCAGTGTGACGTGTTACTCCATCTTGTATAAAAGTAACAATGGAAGACGCTCTTTTTCATGCAAACATGGAACAATATTTTCGAGCAGTGGCTTTAAATTACTTTTAGCATTTACTGCCACCGGTTTCCACCCATTTACTGGACACTTTGTTTCAAAGAGGAGGGGCTCTAACATGAAGGAACCTATGAACCCACACCACACTGTGACTTTGGGGAAATGCAGTGGTCTCTCTTCGATTTGAGGTCACCCAGATTCGAAAGTTATGGGTATTAACGTCGCTATGGGGAGAAAAAAAAGCTTCATTTTCCCACAGATTTTAAAGACCCAGCAGAGATCTTGTTCGCAAATTCTTCGCTCTGTACGGTATCCGACGGCAGAAGTTCATGGAAAGACTGTTATTCTGGATCAAGAGCGTAATATTTACAATCGTCTGTCACGTTTGCATATTTCCAACCAAGCCGTTCGTACCAGCGCCATCTGTCTGCTGTTTTTTGAATTTTTTTATTATCTTAAAAAAAAATCCCATGACCTATCAATGCTAAACCTGCAAACCATTTTTTATTTTGGTTAATTTTAGGGTTTTATGAATTTTTAAAGTTTTTATAGACTTTTTGTCCACCCTGTATTTCTTTTCTACATAGAATAAACTTTAATTTAATATGGGATTTTCATGAAACATATGACTACTAGAAACTTTTAATTCACGTAATGTACAGGGTAGTTAAAGGTAAAATTCCATTTTGAAATAACTAAAAAAGGAAAATAGTTGGACAAAAGCTTATCACATTTAGTAAGTATTTTTATGATGTCATAAGAATATATTTTCCAAAAAAAATGAAAAATCCATGATTAAGGAGTAATGGCACTATATCCAATAATTCTAAACCAAATAGGATATGAAACCCCAGGTTTAAAAATTTTCGAATCGCTTTGAAAATATGATTGTTTGTACCATTATGAAAAAATTGCAAGGGCTTGAAAATATTTTATGGCAGGAGGAATGCAAATTAAAATTATGCAAACGCTCTTTGATTTTCAGCTCTTCGTCAGAGCTCACATTGTTCCGACGTCCACCACCTGCTTTCTCTCTAAGTATTCTTGTGAATGCGATAATAATGAAGGGAGTGTTTTGAAGAAATTTGCTACCGTAAGACGCAGAGGTTCAATGACACCGGAGAGTTTGAAGACGCAGAGGCTCTGTTTCATCTCGTTGAGGTTTGACCGTCGAGATATAAGCTTTCAGTACTGCTTCGCGACGTCATCACCGGTAGATCGTGTCCCCACCGACTCGGGAAGTGCATTTCTTGCATAAATTGTATAGTCTCCATTTCAGACAGAGATTCGGTTCCTTTTATTTAAATTTTTTTGGGGGGGATTTCATTTTAAGTTGAAAGGAGATATATTAAAATCACACCATTTCCTTTTCATTGAAATTAAAAGCAGCTACCTAAATTGAAATATAAACTTACATTGAACTTTACTAAATATGTTTTTTTTTATTATTATCTATTTTTAATATTTCGATTTTTTTAGGAAGAAGAGGTATTTTTATTCTTTTAAAGTAAAAATGTATAGTAATAGTTTATCTTTAGAATATAAATTGCAAATCTTACAAGGCATTTAAGAAATTTGGCCAGTTTTCTTGAGAAGGAAAGGTAATAAATTTTTCTATATCAATTTTTTTATTTGACAATTAGAAATTTTTTATAAATATTTGTATTTTCCAAAGTGCATTCGTATTTTATTAATAAAAGTTTTATTTGATTTCAAGTGCATTTTTCCTGAACGAATATTCAAAAATATGATATGTATATTTAAACTGCAGCTGATTAAGAGTCAAAATCAAATAAAAGACCATGATCCTGAAGAAAAATAACAGAAGTGTATTCCTATATTATCTCCCTCAGGCGTTTAACAAAACAAACCACACAATTTACAAATTATAATATCATGTCACCCATGAAAAACTCTTCTTCCCCATGTCAAATGTTAAACTTTAAATAATTCATAAGTAAAAAATTTTACAGCATAATTGTACTAACTTCAAAAGATCAGTGTGAGATTTTCTCATTGATTTTACTATAAACATCATTGATAAATTATTTCTAATGGCAACATTATTTTTTCCTCATGAACACAAAGTCTACAGCAACATTACTTTTTACTAAACTCTTTAAAATATAAAAATAAATTAAGTAACAAAACATTTATTAAACATTAAACATTTACTTAAATTTCAAGAAAAGAAAATTCAAATGTTATACACAAAGGTTTATTGTAAATAAAATCTTTGATAATATGTCTCTACATTTCCCAAAAGATAGCAAGTTATAATATAATGAGAGGAAAATAATTTACTAAACTTTCCGAAAGCCAGAAACTTCCGCCCGGTATTTGAAGATTGCAATAGAATGATAGTCCCAAAAGACTAGAGGTCAGGTGAAAGTCAGATGTGCCTGGTATATCACTTAAGCATGGACATTGGCACAACATTTCTTTCAGCAGCATATAACATATGCAAAATAGAATATGTAACTACAACTATCTCATGTATAGAAGAAGCTGTACATAAATTTACATAAAAGTAGCACTGTAATTATTTAACAAGTAGAAATGCCTTTTGCGTACGAAATATGTATGTGTGAAGAATTTACAGTTATAATATTATTATGTTAGGAATCTTAAATGTTTTGCTTAAAAGACAGCTATTGTAACAAAGTCAGTCTCTTAAGCCATGGGAAATTTTGATTCCTTTATTGTGACTTTAAAATCTAAAATCAAGCAAACAAACTGAATTTTTTTAGATACAGTTTGTAATATTAAATATCCTACATTGATTTTTTTCTTTACAGTAATTATTTAAAAATATATTTGTAGATATATTTGCAGACCATAGTAACATTGTGAGAATTTTTTCATCACTATGTTTATTATCACAATAATATTCAAATAAGTTCTCAGAATTTAAATAGTTCTCAAGCAATTTTTCCTGGATTTTCAGATGCAATAAAATCATCCACAAAATTGAAACAGATTTTTTTAGTAATAATTGTGCATCATAGCATGAACTATATTTGGAGTTGGACAAAGAAGCAGGCCCCTTTCTAATTTAAAAATGAGCCCATAACTTTCATCAACTACAATTGTCTTGTCTGCTGTTCAATTACTTTTGCAGGTATCGCATTTTAATTTCTTAACAGCAATGAGCACACAATATCCCCCTATGTAGGTTAATGGACCCAAAACCTCTCCAACTGCTTCGATATCCTCATCATTGATTTGAATATTTGGCCAAAATGAAAGAACTTTACTTTCTTCACTGACATCACTAAAATATCACCTCGGCAGCGATCGAGTGACGTTGGTTCGTTGCTAGCTCTTCAGAGGAGCCGCTTTGCTGCTAAGTTTCTTAAAATTCGTAATGAAACTAAATATTTATCTCAATTCTAAATAAGTTTGATTAATTTTAGTTATTTCCGCGCTTTTGTATGTTTTATTGGTGTTTTACTTATGATAGTCAACTGTGTGTTTCGTGTTTCTGTTGTGTTTTTTTAGTTTTACTAAGTATTAAAATACTAAGTTATTGAATTGTGTATTGCAGGTGAGATAAATACTCTATCTACTGCGATTACTGTGCTTTAATATTACTCAATTTGAGTCGGTATCTACCTGCTCTGCGACTGCTACAATACGAATGCCATGAAACGCCCACCTACACATGAATGTAAATGGAATGCACTGTCCTCTCCCTTTATCTATATAATATTCTGTGCTATATCTAACTGGAATGAATACTTTCAGAATCCATAATTGAATAAAAATAAATTCTCCATCTCTGAATTACTGCTGTATTAATCTAAGCAGCTATCAACCTTCCTAAGAATTAATCTACATGTGCACCAGGAAAAGGTCAATGACCGTTTACTACAGCATTCTATTATTATTCATCAAGCGAAAATCAAAATCTACCAGAAATATCTTGTATTTTGCATTCATGCTTGATTGATTTAGGGGGATTCGGGGATTTTTAGCTACAAAGGCTGTCATCCCAGCGTTCAGCAATATTTCTAATTAGTAAATGTCAAAGAATTTCAAATGTTGCAGGAAAATATGGAGAGACAGTTTATCTGTAAATGCTTTCATCGTGATTTGTTTAAAGTTACAAGGTGAAAGAGAGTTGAGGCCCAACTTCGACAAGAGGCATCGTCTGATACTTGAATATTTTCGGCAGTGCAGCAAGATATGATCCAAATTATTCAAAGATTGGCATGTTTCGCAATGTGGTTGATTCGACAGATTAAAACGATATAGAAGGCCAGGTGTAATTAGTGTTTTGGTAGAAATTCTAGCGCAAATGATGTCTTCTCTTCTATTTCTTGTCCATTTAGTAATATTTTTAATGTCTGGAATTTCTCCATGACTTTCATAATATTTACTCTGTCTATAGCTGTTTTTCTTTTTGAGATTTGTTTGATGTGTGAGTTTATGTCTTCCGATGCGATCCCTTCAATGTATGGGTTGATTTCTGTTACTGATTTTGCGATCCAGTCCACTTTTTCATTCCATAATATTGTTGAATGCCCTGGGATCCATAGAAAAGTAATGTGTTGATTAATCTGAGATTTTTCCATAATTTTGCCCACAATTTTATGAATGATGGATGGGGATTTATATGAAAAAATTTTAAGTGCTGTAAGAACTGAAAGACTATCTGTATGAAGAAGTAAAGGTTTCTCAGGAATAGAAAGATAGTCCAGAGCCTGGCAAATTGCAAGAGCTTCAGCTGTAAAAATTGAGTTGATGTTGTGAGTTCGAAAAGCAAATTGAGACAGAATCGAAATGCCAACGATTGAAGTTAATGCGATTATGAAACATTCTTTGAAGTCCTTTTGAAGCGTTTCTTGAAAACTACCATTAATAACTGAGTATGGGAGAGATTTGGTTTGAAAAGGGTATTTTGAAATAATAATGCTGCAATTTTCTCTTGGAAGTTGTAGAAAATGTTGATCTGAAATAATGCTATTCCAATTAATGTTTAGATCAGAAAAATTTTTATCCAGAAAATTTTTGTCCTGTTCAATGAGAGCAAGATTGAAATGTTCTATATCTAATTTGTAGATGGAGGAGAAGGAACCAATAGAAATCTGCTTAATGAGAAATTGTAAGCATAAGCGTTTGATTTTTTCACTAAGAATTTCCTGATGTAAAGGAGAGCTTTATTTGGTGTCCACTGTGGAACACCAAGTGCAATGTGAAGTGCTTTAGTTTGAATAATATTACATGTTTTCATGTGAGTTTCTGGAAATTTGTTGATAATTTGACTGGCTTAAAAAAGTAAGCTGCAAATGCTATTTTCTGTGATTGTGATTAAATCTTTTGTTCTTGGGCCATAATGTTTAAATGCAAAACCCTTGAATGCATTGATTTTTTAAAGCTTTATTTTTAATTTTATTGATGATCGATCCGTTTTGATTTCTTTTTGAAAAAGGAATTCCGAGGAATGTAATTGAGTTTTTCCATTGGATGTTCGTTCCTGCTAATGAGATATTTGGGTGGGTAAAATTAATTTTGTTTGAAAGATCGGCTATGTAACTTTTCTCTACAATAACTGAAAGTTTTCAATACGTACACCATTGATGTACGTTTTCCATTGTTTTTTGTAATTTCTTAGTTGTAAGTTCAATAGACTGGTGCGAGCAAAAAATAAATATGTCGTCCGCAAAAATCAGACATTCAACTTCATTTTCAAGAGTTTCAAAAAAATCCGATATAAAGATTGCCCATAAGACTGCCGAGAGGACACTACCCTGTGCCAATCCCTTGTTTATAATTCTTATGTCGAAGAGTGTTTGTCTCCGTCGCATTTGGAACGTACGGTGACTAAGGAATTGATGCAACCAAGCGCATATCTTACCGCAGATGCCCAATTCCAAACATTTATATATCAATCCGTCAATGTAAACCGAATCATAAGCTTTTGCGATGTCGAGACTAATACCAATGAAATGTTTTTTTTCCCTCTTTGATTTTGTAATGCTGTAATGTAATGAGTATGTGGCTGCCCTATTGTCGTATGGTAAAAGACCAAATTGTTTTGGATGAAGTTTTTTGTTCTTTGTAAGAAAATCAGTAATTCTCTTACATAAAATGCGTTCGAAGATTTTGGAAAAAAATAGATGTTAGATCTATTGGCGTATATGATGTTATCTGAAGCTTGTCTTTATTTGGTTTTGGAATAGGAATAATAAGTGCGTGTTTCCATGTTTTGGGAACATATGATGTGTTAAAAATCTTTTGAAAAAATTGAAGGATGTAATAATTTGTATTTTTGTTAAGCTTTTTGAAAAAGGATGCGGGAATATTGTCTTTGACCTGGGGTTGTTATTTTTGATTTTTTAATTGCAAATTGTAATTATTCGATTTGTAGTGCTCCGTTTAATTCGCTTTCCTGTTTGTCCGTAAACTGGATTGGTAATGGTTCGTGAGAAAGGGAATTATTGGCATAAAATTCTGCGAACAAATTACTTTGCTCGAATGGGTTTGTGATAAAATAATTGTTAATAGAAATGGTGTTGAAGGAGTTATTATCTTCATATTGCTGATTCAGTTTTCTTAAGATAGAATAAAATAAACGAGGATTTCTTGCGCTATTACATAATTTATCCCAAAATTTTTGTTTTGCTTGTTTACTATAAAATTTGAATCTGCTTGCGAATTTTTTATGAAGAATCCAAAATTTAGTTGATATGCATCTTAATGCTTTCTTTCGATATATGATTTTAAGGTTGTAGAGTTTGTGACAGGTTTTATCCCACCAGGTGGGTATTGCTTATTGTTTAAAGGTATTTTTCTAGTATTATTGGATATGATTTCTGAAATGTTTGATGAAACTTAGTCTATGTTAAGCATTTTATCTTCACAATTTTTTTCCGATTGAAATAGAATAGATTGCCATTTAATTTCTGTGAGAAACCTTTGTTTGTTGTGTAAAACTTTGCGGGTGGAAATTATGGGGAAATGGTCGCTGTCAAATGATAATTCAGAAACAAAACAATCTGAGCTACAGAAGAGGGATTTGGAACAAAGGGTAAGATCCAGAAGTGATTGGTTACCTGCAGGAGTAATGTGCGTCGGGTTCGAAGTATTTAAAATGACAAAATTTGAATCCATTAACCAATCGACAAAATTGTTGCTGAATCTGGAAGAAATGGTTGAGCCCCAAAAAGGGTGATGTAAATTCAAATCACCAAATATGAACGTTGGTTCAGAAAGTGAGTTTAAAAAGTATCCTAGAATTTCAATGTCAGAACCTGTGGGAGCGTAAATGTTAACTATACAAAAGTTTAGAGAACTTGTAATGATTTTAACGGTGAGGATTTCCACTTCCGAATTTTGAGGTACCTCGGTTTGTTTGTTTGTTTGTTTGTTTGTTGTTTAATGGCGCAAGAACCATGTTTGGTTATACTGCGCCAAGCAAACGGTAAAATTAGAGTAGATTATAAAATACAAAATCTATGATATCAACATAAAACTGGTTAAAATATAGCACTGTAAAAATCAAACTACTGGTAGCATAATATGAACATGGGTATTAACATATGATAATGAAAACTTAATGAGAATCAATGAGACCATGCAAAACACTAACAAACTGTAAAAGGCTCTAAATGCAAGTATAAAATCGAATGCCTCGTAAAAAGTTAAAAATATTTGGGTGGAATTTTTCTCCCACCAAGTCCTCTAAAGTGGTTGAAGGTGTTGAAAAATGGTGAACGCGTTCCGAGTTAAAAACCGGGCACTCAATTAAAATATGTTTAATACTGAAATCAACATGACATGTAGGACACACTGGTGCCCTCTCACCAAAAATGAGATGCCTATGGGTATATCGTGTGTGTCCTATACGGAGACGAGTCAATTTGACATCCATCTCACGTATAGATAGAATGGGCCAAAAACCAATTGTAGGCTTTATAGAGTGTAGCTTATTATGCGTCTGCCGATCCCATGCCTCCTGCCAGGAAGAAATTACATGGCGGGAGAATGCCATCTTAATGTCACAATACGGTATTCCAGTCCTTAAATCAGATGATGCAGATTTTGCAGCCGAGTCGGCCATTTCATTACCCGAGATTCCTACATGACTCGGAACCCAACAAAAAATTATATTAAAACCATTGTTTTCCAGTCAACGCAAAGTGAATAAAATGCGGGTGGCGATAGGGTGTATCCGATTATCGTAATTAGATAACAATTCCAAAGCACTCATGCTATCAGAGTAAATAATGAAATTACGCTGAGGAGCAGGCGGAATTCTCTGGAGAGCTGAGAAAATTGCCATCAACTCAGCAGTAAAGATAGAGCAGCAATTATGAAGTCGGTAGCTCAGTCTATCATATGGCAGTATAATACCACAACCAACATGTCCAGCTGACTTCGAGCCATCAGTGAAAATTGGTACAAACAAAGAATATTGATAACGATGAAGTAAAAAGAGCTGTTGGAAGACTACAGAAGCTGTTGACGACTTATCAAAACCAACGAATGGATTCAGAAATGAAAATTGTGGGATATCCCAAGGTGGAAAGATAAAAGGGTTATGAACTTTAACTGTGACATCGTTGAGGTCCGAGTCGTGAAGTAACATTTTGGCTCTCTCGGAGAATGGCAGAATGCAAGCAGGACGGGCATCGTAAAGTCTACGTAGACCAACTGGAAGTTTGTTGTGATAAATGGGGTGATGAGGCACGGACTGTGTACGGAAATAAAACAAAACTGATAATTTTGTACGCCTTAAATGAAGAGGTAACTGGTGACATATTACGTATAAGCTCTCTATTGGAGAAGTGCGAAATGCTCCGGAACATATCCTCAAAGCCGTGTGATGGATGGTGTCCAATCGCCGCAACACTGTAGGACGTGCTGAGCCATACACCATGCAACCATAATCAATTCGGGAAAGGATGAGTGCTTGGTAAATACGGAGTAAGGAGGTTCGATCAGCACCCCATGATGTTTTCGAGAGCACCTTCAATACGTTTAATATTTTTTCACACCTCTTCCGCAGATGTAAAATATGCGGAAGGAAAGTCAACTTGCGATCGAATATCACTCCCAAGAACCGTATTTCATCCACTACAGGAATTGTAACATTTCCAATGTTAATAATAGGATCTAAGTGAATGTTTCTCTTTCGGCAGAAGTGTACACATCGGCTCTTCTCCGGCGAGATACTGTGGCCGTTGTTATTACACCAAGTTACCAACTTATTCACGGCATTTTGCAATTGCCGCTCAATAAGATTCATATTGCTTCCTTGATATGAAATCTGCAAGTCATCAACGTAGAGACTCGCATGTACAGATGAAGGCAAATTAGTTAAAATCTGGCTAAGTTGAATAATAAAAAGGGTGACACTGAGGACACTTCCTTGTGGAACCCCCTCAGCTTGAATAAAATGATTTGAGTAAAAATTCCCAACACGAACTCTAAAGGTCCGATATGATAAAAAGTTCTGTAAAAATATGGGCAGATTTCCTCTAAAACCAAAGTTAAAAATGGTGGAAAGTATGCCAAAACGCCAAGCACGGTCATATGCTTTTTCTATATCGAAGAAAATGGAGACAAGGTGGTTCCTTCTGACAAATGCGTGGCGTATCTGGGTTTCCAGCAATGTGAGGTTATCGAAAGTAGATCTGCCTCTACGGAAACCACTCTGCAACGAAGAGATGCATCCTTGCTTCTCCAATTCATATACGAGTCGAGCATTCACCATTCGCTCAAAAGTCTTGCAAAGACAACTTGTTAGTGCAATTGGTCGGTAGTTCAGAGGGTTAGAAGCTTCCTTGTTAGGCTTTAGTATAGGGATCACTATAGCGTCCCGCCATTGTGAAGGGTACTTCTGTTCGATCCATATTCTGTTAAATAATAACAATAGGTTCGAAAGGGAAGTTCTATTTAAATGGCGGAGTATATTGTAGGTAATCCCATCAGGCCCTGGACTGGTATCATGGGAATAAGATAATGCTCTTTCTAGCTCAAACATCCTAAACTCACAATTGTATGGAGAAGTATTTCGGTCACTAAAATTTAAATGCAACCGTTCCGCGCGATTCTTACTTGCCATAAAAGTAGGGCTATAAGAATCAGTTGCGGAGACTTGTGCAAAAGATTCGCCCAGAATGTTGGCTACGTCTAATGGATCATAATACTTCACATTCCCTCTATTTAAAACAGGAATGGAAGAGTTATGATATATACCATTAGCAGCCTTTACTTTTCTCCACAAGACTTTGCTGGATGTAGAGGATGTTATAGAGGATATAAATTGAATCCAGGATTCCCTCTGACTACGACGACGTATGCGGCGAGCTAGTGCTTTGGCTTTTTTAAAGGCAACGAGGTTATCTGTAGTAGGATATCTACGAAAGATGTTCCATAACTTTTTCTGATGTTTGTGACTGTCGCGACAGGCTTCATTCCACCACGGTCTTCGAAATTTCCTTAGACGTGATGGACTCTTTGGAATAGTGGAAGTTGCGGCACAGATTATAATGTCAAGGACATTTTGTACAGCTTCAGAAATATCTGTGATGTTGATCATAGACTCAGTGATATCTGCTAGTTGCGAAAAGGCCTTCCAGTCTGCCCGCTGGAATAGAAAACGCGGAGGACAGTGAGTCGCACCGCCGCTATCAGCATGGGAGACAATAATAGGAAAATGATCGCTATTATATAGATCGTTGCTAACAGTAAAGTTTAGCAACGGCAGAAGTTCGGGAGAGCATATGGCCAAATCAAGAGTATGGAAATTTCGTGTGGGCTCGTGAAAGTATGTTTTCTCTCCATTGTTAAGTAAACAGAGACAGTTATTGGCAACAAACTGCTCAATCTGTCTCCCACGAGAATTTGTACTCTCTGAACCCCACAAGGTACTATGTCCGTTGAAGTCGCCGAGTAAAATAAAAGGCGAAGAAAGCTGGTCCACTAGGTTATCAAGGTCTTGTTGACGGATAACATCATGAGGCGGTAAGTAAATGCAGCAGACTGTGACTAATGTTCGTACGTGAACTTGCACAGCCACAGCCTGAAGAGTGGTATGTAAATTTAGTTGTGAGCTCGCATATAGATTTGAAGTGAAGATACAGACACCTCCAGAACTGTGAGATCCTGTGTCTGCATCCTTCCGAGTACAGTTATAACCGCGCAATTTAATGGGAATGTTTGGTGTCAGAAAGGTTTCTTGAACACCAATGCAAACAGGATGAAAGTTGTTTAGAATGCACTTGAATGGAAGTTTAGACCGAATGCCGCGACAATTCCAAGAGAGGAAGGTACCCAGTAAGTGACTGGTTTAGAGGATAAATGAGAAGATACAATTGTTGGAGTTGCCAGGTCTTCGCAACTCATTTCAAGCTCAGATTCATCCTCAGATGGATGTAATTTTATATCTGGGTTATTCAGCTTTTCACCAAAGATGGACGTTAGGTCCTTGTGGACTTTACCTTGTGTAGCTAGTCTCAAGGCTACGGAATTTTTTGATGTCGATTTCTTTAACTTTATTGGGAGGTCGTTTTGCTTAAGCCCGCGTTTTGCAAGCTTTAGTTTCATTGATTTGCTAGATTTGACTTTATGTTAATTTGTTTCCGGTTTGCAAGTTTCAGGAGCACTTACTGTTGATTTTTCAGTGTCAGAGTCGGAAGTTTTCTCAGGTGGATTGGTTTGAGGCTTACTTTTGATACAGTTTGGACATGAGCAATTCGCACAAAATGTTTTTTGGACGGCAGATGCATAACTTAAGCCTGGCGTTGGAGTTTCAGCTAAGACCTTTCGTCTAGCTTCAGGATAAGATATGCTTTCCTTTATTTTAAGTGTTATGATTTGCTTCTCGAGAGTCCATCGTTTGCATGCCCGTGAAAAAGATGAATGTGCGCCATCGCAGTTCACACACTTTTCTTGTGCGGTACACCGCTGGCTGTCATGACCTTTCTCAGCGCAGCGGGCACATGTGATAGTCCCGCGGCAATTTACCTTTGAGTGGCCGAAACGCTGACACTGGAAACATCTTAAGGGGTTTGGAATGTATTGCCTCACTGGAAGTTTCATATACCCGGCATAGATATATTCTGGTAGTTTAGGAGAATGAAACGTTAGTATAAGATGCTTAGTATCAAGGAGTTGTCCATCCCGCCGAATAGTTATGCGGCGTACATGTGTCACTCCTTGTCCCTGTAATTCCTTCAATATTTCTTCAAGCGGCACATTAAATAATTCGCCGCAAGTGATCACGCCCTTTGAATAATTCAATGCTATATGAGGTTGGACAGAAACAGGTATTGTGGCCAGCGCTTTTAACTTTAAAATTTGGTGCGATTGCTTCTTAGTATTAACCTGCACCAGCAAATCCCCTGAACGCATTTTGCGAATTGAGGAGACCTCACCAACTGTTGCAGAGATAGCCTTCTGAACAAGGAAAGGGGAAACTGAGTTGAAAGATTCGTTATTATCTGATATTCTTTTAATTACAAAAAAGGAGTCAAATATTATAAGATTTTGGGAAAGTTTCGTTGTTCTTTGTTGCCCACTGAAGGGAGCCTTTTTAGGAGGAGCCATACGATATTAAAGAAGATTCGGGCCCGACGGCACCGCCCACCACGGAGCCCAACAAGGGAAGGCAGCCACCGGCTCTGGCCATTTCCAGCCTCGGCACTTACCCTAGTGCTAGCCGGAACCTATACGCTCGGAGTTACCCCCGGGGACAGTGACCACCCTTAACGCCAAGCCCAAGGAGTAACCCCTTCGCTTGATCCCAAGCAGACTAGCCACTAAGGTGACCAGCTACCAGCCGATTGATGCACTGGGGACCACAGTGCACCACCCGTCTTTCTAATGGGTCGCCACGCACGGCCAACACGTGGGGTTTTGGCTGTCTATGAGAAGCAAGAAGCAAACAGAGAGGCGACAGCTTCTCATGGAGAGCTCCCTCGCTTGCCGTCGAGGGAAGGAAAGACACAGCAGAAAGCAGAAGGCGTAGAGGAGAGCGAACTTTAAGGGAGTAAAGATCCCTGGGTACCTCGGGATTGGGACACCCGTACTCACCTAAAGAAGGTGAGCCCCTGAGGGGTTGAGGTACCTCGGAAGGGATTATGTATAGCGTCAAATGTTCGGGGATTCCAATTAAAAGGCCCCCTCCTAGTCTGTCTTCCCTGTGAGATCTAAAAAACCTTTTTTTACAGAAACGAAAATCTTCTTCAGCACGAAGAAAAGTTTCTTGAAAAATCCAGAAATCTGAAATTGTGAAGGGGAGGAATACCAAGCCATATTTTTTGTTCCTAATACTACGGCAATTCCACTGAACAAAACGCATCCTAATAGATTAAACCAACAGAAAAGGAAAAAAAAAATATTTTGAAAACTCTGCAAGATGTCAACCAAACACCGGGGTGACACACACACACTAAAAAAACCCCAAGCCTTTGGGAAAGATAAAACTGAAGCAGCGCTTTGCAAAGAAGCGTAACAAATAATAAACAAAAAAAAGGGAAAGGAACAGAAAACAGCAAAAAAAAAAAAAAAAAGCGGATTTTTTTTTTAATCCGAAGTCCCAGCCGGGCTACCATCATCCCATTGCATAGGTAGGCCAGAAGAACCAGCGAAGTTCTTCGCAGTATTAAGTAAAGTTTTTTTCTTCCTGGATGTAGATTTAATTTTTTCACCTTTGTCAATCGCATGAATTAACTGTTGCACCATAGACTCGACCGTCTTTTGAAATATTTCGAATAGCGCATTAAAATATTGCTCCATCTTTTTGTTGATGTTTTTGATGATGGCTCCCATTTTGTCGTTGAAAGATTTTTAAAGTCTATGGATTCCGTGTTCGATCTAGTAACAGTTGCATAAGTTGTGTTAGATGATGCATTAAATATGCGTCGTGATTCCCCCAAAGTGAGGTGGTTACGACATTTTAGATCCAAAATTTGTTGTTCTTTGGCATACAAGGGACATGCTTTAGATGTTGTAGCATGAGAACCTTGACAATTAATGCATTTAACTGGGTTTTGACAATTTCCGGCGTGTTCTGTACCACATAATTGTTCAACTTGGTCTTTCGGGCATATCCCAGATGGGTGTAGGAAACTGTAACATTTTGAACACTGTCTAGGCCGATCGATAAAAGGTCGAATTTTCTGGATTGTAAGCCAAAGTTTAACTGTGACTGGAAGGAACATACCCAGAATTGTTACAAGAATTGGGGAAATTTGCTGTGTCGAATTTTGTTTGACAAAACGTCTCATCTCTCCGATTTCAATATCATTAAACTTTCGCAGTTCTTCTGCAACTTCTTTGAGTGGAACGCATGTGGGCATATCAATGAGCAGAAATCTAGAAGTTACTCCTTCCCAAATAACGTTAGAAGTAACCTTAGTCTCGATA
>JAPMOR010061319.1:0-11655 GCA_026543865.1 Argiope aurantia | reverse complement strand
ATATATATATATAAAGAAAGAAAATATTTTTAAACGAATTTCTTGTCTCTTTGTAAACAAATCAGATTACAAAGAGAGAAGAAATTCTTTACAAAGAGAGAAGAAATTCTTTACAAAGAGAGAAGAAATTCTTTTAAAAATATTTTCTTTCTTTATTTGCAAGAAAGCTCATCTTTAAATAAGAAATTACTTCAAAATGTCTTGTGAAAAATTTGCTAAAATAATACCAAAGATTTTGAAGTAGCGTCATATACAGTTAAACAGTTACTATAAAGTTTTCATAAAACACTTTGTGATAAATCAAATATTTGAAGATCCCCATAGTATACAGAATATTTCATTTCCGTAGTTCTTTAGAGCTTAAAAACAGTACGCAACGCGGAAAAGAATCTTTTCTTCATGGTTTCCAACTTTCTAATATGTTTTTCACAATATGAGCAAATATTTTCCTTCATTAACAGAATCATTAGTCGCATTAATATTTTGTCTTCTTCATTCTTTTAATCGGAATTATTCCAAAACGGCGCTTACTGACAACACCTAATTAATTATACCAGATTGCATTTAATTTTGCATTTGGAAAACAATTCTATTCTGCTTATCATATTTTTAAGTATAATTGAATCAGTGTTTTTGTTTTGTTTATTTGGTTCAAAAATATATAATTAAATAAATATATAATTGATGATTCAGATGAAATTTGGCACATATGATCTTTATCGCCTTAAAGAAATAAATAAATTATGAAAATGTTTTATCTCCTTTTAAGGAAGATGAAGTAAGGGAAAAAAGTTTTGAAATTTTTTCAGCTTGATTTCACCATGAAAATGTGAATTTTGACACCAACTTACTATTCCAAAAATTAAATTTGAAATGACATCGATGTCTTTACAATATAGTTTTTTTTAATTTATTTTGCTCATTTTTATGAAATTAATTTAAATAAAAGCTTTTATTTCTATTTATTACTCTATTATAAATTGTCCAATTTATAAGATATAAATTTTGATTTTCTTATAAGTATATATACAATTTGTTTATCTAATGTGCGATTAAAACAATAAAAGTAATCAGAAATAGAAATCTAGACATTATTTTCTCATTAAATGCTTATAAATGAAATGAAGTTTCATTTTTTCTAATATTTGGTAAGTGAACATTTCTATAACATAAATTACTCATTAATACATTCATGTATTTGATTTTCCTCTTTATCCTTAATCTGGAATACACTACGCAATTTATTGCTAAAAAAAACTGTGTTTTGTGTCTTTCTACTTTTAATTTTTAATTATAAAATATAAATTCTGGTAAAAAGTTTTGAAACGAAACATTTCATCAGCTAATTCTAACTCAAAATTAAAAATATTTTGCGATATTATTTGATGATATCAACTTTATGCCACTATTAACTGATAGTGAGATATGAAATCTAATACAAAAAAAAAACTAAACAGTTTAATTAGCTATTAATACATTCATTTTCACTAGTTCAGATTTTTCTTAGATTCTTTTAAGCAGGTATGTAAAGAGAAGATTACGGCATTTAAAGAAGTATTTTTTAATTAGAAATACTATTTGATTGATATCGATATATAATTTAAGAGAGCATGCTCTTTTGATCATAAGCATTAAGACTTTTATCCTTTATTTAATTAATTTTTTTCACTCTCTTTCTCTTTAAATATTCTGTGTTTAACTACTAATTAGGTTTAATGTATTTCTAATGCAAAAATTTAAAAAATAATGGGAATATCGCATATCATAATAAGAATTTCAAATATTTAAAACACTTTTATTTTCGGTGAAAGAATGTTAATTATTGCTTCGCATTCTTTTGAAGTCATTAGACAGTTCTTAGAAGGATTTTTTTGTTATTCATCAATTTAAATTTTTCACTTTTTCCCTCAAGTAATCAGCGCCAATGATTAGAATCATTCTTAGCTTTTTGTACCATCTAAGGCATCTAATGATATGGGGAATTACTTCAAAAGACAAAAGCTATTTTTTTTTCAAAAAGTTAATTTTTATCTTATATAAAATGGTTCCAAAAGTTTTTATAAGCAGCATACTTTTAAGAAACTAATTTTAGTATATTTTTTGAAAACTTTTACCAAACTAGTTATTTAAAAGTATGTACTTAAAATTACTTTAAGGCATTTACCAAGAATTTCAACGGTAAAGAGTTCATGATAAAAAAAATATTCATTTTAATTGAAAACTATTGGGAAAGATAATAAACCATTTTATAAATCACGTTTCATTTCAAAACACATAAAATGTCGTTATAAAACTTCAAATTTAATTCATATTTTTAGAAGAATAAAATTTATAATGTTGCACACTCATCGAGCAATAGATTCCTTGTATTTTTAATAAAATAATTTCATGTGTTGCAATTGAAATTCTGTATATTTTGCCAACATATGGGCATATTTTGCTTGCTCTGCATTGCGTATATTTATCAAAATATAATAAATTGCATGTTGAGTATATAATACAACACAATATATTAGTTATTACGTATATTTTATTATTCGTATATGATATAAGAATGTTCATTCTACTGATTATTTAATTAATTATTAACTTGCTAGATTCTGGTATATAATAGAATTGCAAGATATTTTAGATGGAATAAAGAATTATTTTTAAAACTTTTTGGGTAAATAAATCTATTGTTGAAAATAGTAGTGTCAGATATACATGATAAAAGCATGAGTTTTTAAAAACACATTTTCTGTAATATTTTAAATCAGATTGCACATTTTTTTTCTTTTCTTTTATATATAAAGTAATTGATATGCCATATTAGCCTATTAGCCAATGCGCATATAAGTCTTACGTATATAATAAAAAACGTCTTACTTTATAATATTTTTAATATACAGAATACTTTTCTTTAGTTATAATTTTATTAATATACTTAATATTGATGTATATTTCATTGATATACCGAATATTAAAGTTTATGTTTTAAATACTTAATATTAATACATATTACATTAATACAAAAAATATTGTATTTTATTCTAACAAAATACACGGATATTAATGAAATTTTAATATTACATATAATATTATAGCTTATTTTATAAACATACTTCATTTTAATATAACATAATAATCACAATTCTTTTATCATCTCAGATATTTTTTACATTAAAATCAGCAACATTTTTATTGTTACAAAATAATAGATAAATTTTTTAAAAAACATGTCTCACATTTTTGATTTTCATTTCGAAGATATATTTCTTAAATTATCTAGAATGCATCATAAAACAAGAAGAAGAAAAAATTTAATAAATACATATTTTACGAAGATTCGTATTTGTGGTAATTATTTTTGTCAAATTTTCGTATGTTTTGAGCTGAAAGTTTCTGTAAAACATGATTAGATAAACTAAATTAGAAGAATTATTAGAAATAAATATTAAGTGGATTGGATTATGGATGATTAGATAAAGCCATTTTAATCTCTTACACCTTCAAAGGTTTCTAGCACATACACACCTAATTTTATAAAAAATTTTTGAAGAGATTTTTCAATTATGATGTCTTTCAAGCATTGAAGTTAGTAAAAATTCATTTCTTCATAAAATTCCTTTAAAATATATTTTTGCATATCAGTTCATATAAATACACTAGAAATAAGTGCTGTTTCCAAGATTTTTTTAACTTTGCCTGAAAAAAAAAAACGTTTTAAATATTTTTTTTAAAAAATCAGACTGTAAAAATCGAATAAATAAATCATTATTTTCTAGTTTCGGTTTCTTTCAGTATGTGATAATGAAATCTTTTTATCACAGTTTTGTCTTAATAAATTAAAAAATTTATATCTGCTTAAATTCCATAAAATTGGAACTCAGTACCATCCCTGTTGCTTTATAGTCATTTGAGAATGAATTTAGGTATATGATATAGGCTACTCTACCAATGCAGATTTAGGTTCATGTGATTCTCCTCAAAATGGATGCTAGCAATCGGCTGGATTCAGGATTTTGATACATCACCTGTTGCCAGCAATTGTAGATAGATTTGACAATCCTCATGGATGTTCTGCCTAGTTCAGATTTCCTTTATTCCTAACATTACGCTCATTCCAGATAATGCATTTCAATCACCGAACGCATAACCCTCAACGCAACTATCTTCTAACAGAATTTTAGAGCACAAGTTTCCCTTATTGGGTTGTATCTGAATACTGTTATCGTCTATTCTATTTAATTGCAAATTTTTCCGAGCGAACTCTTGTTACCTTATCTTTTAAAATACCTCCTTATATCTGTCATAGTTTTGGAATTAGATATTTGACAATGATTAGCATAGTAAGTTTGCATATTGTAGCTACAATTAAACATTTTGTAAATATTGCATAGACTTAGACTTGGAGCAATATTGGGTTATCTTATTTCTGGAAAATAAAAATTGGAAATTACTCTTACTTTTACACACCTGATTATCTGCAAAAAATAAATACTTTAAATCTATAGATAATTTTCCATATATTTTCATTTTCATTTTTATTGATTTTTTTCAAATGTTCAACAAAAAAGATAGAAATAATATTGATAGAAATATGAGAGAAAAATATATGAAATAGTATATTTTATTGATATATTACTTGTACTTACTACATTAGTGAAATTGTAACATGACGCTTGGAACTGTGGATTATTTTCCAAAATAACTTGCAACATGAACATAAAAGTACCTAATTTAAATTTTGAATTTTTAAAATTGTAACTAAAATGTAAACACAGATTTCTTACTCACTTCGAATGGGACAATTTTCATTAAACCTTTTAATCTTAAGGTTAGAGTTCAAGTACCTCAGAATACTGGAATGCCCGAAGAGACTTTCTTCTCTTTTCAAAGAAAATAAAATTCCCTGCCCTCTTAAAAATCCCTAATGACACCTCTAATTCTTAAGGACTGAGATTCAAAAGAAGACACCCTTTCCAGAAGACTGTTAATTCATTTGGGTAAGCACCTCTATAGAACAAAGCAAGTGCGTTAAGAGCGATATCCAGACTTAGCATGCCATCCCTCGGTAAATTTAATAAGTATTCAGGGACTTGGAAAAACGCAATTTTCTTATTTCTTCAAATATATTTATTATAAATTAATAAGAAAATTGACCCCGATCGGTTAATGTCACTGATTTAAAGAAAAAATTATATTTTTACTATGCATTTGAAAAGCTAATTTGATGGACAATTATTCTCTTTTTCTATTAGAGGCATGAAAAAAAATAATAGCCCACATTCCTTTTTTTTCCATAAAATAATTTTAAGACTTCTGGAAACTGCCTTAGCCATTTCTGTAAATCTGCCGAAATCAATTAACATCAAAATGCTGCGCCATCTAGAATGTTTTTTAAGAAAAGCTTCTCCTAGGAAAAGAGTTAAATACTTTCTATTATAAAAAAAAGCTGTTATAAACACAGTAAGAAAACTTTCAGCGAATCAAACTTTTCTTAAAATAGTAAATTCTTCCTTCTAAGAATTGACATTGAAAAACGACATAAAGCATTTTTAATAACACTTCCATTATCTCAAACTTCTATATCACACAAAAAAAAAGTTACTCCAAATTACTTTTGAAATGGAATGACGGATATTTTAGTTGAATGCGGATTTATTGACAATTTTCTCTAGTTTCAAAGAAATATAATCAGTTTCCACTCCCTTTTTGCTTTATTATTTCACTTTGTTTTCTAAAACACTCAATCACTTGGTAACTGGGAGAAAATAAGATTTCTGCTGTCAATTTCTTTTGCCCTGTATTAGATCTTTTTTAACTAAACGATCAACTCTCAATGATTATTTTTATCCAGGTCAATCTTAATAATCGTCCGGTTCAATGTGTTGATTGTGTAGAAATAAGTACAGGAACCCATCATATTCTAGATTATTATATTATTTACATATTTACAGTAACGGATTAAAATATAAAACATAAAAGTGAATCAAGTCTTTTGTACATGGCGAACCACATCACCTTCGCTCGTTTTCTCTCCCCCTTATCTGTCTAGTACATTTCCTGTCCGCCTCTCTCCTGGTTTTCACCCCCTCAGATACCATGTGACCTTTCTTCTCCTGATTGGCTTGCAACCTTCGTCGTTGGGAGCGGAGGAGCGGGTCTTACAGAGAAAAAAATATATACAGAGCGTTTTAAATATTGAAAGGAATTTTTAATAATGTGAAATTTTTCTGTATTTATTTTCTTTTTCAAAATTTTAATGCATCTTTAACAAAAACTTTGTGTTGCTTATTTTGATATGACAAAAGTTTTAAAGACATTTGATGAATAAAATCATTACTGACACAACATTACTAAGATAATTCTGGATATGAAGAATATTTCAGATTCTTATTTCTCGTTTCAGTATCACGAGTCTAGCACTTTTCGACGATTCTACCTCGCTGAGGAATGAGACGCAGAAAGATGAGTGCATTTCCAGAATCTTTCGAAATTGTTTGACCTTTATTTTTGCCCCATTAAAATTTTATTATTCAGTGTTTTTTTTTTTTTTTTTTCATGTATATATTGGTATCGTGTCGCTTCTGATCATACTATTTTTTTTTTTTTGAAAATCGTGTATTGATCATTTATATGGCTAGTACAAATAGAAAAAATCTTTCGGAAGTGGCATGAAGAATATTCTTTATATTATCATTAAAATGAGCGAGATTGTTTACTGATATTAATCTTAAAATATTTTTTTTAAAATATTCAAACACAAGTAGAAAATATGTTTTAGCATAAAGCATTATTATTACTTAGAATAAAAAAAATAAATTAACAAACTTTAAATACAGAAACTTTCCGTTATTTCATCCTAGCTTAATGTTTAGGCCCCTTATATTAAATAAAAATAATTAAAGTATTTTATTGCGAATTAGTATATTTTTTCAGCAATATTACGAATTATTCGTAGCTTTTTCTATTCCTACATCCACGTATAATATGGGATTACTTTATTTTTAAATGTAAACATACCCGAGTGGAGAATTTTAAACCCCTAGAATGTACGAAGGCTGTTTTTTTTTCAACCTCCGATCGTACAGTATGAAGGCCAGGCATGCAGTAAGTTTCTGTTGCGCATAGTAGACAATTGCGCATCTCCCCCACCACACAGTCTGCCACTGTCAAGTTCAACACGCTATCTCTTTTAGAGCTGTAGTCGTGTAAACATGGTTGCCTTTGTTGATTCTGCCTCCAGGTGTGAATTGCGAATCGTTATTCGATTTTTGCAGGCAGAAGGGAATAGTGTAACAAAAAATGATCAAATAATGAGTCGAGTGTATGAAAACAGCTCTATGAGGGATGATTTTGTCCGTGAATGGATCAAAAGTTTAAGGATGGCGAAACTGACGTGCATGAGGAAACCTTTTATAATGAATTGACCAAGTGGTAAGGAAAGTCATAAGTTCACAATCAGTGGATTGTAAATTAAATTTCCTGAAGTTTTAAGATTTTCTCCGTTCTCTATAATTACTGAACTGTTGGACCACATAAAACTTGGAGCCAGCAGGGTTCTATAGATGTCCCCACAAAACGTTCTGAAGGTCTGCAGCTTAAGAGTTTCTTAGCGTTATAATACTGTTGAAGAAACTTTTTTTTAAATCCATTGTGACAGGTGATGATATATAGATTAAATATAGTAATGAGATTTAGTTCCCATTCACAACAATGGATGCACACACATTTTCAAACAAACCTACAATATCCACGAGATCATACTGTTTTTTGGGACCAAAAAGGTGTGTTGCTTGCAAGTCTATGGAACCAGAGGCAACAATTACACCAGATGTTATTGAAGGAAGAAGCAGGCTGACTTCTGAAATTTCTACAATGTGCTAATGTACATCTACAATGTGTTAATTTCATCTACAATGTGCTAATGTAATCCAACTGTTCTTTTAGCAATTTCAATTGGACAGTTTCAAATGTCCACTATATAGTCCGAAACTAGTTTCCATCTTTCCTCTGAATGGAAGAAATGGCTTCGGATTGCAGAGTTCACAAACAGACGAGAAGCTCAAAGAAGCTGTCACAACTCTCTTTAAATAATAGGTGACAACATTTTATGAAGAGGATAGTGCAAACCTTATTCGGAGGTGTGCTAAATTCCTAAATCATTAATGTAATTATGTAGAGAAGCAACCGTGATTGTACATTACGTTTGATAATCATAATTTTTTTTAATTCACCCATCTTTCCTTTATAGCCCAAATGAGATTTAACAAAAAGCAGCTCTCGTTGGAATTGAAATTTGAAATTGGAAATTGAGTGAAACATATTTTTATTACATTTAATAAAATCTTTTAACTAAAATTAGCAAGCAGCATGCTGTACAAAATAAAATTTTAAAATAACTTTCTTTTATATGCTATGCATATCCTGCCCGAAAAGATTTATTACTGCCTTATTAATGATGTGCAAACTTAAAATTGTTCAAATGAAAAATGAGTTTCGAGAGGAACTTATTTAGGGAGAGAGAGTTTTAATCACATGTGAAATCGAAAAGAATGACAGTTATTAATCCCCCAAAGATTTGAAAGTGATCTCCCATCCAGTCTTTGTCAGAATTTTAGTACTAAAAAATCAAATTAAGAATATGTAGCCATAAAAAATTTCTTTAAAAAAACTTCCTAAATAATAACTTTTATTCTTACGTCTTAAGCAGCTTCTAAACTATGAATTATTTTGCATTCCGAATTTATATCCTTATTTATCAGAGATATTATCTTTTTGTCTTCAATTGACAAACTCAGGAATTGAAGTTTCATTACTATATCGTCAATTATTTCTCCTGTACCGTAGTCTAATTTTTTTAAAGAATTCATGCATCTCCTTTTATTTTGCAATGCTCCGCTCGGCAAGTTATTTCTTCCCAAACGGATGTTTAAGTGATATTTGTGGGTAAACTGTCACCTGATTGTGATCGATTACCCTTTTAAAAAGTTTCTATGAAAGGGATGATGGGATACAAAGAGTGAAATATGGATGTGCCTACTTTGTATTGATTTCATTTTTTCTTTCCGAGCAAAAAGCAAGGATGTATTTCCTTTCTTTCTAGTGGACAATGAAACCGTATTTGCAGTCTTTTGTTCTGTCTTTTTACGGCCTATTTTGTTGATAGATCCATATTCTGAACAAAATAACATAAACAAAAAAAAAACCTATGAAAGACACACGGGTTTTTTTATCGAAAGCTATTATAAACAAATATTCAAACGAAAATATAAAAG
This sequence comes from Argiope aurantia, assembly GCA_026543865.1. Classification (NCBI taxonomy): domain Eukaryota; kingdom Metazoa; phylum Arthropoda; class Arachnida; order Araneae; family Araneidae; genus Argiope; species Argiope aurantia. The sequence continues at coordinate 2,392 of JAPMOR010061319.1, read as the reverse complement.
TAATAACTATAATATTCAACATGGTCTGGGAAATGATAAATTTACTCACCATTTATATCGATTAAAGTATATGTAGATTTCTGTTTCTGTTTCTACTTATTATGGAAATGAATCTTTTTTACATATTTTTGACAATCTTTATGACATATCACTTTGCATATAGTTATGGGATTTATATTGTAAAGTGGCAATGTGCTCAAATTTTAAGCAGAAATCATTTTAAATCTAAGCAAAATTTAGAAATTTATTAAAAATATCTAAAAATATCGCATGAAAAATAGAAATAGTACCATTTAAAATTATTAAAAAAAAATCTGTAATCATATCCGTTTGTTAGGATTCATTGTTTAGCAGATTTTTTTTAAATTTATAATTGTTTCATTTCATAATTTTCATTAATATCTTGAACTGTGGTAATGGAAATTCAAACCATTTTTGATATCTCTTTAAATATTTAATACTGTGATTTTATTTCAGTGTAAAAATCTAAAGAAGGAAGATTAAGTTTATTATCTGCCCAGATTATGTGAAAAAAAAACTGATTTTCAATACATGAAAAAATAATGTACTGTTAAAAGTTAGGTTACTCAGATAGCTAAACTTTTTACTTTAACTTTTTCAGATAGCTTACTTTAATTCATGTAAATTGTTCCCTTATAAAAACTAAAGCGCAATAAACATAAAATAATATGGCTATTAAAATACATCGAATAATTTGAGGCTTAAAGAACTTTCTCGAGGGCATCAGGAACATTTAGTTATGCTTAGGAGGAAATAAATGATATTACGTGCAATTAGAATTTCCGATGTACCAGGTAATCTCCAAAGGCGATTAAATTTTGATTTGAAAGATATGCAATTTTTTCATAATTGTATAAATGAATCTATTAATCTTTTCCCCAGTTTTCTCCCTTTGTTTTCAGTTGTTATTCATTTTCTCGTCTATTAATTTAATACGTTCAAATCAATTAATGATATGTGAAAACATCATATCTAAAATATTAATAAGTGTTTTGTGATTTTGAGTTTTTTTTAATAAAGTGTGATATTCTTTAGAGATTTACTACCTAAATTTCACTAAATGAGCTTATGGATATCGGAGAAACTTTTTGGTTTACTCCAAAGCGTTTAATTTTATTTAAAATGTATCATAAAAATAACAGATAATGAGCATGAATTTGAAAACGTCCTTGTTTATTTAATTTAACACACACACACACAGATCCCGTTGGTGTGGTGTGGTGTGTAGAGGGGGTGCCATCTCAGGTGTCGTCCTCGTCATCTGACCGCGGTTCAAAATTACGAGGTCCGTCCCAAAATAGCCCTAATGTTGCTTTACAACGGGACGTTAATATAACTAAACCAAACCAAACCTAGCTTTCGTGCAGGGAATCACAAGAACGCCAAATTAGTAGGATGGATGATTACACGATCGCAGAGTTAGCCGATATGAATTTGGGATACGGGGCTGCAAATTGTAGTGGGCCAGCCGCACAGCGTTTGTACGCGGAACGATATCCGACGAGGTGTATTCCCAGTCATAATTTCTTTGCAAGACTGCACCAGAGGTTAGCTGAGACAGGTTCATTATAAAGAGCTCAAAGGGACAGGGTAAGAACAACATGGACTGCAGACTCCGAACAGAATGTGCTGCATCATGTACAGGGGAATATAAGAACGAGTGCTCTAAGTGTAGCAAACGCAGTCGTTGGAGGATTGCAGCGTCCCATTGCAGCGTCTGGAGGATTCTCCGAGCAGAAGACATGCATCCGTTTCACTTGCAGCGTGACCAGAATCAGAAACCGGATGATTATGTACCTCATATTGATTTCGGACAGAGGTACCTGGGAAAATCTGCTGCATATCCCCTTTTTCCTGCTAAATTGTTGTTTTCCGATGAGACATCCTTCACAAGGGAAGGAATTTTCAACACGCATAACGACCATATCTGGGCGGTCGAGAACGCGTATGCAATACGACACAGTGCAGCACAGAATCTATTTTCGGTAAATGTATGGGCCGGTATTATGGGAGATCACCTCGTCGGACCTTACCTGTTACCGGGTCGTCTAACCGGACCTACGTGCTTGCTCTTTCTTGCTTTGAAATAACTACTTCCTGAATATGTGTCCTTCAGATTTTGTCGTAGAATGTAAGCTCTTTGCTCAGAGAATCGTTTAAAGGTCAATGATTGCAAACTGAAGACAAAACTATTTCACTTGGTATTAAGTGGTATAAGAGACTAAAAGGTGCATTAATGAAATAATTTAATTGAAGTCCAAATTTCAAATTTTTCTAAAGTGATTTCGATAGATTCCTAAGCACTTAAATTAGACATCAATGGCATTCCTCAAAACACACACACACACACACACACACACACACACACACA
>JAPMOR010061303.1:62693-146118 GCA_026543865.1 Argiope aurantia | reverse complement strand
AGGAATCATGGCCTTACCCAAGATCCCCAATTTTATGTGGAGGAAGGAGGGGGGGTAAGTTGAAGGAGAAAAGTTTCGGGAGACTGTTCTTGCTGGTTTTGTATATTATATATTTTGTATATTATATATGTTTCTATAACAAATGAATATTTTCTTCCTGGCCACATAAATATAGATATCTTTTTTAACTATTGTTAACCTTTTATTGATTCCTTTGTATAATATGCTTAAATTATTGAACCTCAGCAAAGATATTTTATATAAAATCCTAGTGGAATTTTTAAATATATTTCGCATTCATAACATAGGATACATTTCAAATAGCGGGAAAATATACATATCAAATTTAGACAAACAAACGAATGGTGAAAATAAACTATACTTTGAAATATTCTGATTTATGTGAACAGGTAATTTTGACGTTCACGGATTTTTTATAAAATTGAGTTAGAGGTATATTTACAAACATACTAAAATATATACATTTTTTCCCACATTTTATAAATTTTTCTAAAAATGTTAGACATTTTATTGAAATTTCATTTTTATTCCACAATAATAAAAAGAATTACATATGTTTCTATAAATATATAATACGAAACTGACATCTAGATTTTATTAATTAAATTCGTTTTATCTAAAAATATAAATACTACATTGTTCTTAAAATACAATTTCATCCTTAAAACAATGCTATTTTTCGATTACTCTGCAGCAAATAGAAGAAATGCTTTATGAAATCAGATATCCAAAATAAGAAAAATAATCCTTTTCCGAAATTTCAGTCTTGTTTAGTTTATTTAGCACTTAAATCCAGATAATCTATTTGCAAACTTTATTCAGATTTTCATAAAACCAAAAAAAAAGAAATAAAATTATATTAGCCCATTCTACCTAAAATAAATCCAAAAATTTTAAAAGTTAAAAAAAAATAGATCCAGACAAACATCTATAAATAACATCATCTCCATAAACTGATCGGAAATTATTAATAAAATCCCATTTAGTTATACCTGCGAATAAGAAATTGCACAGACACATTTCTTAAATTTATTTTTAGTATTTATAAAGAAAAAAGACTGATTTTTGGCGAGAAAGAAAAATTTTGGAAATCATGGAAAAATTTTGTTTTCTATTTTAAAAACTTTCAATTAAGAATTTATTGTAATATTTTTTAGATTGTATGCACTTTACCGTAGATTATGATTAAATTTCCTAAAGTTTAATGTTTCTAAAAGTTCACTTAATTACCTAAAATAATTAAAAGCCAAAAATACTGATATAAGGGGATTATCATTTATCTATACTTATAAATAAAGCTCAATGTGCGTGTGTGTGTTGGCGCTCAACAGGCCAGGTCATTTGACCTACAGCTACCAAATTTGGTACATGTATACCTTAGAGGTCGGGAATGTGCACCTGGGGTCCCTTTATTTTTAATTTTTAATTAGAATTTTAATTATTAATTAAAAACTATCTTTCCCGCCAAAAAAATCTTTTCATTTTCCCCACCGCCAAATAAGTAAGGCTTCAGTTTTTCCCCCAACAGTAATGAGGCTAGGCTTAAGATTTTTCGACCGATTATTCAAACGATTCTGTTTATTTTCTTAATGTTTGATGCATTTAAAATTAAACATTGTTTATTAATCGATCTTTCAGATTCATTCTGAAGTACTTTTGAATTAAAATAAAACAGAATAAAGGAAATTAAAAATTTTTAATCTGCATAGCGTTACCCCAACTGCCGTAGAAAAACTCACGCATTTGCGTTACCGTAACTGGCGTTGAAAATTCACGCATGCGCCTTGTGTTCTGATTTTTGACATGACAACCATTATCAACGGATGATTTAATTTATTTTTAGGTTATTTGCCTGCTTTTGTAATGAAATTGTATTTATGTTAGTTATATATTTTTTGTTATGCTTATAGTTTTAAGTACATCGTTTTTTAAGTAGTTTTTTTAACCTGTTTTCGATCGATTATTTTAAACGATTCATTTTATTTTCTTAGTGTTTGATGCAGTTAAATTAAACATTGTTAATTAATCGATCTGTTCAGGATGAATCTGAGAAACTTTTGTTGAGAAATTCTTGAGATATTACATAAATTAAGAAAGATATTCTTTAGTGCCCATCAAGTTTAAACGCTCAGTGACTCTGTTATCAGTAATCACATTATAAAAAAATGCTTTGTGTCAGTAAAAAATATTATATATTATTATAGTATTATAAATAGTATTATGAAAAATAATATTATAAAATATAATTTAATAAAAATATTATATTATAAAAAATATTGGCGAACCAGCTGGTCGCCAAAGGCAGCTAGTACTTATAATAAAGCTCAATGCGTGTGTGTGTGTGTGTGTGTGTGTGTGTGTGTATGTGTTGGCGCTCAACAGGCCAGACCATTCAACCTACAGCTACCAAATTTGGCACGTGTATACCTTGGAGCCCGGGAATGTGCACCTGGGGTTATTTTTTCGAATTTTTAATTAGAATTTTATTTATTTAAAATTTAAGCGAAATTTTGGCGTGTTTCTGCTATATCTTCCGAAAATATTACCGCACAAAAAAGATTTTTACATCTAGTTAAAGATCAAACATTTATCTTTTAAATGATACCAATGTTTTAACCTTAAAATTAAATTTCTATTTTTAATGAATTTTTAAATAAATATTTTAACTATATTTTTCAACAATTTTTTTCGCACAAAATAAAAATAAAATTTAAGCTGCACGAGCACGTTTCGCATTTACGGGAAAAAATTAGCTTTTTTCAAAGTGTTGCCATCACATCGATTAAAGCTCCAATTAAAAATAAATTAAATCTTTTTGGAAATGAAATCTGCTAAAATATAATTTTCGGCACGTGTCTGTAGGAAATGAAACAAATAGAAAATATTATTTTTTCTAAACAATAAATTCAAGAAAAATTATTTTATGATCTATTACACTCTCTATATTATTAATCCAATAAATCAGTTTTATTTTAAGGCAAGTTTTGTTTAATATGAACAGGATATTCATTCAAATCAGGGCCACACAGCTAATTTGTAAACCTTTAGTAAGACACAGATCTGCTAAAATGGTCTAAATGGAAAATGATTACATTTTATGTAACTTAATTCAATAAATGCTCTAATAAATAACGAATTTTTGATTTTACATAAAGCTTCTGCTCTGGAAATTACGAATAACAAAATGTTCTTGAAACACTAATAACTAATATTTTAAATAAAAAGAGCTAATTTCCAATCAATTAAATCACTTAAACTGACTGATTATTGAATATCATTATTCAATAAAAAAGGATAATTTTAGATTTTTCATCGATCGTTTCAAAGAAAATACGTCAATCAGCGCGCAAGTTTCTCAAGATTAATTGGCCTAAGATTATGAAAATGTTGAGTTTTTCTAAATTTTTAACATTCAAAACTTCATAAATAAGTCTTAGTTGATCGTGGAAAATAGAAACATTCATTCATTTATTTAAAATTTGGTGTGTCCAGAATATTTCTCAGAATATGATACCTTACTGCATTAAATTTAGACTTCATAATTTTTGAAATATATTTATAGGCCGGAACAAAATATTATTATTGATTTCATTTCAATCCTTTTGAAAGCAAAACGAAAAACTGAATTTTATGCTGAATCTTAGAAATTTTTTTTGAATTATTGTTAGAGATATTACATAAATTATGAAAAAGGTTTTGTAGTTCACATAAGACTTAAATACCGAACGATTCTGTTTGCAATACTCATATTCAATAATAATAATAATAAATAAAAATAAAGATGATAAATAAAATAAAACGCTTGGTTTTATGAAAAAAATCTTTATATTAATTGAAATTTCATCATTTACACTTTAAATTAAAGTTGAAGTTTTACCGGAAATGACAACAAATTATCAAAATATATATAGTAAATTGAACGAAACGATCTAAACAAAAGTATAAATTTGGTATGACTATCAAAATTTGAAGATTAAAAATGTTTTGTTTGAGAATCTACTAAGAGACCAGTTACTTAAGATATTTAATTGAAAATTGTAGCTAGCGGTAATACAGGCGAACCGGCTGGTCGCCAAAGGCGGCTAGTTTAAAATATGTGTCATATAAAAATTAATATATTGTTAATTAATTGATATCATTACCCGATAATAGAATTTTTAATATGCATAGTTTATTTATTATTATTTTATTATTTAAAGATTATTTTTGATAATTTGTTAAACATCCAATTTCAGTTTTTATCACCTTATTTTCTTCTTAATTTGAATTCTTCATTTTTAATACTCTTACTCCAAACATTGCAGAAATTACTTTTTATATTAACTATATAATTTTTTTATTGTTATCGTTACAGCATTGTATATGAATATCCATTTTCCGAGTTGCAAACATATTCAAATCTATTTGAAATAATTCTATTTAATGGTAATTAAAGCATAACTTCATTTGTCATACAACGATTTGATGTAAAAAATTTCAAAAACAATATGAAGTTGGGAAGTTGAATTTGCAATGAATTTTCAATTAAATAAATAAAAAAAATCAATAAAAATCAATTCAATCAAAAATTAATTTTATTAAAATCAACAAATCTAAATTTTTATAATGTACTAAGCTCTCTGTACTAATATTTAATAAAAGCTTATGAGTATCTTAAAGAATATAACTAAAATTCGACTTCTGTAAGACAAAAATTGACAGACATATCTTATATTAAAATTTTAACTGATTCAGTTAGTCAAAATTTTGATGTTAGACTCAAAAGATAACATGAAACCACCCTCATTATAATATATAATATTCGCCGAACCTTGTACTCTATTTTAACATTCTATTCCCATTTCAAATTTTTACATTTGAGGATACAAAATTTATAATTGCTATTCCGTCCTCAAATGTATAAAATCATCACTACAAAAAAGTCGTGAATACTATCACATAAAAAGCATACACGACTGTCCTTTGCGTGACTTGGTCATAATCATTATATTTGATTGAACTGGCGAGATAGATGTTAAAAAAAATTACCATAAATACAACTAAATTCTCTTGCGGAAAGGCGGACTTGTAAAACATGCCACCTTCGCTTATATTTCTAATAAGTAATTCAGACATTAAGCACATTAATGGCGTGCCTAAACAACGTTTACGTCAAAAGAATGTCAGACGAGTATAAAGGACCTTGCCAAGAGTTATGATATGGGAGCTGAGCAATTGCACGCACTTTACTGATTTCCTTTTTAAAGCTTTTTCAGGTTTTGCTCATGTATTAATGAATCATATGATGATTTTTGTGAAAAAGTAAACAAATAATGTGTAGGATTAATTATCCAAATAAAGCAAAGGGGAAGATAGTGGAACTAAACAAAACTCAGCATATAATCAGAGAATAATAACAATTTTAGCAAATATGAGAATAAATAATAATTTTCATTTTCATCAGAAGTTAGGTTAGTACAAGAAATAAGTATGAAATTAAATATGAAAGAAGAAGTAAGTATGAAATATTCAATCATAAAATCTCGGCACATAATTTTAAACCTAAATAATATAAAACTTTATATCCTTAAAGAATTTAAAGAATTTGGAGCATACTAAGAACATAAAAAATAAACTTCATATAAGAATTTTTTTTTAAAATCTGTAAGAATATATAATTAAATCCTCTGTGTAAGATTACGTTATTACCTATTTTTATGAAAAAGTCTATTTGATATTTAGAAGTAAACATCTCAGTACAATATTTTAAACAAAAGTAACTTGAAGAAAAAAAGATCAAGCTGTGTAATATATTTAATATAATAGGCTATAATTTTATCATATTATTATATTTCCTGCACTGTGTAAATAAGAGCAAACGAATTCAGATCTGCACAGACAAAATCCCTAAAATTTTTTTTAAAAAAAGCAATTGTTTCGCTTACACGAATTTTCAAAATCAGGTACAAAGAAAAAAAATTCTATATCAATTTAAAATTTTATCAAATCTTATACATTGGTGTAAGGGAAAAAGGATCATTCATCTGTCATTGCAAGGGGGCGAGATTCTTTTATATCGAGGATTTATTTATATGGGATTTTATTACTGAAATATAGAAATTTAATCCGAAAAATATAAGCTTATACTTTAGGATAATTTCCTTTTTCTTTCTTTGTATGAAATTATTAAATGCTTTTAAATTTTATTTATATGCAACACATGTGGATTAGAAATATATAATTTAGCAAGAGAATAGGTTGAACGAAATGCTATAATAAAGTCATCAAATCAAATTATAAGGAACGATTGAATCACAAATTCTAAAACAAAGAATAGAAATGATTAAATAATAATCATTTTTAAAACATTTATCAATTAATAACAAAAATATATAGGCAATATTAATGTCAACTCTATTTGAATTACGTTGTTATTTTCGGTTACTTTTGGAGAAAATTCCAGATTTGGCTATGCTGCGCCAAACATTAATATATTTATTGTATAATTGTTTACATTTTACACAATTAATATTTCATTACATTTCACAAGAGAAGTAAAACTTTTGGATTAGAAATTAAGTACTTTCATACACATAATCCTAATTTTTTTTCCCTGAAAATATATTTCAAAGTTATTTTTGAGTCTAATTATATATCATTGCCAAAAATTATATACATATAAAACTAAAAATTCATCATAGATTTTTAAATAATATGTAAACACTTGAAGTCTAAAAAAACGGATTTCGTTTGATTCCTAACTAAATATACATTTAACAATGGTTTTATAAACATAATCACTAAAAATCCTAGCTTTATGATGATTAAAAATCACTGTGCATTCTTTCTGTTACCATTGATACTTTTCTTTGAAATTATGTACAAAATAAACTTTCAGATTGTTGGTCATTTATTTTCATATTTAAAAAATTCACTAAGATGAGAAAACGCCTTTTAAATCTCTATTAAAGCGACTATGATTTCTTTGCTTGAAAAAAATTGGTTAACACTTAATACAGGTGATTTGCAACTCTGCACGCAAGGACTGAGCAAATGAGCTCATATGCACGCTCCCTTGATTCTGCTGCAATATTTACCAAAAAAAAAAAAAAAAAAAAGGTGTTAAGAGTGATAACAATTTCTTTGCATGTAGCACCTCAGAGCTACATGAAATTTTATATCTCCACGGTTAATTTGCTATGTTTCCTTTAATGCAAAATATTTTCAATATATGCAAGTCTTTAATTTCAAAAGTAAATAAACGAAGCATTAAAATTTAGATTACAATAAAAAAGTTACATTTATTAAATACTTTTGTATTCTAACTAAAATAATTTTGTTGAAACATTTATATATGTATCAAAGAATGAAAAAAGGAAATAAATAATTTTACTGAATATGGCTTTGCTTTGGAATATCTTACAAATTCAGAAAAAAGTAAACATGACAATGAATTTTAAGTATATTGATAAGAAAATGAAATACTAATTAATTTATTTGTCTTTGATGATACAAGCTTCATATCTTTTAGCAAATGACAGTATTAAAATGTTGAATATACATAACAACTAAATCATAAAAATTTAGGGAATTTAATTATAAAACAATTTTTAAATAAGTATTTTTTACTACAAGAGTAAAAACAAGGAAATTAAATTTCGTTAAATTTAAAATTTTATTCAAAAACTTATATTTATTTGCTTGCAACTATACTATTCACATGACAAAATATAATTAGAAATTTTCACAGACATCCAGACGTCATTAAATAAAAAAGGCTGCCATAAAATTCCATGTAATTATGGAAAACATTGTGATATCCATTTGAAAAGATTGTGTATTATGTAATTTTTGCATTTTTAAATCAGCTTAATAAATACAGTTTAAAAAAGTTTATAACTTTTTACTCTTATGAACTACTGAATGCTTCTAATAATCTAGAAACAATATACATTCTCACAAAGATAAATATATGAATTGCAACTTGGTAAAAATAAATAGACGAATTGCATTCATAGGCTTACTTTCAGCATTAATAAATTTTATACATCAATTTTTCTTTTATCTTATAAAGTTAATCATGAAAGGAACTGCTGATTTATTTGAACAAAATTATATTCATTATTTAATTTATATATAGCCCGTTACTGTTGAAAAATATAACGATATTTATTTCCTCTGTTCAGCATTTGAAATAAAGGAGTATTACGTTTACGTTCTGAAAATGCTGCGTGTTTTGAACAAAATTGCATTAATTATTTAATCCATCTACAATCTGTAATTGTTGAAATAATTTTGTAATATTTATTTCCTCATACGTCATTTGTAAAAAACGAGTATTACGGAAAGGTTACTAATAATTTTTAACTATTTTTTCTCTGTTTTTTAAGGTCTCCATTGAAAAAAGTTTTAAATTCATCATTTAAGGAAATTATAGAGAATACATATTCAAAATCTAAAAAGTCAAGAAATAGTATTATTTTCATCATTCGTTTAAATGTAGTCAAGAAATCGTACCATTACCAAACAAAATTTTAGCGACAAAATTAATATATTTTTTTCAAAAAAAAAATATATAAGAACGAATACATTAAGCAAGATAGATAAAACTGTAAAAACAAGTTTTACATTTTATTGAGTATATTACAATTCAAAATGAAAGTCTTTTTTTTTTTCTTTAGAAGATAAATGACACCTTCGAAAGGCTTTTTAAAACAAAACAAAAAAATTCTAATCATGATTATATTCTATTATAAGTTATATTTGTTGATAAAAGGTTTTCAATTTCAAAACAATATAAAGTCTTCCTGTCAAATTGTATATATTTACAGAGTAATTTAGCGAGAAAGACCACTGATTATATCAGATACTATTTGGGCCAATTCTTCTTCAAAACTTTTAGAGAATAGCACACAGGTTAGCTTTACAATCGTGCATTATTCTAATACACACATCAATCTATTTAATGCTGTCGATAATATATTGAATCTACATTCATAATAATCTACATTCTTATGAACAATCAAATAATTCTAATATAATCATTATTATAAACAATCAGTTTTTGTAAGCGAACTTTCAGTAAAATATCATTTAAAAAAGATTTTACGATTTCTTTCATCAAATTAGAAAAATCTGATAAATATTATAAAATAGAAAGCATTTAATATATAATTTATAACAACATGTGTTAATCAGTTATTATTCTGAAAAATTTCTTTCAAATAAATTTATTTTAACTTTCTAATTTTTTTATTGTAAAAGAAGTATAATAAAGTTTAATAATATGATTAATATGTGTATAATCTTATAATATAGTTTATCTAGTATAATTCTATTACATTTATAAGGTTGTAAAATTAATAACTACCCACATATACACTATATTTTAAGAAACATTTACAATCCAATCCATTTTAGTATTTTGTCAAATAATCTTAACTTGAAGGTAATAATAATTCCTTTGCGCATGGCATATTTGATTCTTTTATTATCCCAGTGTACGAAAATTTGCATAAGCAAATAAAGCATGCATTTATTTGGCTTATTACAACTAGAAAACATCAATATAAAATTTAGATTTAACATCAAAGATAATTATAATACTGTATTTTAATAAAATTTTTATAAATTGGATTGCTTTATTTGTATTAGTTGTTTGTTACAATGATAGAATGAATAGGAAATGACAAAATGGATTTTCTATTTAAAAAAAAGGGGGGGGGGAGAATTGCAGTAGATTCTTTAAAAAAAACGAAGTGGAAATTATGAATTGGTTTAATAAAATACAAAGCAAAACAAAGGCATAAAACTAAGTGCAATTGTTGATACAATCAGACAAATAAAATAATAGATAAAAAAATCTAATTCTATTTTAAAAGTTAAAAACAATAATAAACAATAACATAAACAAACGTTTTGAAAATGAGAAAGATTTTAAACGAAAATTTAATCTCATTTAGAAAATATGCACTCTTTGATTGTAAACAACTACAAGCATGTACATTTTTGCCATGTGATTCAGTGTTTGGTAAACATAATTCATAAATGTAAACAAATCCATCTGCTTTTGCATCAGTTTAAGTTTAACCATGAGATTCAAATTAATAATAATTTCCAATGTTTACTTCATACGTTATTCATTGAAAAACCAAGCTTTAAATACTCGCACTATTCCAGGAAATTAATTAAATCTCATCGGATTTACTGACATCGATGAAATGCAATGATAAACATTTTATCGCCAAGGCATTATCAATGTTAATTCCAATACAGGTGAACTAATTCAGAAATTACTGACATTTTACACTAAGTGTGATTTATTGCTGAAATTTTCAAATATGCTAGTAAAGCCACTCACCCTTTTCTCCTCAATTAAAAATCGTAAGAAATCATAAACTATCACAAATGACTCAGCAACCACCCAAATCCGAGGCCAACCGATCCGAAACGAGCGATCCGCAACTGATCGTCTGCGCGGCAGACGATACGATACCCTGGACGGAAAAGGAGGGGGGAGGAAAGAGAGAAAACCCCTCATTCCCTTCCCACTTTTGTAGGGGGCAGGTGGTTGCGCGCAGGCTGCTCTCAGTAAAAGAGAGAAAGAGACCCCCACCTTTCTACTGGAAAAGGGTCGGCGAAATAATAGTTAGCCGGAAGAAAGCAAATGATATAAAAAAAAAAAGCAAAAGAAAATAAAAAAAATTCGTAAAGCCCGTTGGAAAGTTTTTGTACACCCTGGCCTTGTGAAGTTGGGTTATGGGATGGGTATACAAAATGGGGTTGCCTGTTGAAAAAGAAGGGGGATAGAGGGGGAGCGTCATATGGCACGCGCGGGCACGCGACAGCTGTTCTTTTGTTCTATTAGGGGGTAACTTAGAAAAGTTCAGAGTAGGCAAATGCGCGCGCTAGTCGCGTGTTTCTTTGTGGTCCCTGAAGGAAAAGACTTCTGTACGGTTCATTTTTTTTTTATTTTTTTATTATTATTTGTTAAATTTTCAGGGATTTGACGGAACCCATCAAAGGTGCTGTGAAGGACTGCATTTTCACATCGCTTTGGATAATGGACGAGTCTATTTTGATAGACAAGGAGAGTGGCATGTATTATCCGGTTACTTTCTTTAAAAAAAAGCAAAAAGAGGATGTGGCATCAGAATTTTTTTTTTCACTGCAGCCCAGTCACCTCTAACTCCACAACAGGATATTGGATAGAGGGATAGATAGAAGCGAAGGTGATGAAAGCTGATAGATGGCTAATTTGTATGGAAAATGAATGTGACGATTTATGGATTAAAACCTGTCCGCTATCCTGCGGGTTAGTTTCCTTTAAATCCAAATATATCAAAATAAAGTTTGAAGCGTGGTAAAAAATAAATTGATTATTTAACAAGTGGCAGTAGACGTTCTAGAATAAAATAGTGCTAAATCCAGGAATTGTATAAAGCAAGTATTTGTTTCTTTCTTTTAAGAAAGCAACAAAAAAAAATTGATAACCATAGTATCATAAATTATAAATTTAACATACTTACTCTGTGACTAGATTAGAATTCAAAAGCAAATAAGATTACGTTTTTCAAATATTAGAATATGCGCAATATATCAATCCTTTTTTTCTAAAAGAGTATTATTCCCTACTTCAATAAAAGTATTTAAAAACAGAAAAAAAAATTATGAATAATCAGTTCAAAATGAACTTGAAAATTCAATTTTATTACAAAAGTTTTACTCACGCTACAATATAATCCATTTAAAGTTTTTTAAAAGCGAAAATGTTTCAAACACCCTTTAAAATAGCTCCATGTTTTTCACATTTTTCTTTTTCAAATGTATATTCTAAAACAATACATGAAAATAATCACTTTATATTTTACTTTAATTCTGAATTTAAAAAATTTTTTCTTTAATTAACATGAAAATAATGTTAATTGTACCATTGCATTTTATGCCATCAATGCTGTATCAGTTAGTATTGATGGCATACATTTTTTGAATGCTGATGCTAAAATTCATATAAAATGTCGCTTACATTTAGTATTTCATGGGGGAAAAGTACTCCTTGATATCTAAAATTACATTTGTGTCTGAAAGAATGCATTTGTGTGTGTGTGTGTGTGTGTGTGTGTGTGTGTGTGTGTGTGTGTGTGTGTGTGTGTGTGTGTGTGTGTGTGTGTGTGTGTGTGTGTGTGTGTGTGTGTGTGTGTGTGTGTGTGTGTGTGTGTGTGTGTGTGTGTTTGAAATCTCTATAATACAAATACACAAAGGAAAAAAATTGATCTTATATAAGAAACTGCATATTTTCTAGCTCGTTTCAGAAAAAGTAGTATTCTTAAGAGAGAAAAACATTCTCCTTGAAAACTATACGTTGGAGGAAAACACCTTATCAGGCACTTTAAATTAAATCATAAAAGAATGCTGATTATCTGCACATTATATTATAGATAAGTGTTCCACTTCTCAACATTAGAAGATATTTAAACAATTGGATTTTTTTTTTCTTTCGAGTTTTATATCATACACTGTACATAAATGAAAACAATTTTTTAACCCAAATTTATTTTACTGTACAACAGATTACTTATAATAAAATAATTATGTCAATATAAGAAACAATTTCAAAATTAAAATTTTTCCGTATAATGTCTCATGAAAGCTACAGTGTCTACCGCTTAATGTAATTACTTTGGGACTTAAGAATTTTGGTAACATTAAACGATAGATAACAATAAAAAAATTGTGTTAATGTCAAATTTATTTTTATTAAAATGAGAGATAAAAAATCTGAGAGATAAAAATTGAAAAAGAATTAAAGGAGAGATAAAAATCATTTATCTCAAGACTATGTAGAATTTATTTCGATTTTTTTTAATAATTCATTTTTGCTTATTGACAATTATTTCTTAACATGTCGTTATACAGTCTTCGATTTGTGTAGTTTCTTAAAAAATTATTGAATAATGCTGAAACGGGATTTCAAAATATCAAGTATATGACTCGTTTCAGTTTTCGTTAGAATATTTTCTTCAACACATTTGTTTCTGATAAAATCAAAAACATTTATTGCCTAGCCTTCATTATAAAAAACTCACAATTTTTCAAAATTTTTCGAAGAAGAAGCTGTGATATTTACAAGCGCCCCTCAGTTTTGCGACTGATCATTTTAAGCAAATTTTGATATCTGTTAAGAATTTCAATTTTGTCTTCAATACTCAAATTATTTCTTTTTCTTGTCCATTTTGCTTTCATAATTGAGTCTCAAGCAATAATGGCTTATGGCTATTCAGCACATTTCAAGCCAGATTCTAAAACATAGCTCTTCGTTTAAATTAATGTTGAAATCTCTAATTCAGATGAAAAAATGTGAACTCCATCTTATAGGAGAAATGACTTCCAGGTGTTTCCTTAAAAGACGATCAAGAAATTCCACGAGTGTTAATGACTAATGCTTCTAAAAATGAAGAAAAATGATAAAATTAAACGATGCAGTCACACACTGAACGAATATTTCTGTGTATATTAACAAGGGTTTTGAAAACATGAAGCGAATGACAACATTTACTGCCATTACATGAAATGGCTCCCATTCTATATCTGATAACCATGGAAGTGGTCTCCCCAAAACTTTCTCGCATGCTCTAATAAAGGTATTATCCCAGAGAACGCCTTCCGTAGCATTGTCATACAATAGTAACGAAATATTAACCTTCGACGCAAATTTAAATTTTTTTATTGAATCTACCGTATGATCCTTGGGGAGGGTTTTGGCGATTAAAACCTGACATGTGATTAACGATATCTGAAAATCCAATTTGTGCTTTAGACACGTTTTTCTTAAATGATTGAAACCAAAGTTTGACACGGAACTACAATTGTATTCGTAAAATCATATAACAAATGTGATGTATTTAAGACATTATGTTTTGTATTTATCACGTTTACATGCTTCTGAAAGTACAAATCAACCGACAGTCAAGTCTTGACTTTATATGGCTTAAAATTAAATAGGTGTTGTATGCACTATAAGATGCTAAATTTGTGCATCGAATTTTATCCCACCAGCTCTCTTTGTTCTGTAATTATCGTGTTAACTCATATTCGAACAGCCGAACACACAGACTTCCTCTGAATATGTTTTGCGAAAAATTTGATTGAAATGTATACATTTGATCTAAAAGCAGTATACTAAATTTCAGGCTTCTAGCTCAAAGAGTTTTTTAATTATCTTTGTCACAGATAGATAAAGGAACATACAAACAAAAATGTGATTTTTCGAAGTCAAGGTTATCTAAAATGTGCAGATTCGTTAAAATTTTGAGTTCGAATTTCGAAATGACAAAATACGAGAAAGTAAGAAAGGCATTTTAGAGATAGTTACCCCCAGAAAAGGTGATTATAACTTTACACAATCCAAACAATTTTTTGAAAATCAGTGAATTTTATCTTAATAATAAGATTATTTTTAAGAAGATAGATCATTTAAATCTATATAAGATGTTGTCAAATTTGATTCTTTTAAACACAAAGGGTTAAAAATTTAATTTCGCCATTCCAAATATATAACAAAGCAAATATAGGCTAATGTTTTAATTTTTATCTTAACTGTTTTAGATATCAAAATTTTTCTCTTGCGGGGTGACTTCCTGGTATCCAGTTTAATAACTATGTTATTACCGATCTTCACTTAAAATTGAAAACTGTGTGCAAAGCGTAAACATCATAAGAAATCAGATTTTTATTTTCGAAATTCAGCACAAGGGAATTGTGTTCTTCATAGTATAGAAGATAAAACAAATATCTGTGTATTTTCAACTTCATGCCATTGGCATACAATAGTAACAAAAGAGCCTGTTAGTGGGCGATCATTGGCGATCTAGGATGAGGTTAATATACAAGTGACAGAAAACTGAATATGTATTTTTAACCCCGTTTCCCAACTGATAGAAACAAAAAGAATTAAGAAAATGTTATTACTGTAAAAATTTTAATCACAATTCACATACAAAATTTCATTTATTTAAGTCATTGCGTTTTTGAGTTACTCCCGTTTGCACGCATGGGAATATATGAACCAACAGAAGGGCAATCTTCATACACATGTCGTTCAAAATTTGACAACAATCTACACTTTAGATAATAAAACTATGAATCAAATTTTATTTAAATAAGTTGTCATGTTTTAGAATTACTGAATTTACGTGCATGCAGTAATATAGACTGACATACAATCAAGCCTAAGAATAATTTAGTTTAAATTTTGGCAGGATTCTAGTTTCAAGAAATTAAACCTACAAAATTTTATTTATCTAGCTCTTTTCTTTTTATAATTATCGTATTAACTTGTATTCGAGCAGTCGGATGTGCATACTTCCTCTCACATTCGATCAGATTTCGTTCAAAATTTGAGAAAAATCGACAAATCTGACGTAAAAACCATATACAAAATTTCATCCATCTGGCTCAAAGTATTTTTGATTTAACCTGTTCCCCAGATAGACATAATTTCAAAAATTTATTTTTTGGGTATTCAGAGATATCTGAAAGCTGAAAATACATCAAAAATTCGAATTCGAAATTTTTGGCGATTATACTTTCTTTTTGTCTAGATAAAAGATAAAGATAAAACCTTTAGTAAGTAAAACCAAAAGAAAATTAACTTAATTTTTTACATAAAGAAATGTATAGAAGGATTCAGTGCTAAAACGATTTAAATACAATTTCAAATTATTTGACATTAGTTTAATAATAATACCATTCTATTTTTTGTTGCTACAAACACAACAGATTAAATCTTGAGGAAATTTTGCTAGAATAGGTAAAGAACTAGGAACCCTCCAGAGTTAAGATACCTTTGCCAATAGGCCACTGCCACTTTGTATGTGATGTAATCTTATTAAACTAATGAATTTCTTTGAAATTCTTGTCTTAAACAGAAGCTAAAATTGAAGCTTACTGATAATGCCTTTATTGCATTAAACGGAACTTAAGCGCATCTTAATATTATTGCTGACGCACAAATTCTAAAACGGATTCTGTTAGTGACTGTTATTTCGAATTAAGTAAAATCAACTGACTATCTTAATTGTTTTCCATATAGTTAAAGAAATCGTGAATTTATGCAAAATAATTATCCAATATTATTAAAAATTGAAGTACATAAAAAAAAGTATTTTTTTGAAAAAATACACATGCTTTATTAAGAGAAGTACCAAATTAAAACATTAAATTAATTTGCAATGTAACTTTCGAAACTCAAAAGCAGAGCACTACAACTGCCGATGAAAGGGATACCAAGCAAAAATGAATTAAATTAATTATAGAATTTTAATGAAAACTTGATGGTTCATTTTATCTCAAATACACACTTTATTTCAAAATGAAAATCTTAGTGAACTATTATAAATTTATACTCATTTATAGTTGGAAATTAACATGGTTGTTCTCCCGCGACTTTTTAATTAGCTTCCATATTATAGCACATTTTGCGCATTAACTTAGTCGTTTACTGAAGGGAATCAAATATATAGTTTGGAACTTCTTTTTTTTTTTTGATCGAGTCCAAAATTTTTATACAAATGCTCAATTAAAGTGTCAAGACTACATTTAAGATTTCATTAAAATAGTTCGTTGCTCGTTTGGTTTATTATGTTCTGATATCAAAGATAGACAGACAAACACTTAGTTTTTCTATTAAAGGATTTAATTCAAGCCTTTAAACATATCTATATTTGCGATGTAAAGATGATAAGTTAGCAACCTTTTGGGGCTTTGAAGCTTGACACTCACACATACAAAAGACCGGCAGAATTTTATGGTGAGATTTTGTATAAATTTTAACAGAATTCTGCAATTTTCAATTTAAAAATTTAATTAACGCCAGATTTTAGCGTTAACTAAAAAACATATTTACATACATTCGAATGTTTTTCGGAATTAAAGAAATGTACAACGGTAAGATTCATCAAACATTTCAAATCCAAATCTTTTAAGGATACCACAATATTTGCAATACCTTTTCTTGGTATATGAGAAATTTGATTTCGTATTAATTTATTTGTAGACAACATTTATTTTTAAAAAATATTATTTAAAAACGACAAATTCAACGAAAAATCTTCTTACCATACATAAGCATCATGGATTATTATTACTATGAAATTAAAAGTATGGAACCGACTTGAAAAAATTAATATTAACAATACCCTCTCAAAGTAAAGTAGAATCTAGAACATAATTCGGAAAAATAAGAAAAAAGGTGTCAACATACAACGTATACTGTAGAAAGTCCACAGTGATTCTCTGTAATCTATGAAATCATGTCTTCATTTTTACAAAACTTTCGTAATTTTCATAATATTTATCTCTGATCTTTTGTTTTGAACATTATTTTGACAGCAATTTGAAAAGTTTCTTAAATTGTGCTTGATTAATGAAACCTTTTTGTTATAGAGAAGGCAGTAGCGATGCAGTCAGGATAGTTTCGTCACCACAAACGCAGTAATTTTGAAAACACGAGTTCGAATCTGAAGAGGTAAATCATTAAGGATCCATATCCTGTGATGAAGTGATTAAATGTTGAGTTGAAAGAGATCTTTAATATTAATGCTTGGGATACGAATAGTAAATTTCGGTATCCTATCTCCAAAAGCTATCATAAATCCTGCCAAATTTCAAGGAATTATTTGTGATAGTTTTTCTTAAACTATCCGACTAGGTTTAAAAAAAAACAAATATTTTAATGCTTGTATGATGTTTTTTATTAATATAAGGGTAAAGTGATGAATAAAATGAAAAAATTTAAATATATATGCACCATTTGAAGGAAAAGTATATTTTTAAATAAAATGTAGCATTTATTTACAAAAACTAGGATTGTTCTAAAGAAAGAAATGAAACAGTTTTTCATTTTTCTTTATACTATTACATGTGTAACATATCTTAATAGTATAACTATTATCTAAGAATTATATTCAAAAATAAAAAAAATTTGTGTGTAATATATGAAATTATCTATGAAATTTTGGAATTTTTTTCAACAATATTTACACTAAGCAATCCTGAATATACTTCTAGGGCATTCAACATCAAGCCCATAGATCATTAAATAATGCATAGCATAAGGAGTACTAACAATAAATTTCGTTAAGATATCTTAATTTATTTTTTGAGAGATGACGATACTCGGACAGTTGAATTATGAGAAAAAATTTCTTCTGAAAATGCCTTTAAAGTTTAAAGGGACTTTTTAAAAAAGTATTAACCCTTTGCAGTCAAATGCCTTTTCTCAGCCACCATTTTGACATTTTGTTTATTTAGTTTTTAATTTTAATTGTTAAAAATACTTACAGAATGTTAAAATGATGTAGATTCATTTTTCAGGGAAACTCAACTTAAAGCAGTTGCATGTATTTATTTTTTAGTGTAGTAAACAGGTCCATGTATTAAGTGAATAATTATGCAGCGAATAATCATTCCGACTGCAAAGGGTTAATATATTAAGGATGCTTATAAATGAGCCTCACTTACAAGCTAATAATTTGTCATAACTTGACTTCTAATTAACATAGAGACAAAATAAACATATCACCGGAAAGTCAAAAGAATCTATTTTTTGAAATTGCAAAAAAATAATAATAATGTGAGTTTTCATCCAATTTCATGTTTTCTATTTAGTCTGATACCTTAAGATTTGATCAGGGTGAAGGATCTTAACAGTACAACCACAAATAATCTGTTTGACTCTCAGATCAACAACCTCATTTCCTAAATCTTTTCTGGTCCTTTAAGCACTATCGATAAAAACATTATTATGAAATCAATGTGAATTAATAAAGTGTATAATCAAGGAGCAGAATTTTTTATTACAATCATAAATAATTGGGCTCTTTTAGACGAAGTCAGTAAATTAAAATTAATGATTCAAGATGTCCGTTGTTTTTCATATTGTAAAAGGAATACAGGAAATCAAAGATTAAAATAAATAATTTCGAATTTATAAACTTTTTTTCATTAATACCTAACTAATTGTTGTTACCTCATGCATTAACATACTCATTGCCTTCGCTAATTCCAAGATTAAAGAGCAGAAATTATTTTTTCCAAATTATTAAAGAAGCAGGGTAAAAAAATGAATAAATAAAAATTTCTTATCAGTGGAAAAGGATTTGTAAACTTCAAAGGAAAACTTCATCTTCTTTACTAGCCAAGAAAAAAATTCTGAACAATTATCGTACTAAATTAGTCATTTCCACAGAAATGAATAGCTAATTATATCTTAAGAAAGAAATTAATCTCTTGAAAAAGCAAGAAAGTCTTAGTGAAAAGAGGATTCGAGTTACTATTAATTAAGAATGAAATAATCTCCGAATCTTTTAGATGGTATTTAATTATTGAAGGGAATTAAATATATAAGATGGAAGAACTGACTTTTTCAGAAAAAAAAATTCATTTTATTGTAGATGAAGCTAATTTTTTTCAAAGATGAATTATCTACCTTAAAAATATATTTAGTTGCAAAAAATGACTCAGATTCCTTCAATCACAAAGCTAAATGCACACATTTCAAACAGTCCTCTTTCAAGTTCCCACTTCAGTTTGTTTAGCTCAATTAAAAGTTTTTTCTTTTAACGAACAGAAAGAATGTTTTCCCCTTGTGTAATCTTTGGCCCTTAAAAATTTTAATTCATTGCATGAAATTTTGCTAAGCATTTAATTAAGAAAATTTCGTATTCGTTAAAGTTATTCCGTCCATAACTATGATCTCATGACCTTCATGTAATTTCTTAGACTGATTGTAATAATGATCAGCTACCTATTGCAGTATCAAGGTTTCAATATATTGTTACTTGTCTAATATAGCAAATTGGAAATACAATCCTATCTGTAACATTTTACTGCATATAAGTATCATTATTTTCAATGATGTTCCTATGTAATAATGAGCAAGTTAAATAGTACGACACATTTTGTTTTAAGTGGCATGCATAAGAACTGTATCATTTTAGAACATTTTCATTAATAAGGGATTTTACTTTTTCAGTTTTCTTCTTCATAACCATAAGAATTTCAATTCTTATAAGGATTTAAGATATTTGCTGAAATTATGGCATACACTTAAAACAATATATAAATAAAAAAAACAGTATTGAGTGAAATTCTATGTTCTATGCCCATATACTATAAACAAGCATTAAATTGATTGGCCAGTCTAAACTTTAAAGCCTTTAAATAATATTTTATTTTCACGAGGTTAAAAAAAATCAAATTTAATTTCACGTCGTGTCAAAGCGTTTTGAGATAGTGCCAATATGCTTCATAATAATTTTGCTTCTCCAGTATGCTTCATAATAATTTTGCTACTCCAGTATGCTTCATAATAATTTTGCTTCTCCAGTATGCTTCATAATAATTTTGCTACTCCAGTATGCTTCATAATAATTTTGCTTCTCCAGTATACTTCATAATAATTTTGCTTCTCCAGTATGCTTCATAATAATTTTGCTTCTCCGGCATGCTTCATAATAATTTTAGTGCAAATTTCCTTATTCTCTGCAAAGTCATTTAAATCTAACTCGCCAAATCTAAACTTGAGAACTTGTCATATATATCTTAAGTATTACAAAATTAAAATTTGTGCAAACTTGGATGCATCAGGCTTATTTTATTTCCTTATTGATTAATACTATCGGAAGATATGTCTCGTGAATTGTTGATTTGATATGTGTATATATGAATTGTGAATTCGAGAAAACAAAATATATATTCATACAAGTTACATTATTCTTTTCTCATACTGTACACGTATTTAATGCAGAAATTTTGATACTACAAATGCAAATCTCCAAATTTTTCTTCAAGACTCTAACGAAATCTAAACGACTTCATCACATCCATCTCTACTTCTCAGTGTGTGTGTGTGTGCGCGCGCGCTTTTTGAACTGTTTGTATTAGATTTGAATGTATTCAAATAAAGCATTATCATCGTAAAAACATTAATATATAATATACTAGCCGCCTTTGGCGACCAGCCGGTTCGCCAGTATTACCGCTCGCTACAATTTTCAATTAAATATTTTAAGTAACTGGTCTCTTAAAGGATTCTCAAACAAAACATTTTTAATCTTCAAATTGTGATAGTCATACCAAACTTATATTGTTTAGATCGTTTCGTTCAATTTACTATATATATTTTGCTAATTTGTTGCCATTTCCGGTAAAACTTCAACTTTAATTAAAAATATAAATGACGAAATTGCAATTAATATTAAGATATTTTTAATAAAACCAAGCGCTTTATTTTATTTATCATCTTTATTGTTATTTATTAATTATTATTATTATTGAATATGAGTATTGCAAACAGAATTGCTCGGTATTTAAGTCTTATGTTAACTACAAAATATTTTTATGTAATATCTCAAACAATAATTCAACAAAAATTTTTGAGATTCAGTATAAAATT
Source organism: Argiope aurantia (assembly GCA_026543865.1). Taxonomy (NCBI): domain Eukaryota; kingdom Metazoa; phylum Arthropoda; class Arachnida; order Araneae; family Araneidae; genus Argiope; species Argiope aurantia. Next base: position 124,664 of record JAPMOR010061303.1, on the reverse strand, counting down.
CAGTTTTTAGTTTTGCTTTCAAAAGGAATGAAATGAAATCAATAATAATATTTTGTTCCTGTTTATAAATATATTTCAAAAATTATGAGTCTAAATTTAATGCAGTAAGGTATCATATTCTGATAAATATTCTGGACACACCAAATTTTAAATAAATGAATTAATGTTTCTATTTTCTACGACTTATTCACGACTAAGACTTATTTATGAAGTTTTAAATGTTAAAAATTTAGAAAAACTCACCATTTTCATAATCTTAGGCCAATTAATCTTGAGAAACCTGCGCGCTTATTGGCGTATTTTCTTTGAAACGATCGATGAAAAATCTAAAATTATCCTTTTTTTTATTGAATAGTGATATTCAAATCTTCATAAATCAGTCAGTTTAAGTGATTTGAAATTAACTCTTAAAAGTCAGTGGTTTAGTTGATTGAAATTTAACTCTATGACCATCATAAAATCTGTGCTTTCTCTTGTGGTGTATGCATTCTCCTTAATATCCGATCGAATAAAACATCACATACAAAAGTACTACATAGAAAAAACACATCAAAAGTAAACATAACATTTCAATAGTTGCCAAAAACAAAAGAGAGAAAAATGCAATTAATAAGCAGACGATATTTAGAAAAGTACAGATATTTAGACTGGAAAATGAAATTATCTGAAATTAAAAACACGCGCAGACGATATTTACAAAAGTAAAAATATTCAAACCTGAAAAGGAAAATATATGAGTTATTCCATCAATAAATGCCATAAGTTTGTTTACATCTTCATTATTTTATGAGTCATTAAATATCAAAATGGATCCGGGACTGAATAAACACCCTGTATAGAGAGTGTAAAAGATCATAAAATAATTTTTCTTGAATTTATTTTTCAGAAAAAATAATATTTCATATTTGCTTCATTTCCTACAAACGCGTGCCAAAAATTATATTTTTGCAGATTTCATTTCCAAAAAGATTTAATTTATTTTCAGTTAGAGCTTTAATCAATGTGATGGCAACACTTTGAAAAAAGCTATTTTTTTCTCATGAATGCGAAACGTGCTTAATCCTCATTTTTATTTTTGACGAAAAAAATTATTGAAAAACATAGTTAAAATATTTATTTAAAAATTCATTAAAAATAGAAATTTAATTTTAAGATTAAAACAGTAGTATCATTTAAAAGATAATTTTTTTATCTTTAACTTCATGTAAAAATCTTTTTTGTGAGGTAATATTTTCGGCAGTTATAGCAGAAACACGTCAAAATTTCGCTTAATTTTTAAATAAATAAAATTCTAGTTAAAAATTCGAAAAAATAACCCCCAGGTGCACATTCCCGGCCTCCAAGGTATACACGTGCCAAATCTGGTAGCTGTAGGTTGAATGGTCTGGTCTGTAGAGCGCCAACACACACACACACACACACACACACATTGAGCTTTATTATAAGTATAGATATAGAACTTCAAACATGTTGTAAATTAGAAAATGGATTAGAAAATTCTTTTTTTTTTACAAATATTAAGTAAGTCAATTTAAATAAGTATTAGCATATGCTTCTAGAAATCCATGGTTCCTTACTAAAATTTCATAGTTTAGAGTTTTCGTTCATAGACTACAGTAGATTAAAGATGCAATATACATTACTTAAAATGAATCAATAATTTATTAAATATATTGTTTGGATATAAAGCCTTTGTTAGCTATTTTAAATATCAACAATAAATAGTGATTGAAAAGAAGGTAAACAGATGATATTTTACAGCAAATTGGTTTTTCAAAGCAAATTTAGGGTCTAAAATAAATGTAAATAAAAAAGTTTAATTAAACTATCATTTTAATGCTGCTGAATTTTAGTCACTATTTAATTGAAGCTTAATCAAATTACCTTCTTTCGGAATATCAGTTAATTTACAAATAAATTTCTAAGAGAGAAAAACCTTTTTAATAACAAAACTAAGCTATTTTATTTTTGATTCATGATGAAAATTAATACGTATTTCATTTAGTTACAGTTTAAAACCTTCCTTCTTCAAAAACTCTGGCAATATTTGTACAGTTTCGTTAATACATAAGCAAACTTAAGATTACTTTAAGATAAATTTTACCTGTATATAGAATTTCTTTTATTGAATCCATCTACTCTATCTTTCAGATTTTGACAAAATTGAATTCGTTTCTAAACATTCAGCGATAAAAATTATATGTCGTCTGAAACCTGAAAGAGTTTGTCAATATGTGCTAGATATTTTTTGCACTTTATCAAGCATCAAATTGTAATACCAACAATAAAATCACAGAGAATATGCGGTAGTTTTCATTGTTCGAATTATTCATTAATTTTGACAGTGATTTTACATTGAATAAAATAAACGCATGTCAGTTTCTTCAATTCAAAAACATATACTTAATGGTAATTTTAAAAACGAGATTGAAATAACTAAATTCAGGGGATTGTGACTTCCTTTTTGCCTGGAAAAATGTAGCAAATCGATGTGGCAGTACTTCAACAAGTCGTCGGAAGTCCTCTGAAGAAATAAAAACGATGCTGTCTCTACAGCCTTCTTTAAATACTTACCGGCATAGAACTTTGTGACTGAACAGACCTTTCGATTATGTCCCATATCAGTTCGGTGGTTTCAGATCTGGCAATTTAGATGACCAAATAATTTTCTGTAACTGTACAAAATGTTCCTCGAGCCAATCGTGAACTATTTTGGCTCGGTGTTATGGCGCATTGTCCATCTATGTTTGAATGCATTAAATCCATGAGTCGGTGAAAATGATCTATCAGTAAACGGAACATAACTCTTTCGAGTCGACGATTGTTGGCAAGATGAATCAATCCATGCTATGTAAAATCAGGCCACACCATTTTGGATCCACCACGAGTTTGCACAATGACTTCTTCATAGCTTGTGTCTATGGAGTTTGAATTGCAGTTAACCCGTGCCATCAGTTCTTAACAATTGAAATCGTGACTCATCTGACTGAGCAACATTTTTTAAATCCTCTATAGTTAAATCAGTATGTTCACCAGCCCCGCAGAGACGCAGCAAATGATTTAGTGTTATTACTAAAGGCACTAGAATCAATCTTCTCTCAATGCCTAATTTCTTTGCATTGTCACACTGACACATCTGTCGTATATCCCCCATTTTCTGATGCAATCTTCTTTATTAACACTTATTATTCTATGTGCAGTTCTAGTCTCCGTCATTAAATAGATGCCACTGATCAATGCGTAATCTGGTATGGAGAGGGGGGGGAAATGCCTGAAATGATATATTCTCAGTAGACTCTTGACACTGGAGCAATGTTAAACCTAAAGAGTAACCAGCGCCCATTCAGATGGTCACAATCAAGTCAGAAATCTTTTCCCACAAATTATTTGAATGCAAATGAAAGTCTTCTGATAATGCACTGCCTGTTTATATATTTCTTACCCGATATGGCTAACACTTATATATACATACATATTGCACTTCGACAGCTTTTGACACTTCTGAGTAAAATATTAGATATTTTAGGTCTGATTCGAAAGACTTCTAGATATGAAATCGTTTATTGCTGATATCAGAATAGTTGATATAAAGAATTGTCACTGCTAATGACCCATTAACTCTTTTTCACGCAATGATAATAATGAAGCGGGTATCGTATTAATAAATTTTTAGTTTTAAATTTGCAATTAAAGATATCAAACATTTTAAAAATCACTTAGAAAAGCTTCATGTCACAAATGCCCTTTACACTATTGCAAAAATTAAAATGACAATAAATACCCTACATTGGTTATTCCATTTAATTTATAAATAAATTGTAAAAATCTAGATTAAATTGGGATTGCTATTTTTCAATTAAAGGAATTAATCAAAAGTCGTGTACCTAAGATTTGAATCAAAATATTCCATCAAAAACAGCATATATGGCACAGGCCTTATATTCTAGTGTATTTTAATCATTAATAGTATTTAATTTCTCGCATTGCTATTCGTAGAAGAATTATTCTCTTAAGGATTTTATTTTTTAAAAATCAGATTTTATGCTAGGCATCATGCTAATGAAGTAATATAAATGAGAAACTATTTAAAGCATTTTGTCATGTAAAGCGAAACAATAATTAGTGAAATTAAATTATATTTAAGAAATTTTGATTACTTTTTATGGATATAAAATTTAAGTAATAATGAAACAGTGTCCTGAACGGATTGCATATAGTTTTTCTTGTTTTATCAATAATTCAAACAAAATACTATGAATAATCTTTCATATTGATGCGTCAGAAATATATTGTGATTTATATTATTATTACGGTTAATAGTGTTTTTTTTTGTTAAATTATTAGAATCTATTTTTATTTCATTAATGCTCTTTATTTCTGTTTGTATTTCATAATATCTTTATGAGTGTAATTTGTATTTGCAAATTCTATATCAAAAATAAATTCATCTAATGAAAATGTATATTGTGGTATGATTGAAAAAACTTTGAAAGCAAATATTTTATTTGTCCGTTGCATTTTTTAATACACGAAATTCTCTTTGTTTCTGTTTACATAAAAAAAGTTATACCGATTTTAATCCAGGGTGCTCTTATCGGAGAACACTTCAGAAATGAAGATGAGAAGCTTCCGATATGCTGCCTGGTGGGTACTGAAAGGGTGGGGCCGGTTATCTCCTATCGATGACGGAACGTACAACCGTTTAATTTAGTAAACAAAAGAAACCTTTGAAACTTTTTAGTGAATTCTTTTTTAATCAGTGAACCTGAAAACCCTATAGTGAAAAAAAAAAAAACCTTCCCATGATTCTTAGGACTCAACCATAATTCCCACCAGAGTTGCTGTCGCAGCAGTTCGATCATTCAGATTTTTCCGTGTGCCTTCGGGGTGGTTGGAGTTACCGGTTATGGCTATGGTTAATCCTATGGCGATCAGCAATTTTACTTCTAAAGAAACTCAATGATCTGTTTAAATTATCGTTATCTTGATTACTTCTGATTTCACATTAACCAATTCACAAATAAATAGTTTTTATGAATTATTTTATGAAAAAATTTTCAGTTCAATAGTTTAAAAAACATTTTGAATCATTGCAAAATTTTCTGTATAAGCGCATGGTACATGTTATCAATAACAATAAATTATAACAAAGCGGATCAAAGAAGTATATTGCAAGACCAGACATTTTTATAATGAAAGGATATACTCTTATCAAAAGATCAACTTCACGGAAAAGAAGCCAATATAGCACCAAAACTTAATCTATTTTGTATATTACTACAAGATCAGTTTTATCAGTTTTTTTTATCTTCATTCTGTGAATATCACACAAGAAAACAAGTTTGATAAAAATTATTTTCCACTTAATAGCTCTCTGTTATTGGTTTTTAAGTTATTCGAAGTGCTTTGTGATCTAAAGTTGCATGACTCATATCAAGATTCACTTCGATAAAGAAACAGTAGAAGCGACAAATTTTACCCCAGAGTTATTGAAATAATTATCTTATCTTTAAAACCAATAAAAGTCGGGGCTAGATATCTAAATATTGATAACCACTTGTCAGGCTAAAAGAGAACAGGTGACTAAAAGGATTATTTTGTCATAAAAAATATCACTGCATGTGATTAGATTCCTATTCTAGTAATTTATCAAATTGCTCGGTAATGCTAATTTCAGCAAATGACATAATTAAGGCTTTTTCAGTGTTTTTTTGGGTGGAGGGGGTTCAGTTTATCTTCTGATATGGCAAATTGGTTATTCCTTACTGGCATTACAAGATGCGAAAAAAAGTTTTTGGCTGTCCATTTATCAGCTAATTCAGTCTGATGTTGAGCTTTCTAAATTTAAAAGCATATTATAGAAATTTAACAACACATATCTGATTTCTATTACTTGCAGTGGCAATTCCTTCATGCTTGTAAAATTGAAATTTAGAAGAATTGCTTTTTGAAGTTTTGTATTTAAAATCCATGAAAGAAATACAACTGATTTTATTCCGTCTATCTTCTTTCGTTTTATATCAATAATAATGAAGGAATAAAATATGGTCAATCAAAATTGATAATATTAGAAAGTGTATAAAGAGATATTTTTGTATATAGCATTGAAATGACAATTCGGTGGAAAGTCATGGCACACACTTTCCAATTATAGGAGATAATGTTACTTAATGAAACAAAAAAAATGATTCAATAATTCAATTCATATGAAAATTAAAAACTTGGCAGAGATATTAAATGAAATCTTATATAGAATTTAAATAGATAAATTAATATAGCTTCTTTTTGTCTTTAAAATATTTTAATGAAAATTGATTAAATTTAATTACCCAAAATTAAATGAAATATTGCTTTAAAAAAATCTTTCAAGCCATGAAGAGAAAAATTTGTTTGAAATAAAAATCGGGGAAATTGGGATCTGGGTATATGAAAGCTTTGGGGACATTTTTAGAGAATAAGTGGAATTCTGAAGCTGAGTTTTGAACAATTCTGTAAGAAAAATCTACGTAATTAGAAAAAAAAAACCTAATTGAGAACTTAATACTACCTGTCACAAAATCCTGTAAAATTGCAGAATAATTGTTATTTATATTCGTTTATTGTCGATTAGATTTCTGTTCTAAAAGTCCTTGGACCCCTTAAAAAATTATTAATGCAACAAAACGCAAAGGTGAATGGCCTGATTTTAAAAAAACAAATGTGGAACTTAACATCGACAAAGTAGAAATCCTAATTATTACGAAAGAAAGTGCTTTACGTTATATCCTTTGCTGAATCAGCGCTGTCTAATCAAATCATTATTACACGAAAGAGAAATGACGAAAGTCGAATTTCTGTTACCAAAGAAATGGCTTTGGTATATTGATATTACATTGGAGACAAGAATTTCGAAGTGAAAAACATCTAATTCCCCTTAAGTAATCTACAATCTAACAGAACAAGAAAAAGGTCATTTCAGCAACATTTTTTAGTTTGCTTTAATAAGATGGCAGTAATCTTTGTAGCGTAATCCTAAGTTTTTTTAAGATTTTCGCCAAATAGAGGATTTAGGTCAGGAATAATCCTTTCTGAAGTGTCGTACGATTAATTTTTGAAAAAAGTTTCTCATAATTATAGGAAATATAAACTGAAAAATTCAATGTTTAATAAATCCAAAGAGATGCTTTATAGTAATGAATATTTTAATTTCTTTTAATATCAAAATAAAATTGTTTTAAGAAACGTTGATCGATTTGAAAAATACATGTTTTTACATGCAGAAAAGTAAAAATTAATGCAATAAATAGATAGTAATCATTGTTTTCTGATTTGCCTGATTATCTGATATTACATCATTTTTCTGTGAAGGGCTGCAGTGGCTTGGTGGTTAAGTCTCAACTTTGGAACCAGAGGGTTTCATGTTCGATACCCGATTCCATCGAATAACCGTCGTGTACGCGGGTCTGATGCAAGTTAAATAAGTCGGATCCAAACGCCCCCCCTGGCGTGATGTGGAAGTTCGGAGAGAGGGTGCCATCTCATGTCTCGTCCTCGTCATGTGACCGCGGCTCAAAATTTCGAGGTCCGTCCCAAAATAGCCCTAGTGTTGCTTGAAAACGGACGTTAATAAAACTAAACTTAAACTGGAAATTTACATAAAACAAAGTTTTTGAGACTTAAATGAATTTGCACATATCATACATATAAAGTATATATGAACAATGCTGGCTTTTGTGCAAATACGCATATATTCATTCTTAATAAAATAAATTTATTTAGGTAATAATTTTTGTTTAACATTTGATAAAAGCGTAATATCACTTCATTTATCGTCGAACCAAATTTAAACCTTGACTGATTTTAACACAGAGTGCAAGAAGATGCAAAAAACATTAGTTTAAATAAACCATCTAATAGTTTATTTAACCATGAAACGAATGAAGTTGTCATAAACTATAAAAGAAAATTATCATATTTAAACGGATTCAGTAAACATATTTTTTCTTAATTACATTAACGCCCCGTTTTAAAGCAATATTAGGGTTATTTTGGAACGAATCTCGTAATTTGAACCACGGTCAGATGACGAGGACACCTGAGCTGAAGCCTCCCTTCTTCACTTCCACACCACACCAGCGGGGGCACGTTTGGCCCCGGCGGCTTCAACGTGCACCAGACCCGCTTACAGGACGGTTCTTCGATGGAATCGGTTCCCAAACCTGTAGCCCCCAGGTTCCGAGTCCGAGACCTTACCATTAGGCCACCACGGCCCTTCAGTAAACATACAAAATTGTGTTCAGTTTAGTTAAAAAAAGTTTTTAAAAGGCGAGTGATTATATTTTCAGAAGGCCGTGCTTTATTAGAAATAAAAATGAAGAACCAGAATTTGTTGGGAAGTAAATCCTTTTTTACATTTTTGATACAATAAATTTCTTAAATTTTCTCATCAAATATAAAGTATTCCTTCGCTTTTCTTCTTCAGCTATAAATTAAAATATCTAATTATAAAAAAAATTTATTTTAAACTGTATTTGAAGAAAGACCTAAATTCTACACCTCAGACCTTAATTTGACACCTAAAAGATTTTATATTTAATATATGCTGTAAGAAAATGTTAACATTTATTATGTATTACTTAATGTATCCTAACGTAAATTGTTTTATGCGCTGTACACCATTTTGAGTAGATAGATGAAGCTAATGAGAGTTAAATAATTAAATTCCAGATTTCGAATTCTATTAAAATAATCAGTGAATAATTTTCGTATGAAAAAGAATTTCAGTAAAATGACATTTATTCTCAATTGAGATATATTAAATTTGTTCTTATCTGGTAATAGTTTTAGAAAACTTTAACCCCTCCTCCCCATTATAATTATCGAAAAGAATAGAAATTTTTTTAAATTAATTCATTCCAAAAAGAATTTCATATTCCAAATAAAGCAAGGAATTAAGTAAAAACGTTTGCGATATTAATTAGAAAGCATTCATAATTTGATTTCAGATGTGCTGTAAAAAAGATCTAAATCACTCAAATAATCACACTAAAAAGAATTATATGCTGCAGAAAACTTATATATTTGACGCAGTATCCCCCCAAATTTAAAGTTTTAAAAGAAATTACAATTATAGTCACAAGTTATCGCATTTACATGTATATGAAAGTACAGAACCGAGAAAATGGCCAAACCCTTGGCGGATTTGGCACCAAATTTGTTCCATATCTATATTTTAGGCGCTAAATCTACGCACCAAATTTTAACTATCTTTCTCTCTTCGTTTTAATTTATATCCCGACCAGACTTCTCAGATCGGATTTCGTTCACAATTTCACAGAAATTCATACATTTCTTGTAGAAATTATGTGCATTATTTACACGAAATTATGTACACGAAAAAATAAAAAAATTGGATTTCTAAAATTCATGTTGATAATATAGTATAAATATCACTGAAAAAATCAATACATAAAAATGAAATTCTAAAATTGACATTTTTTTACTTTCTAAATTATCATAAAAATCTTTTTCTTTTTATAATTGTTCATGGAGGAAAATTAAAGTTAGAAATCTACTTTACAAGCTGCCAGCCAAAAAGGTAATATTGAATATCCTTATAAGATTTTTATTGGCATTGATTGAAAATATTCGATTACTTATCGTCTAGACAAAGTTCTTTTTGACTATGACCGTGGCTTGTAAATCGCATACTAATGTGGGAATATAGAAAAAGTTCTAATAAGCCCTAAGTTGCACGTATCTTGCATTAGAATTTCAGAAATCTGTTTCAGCACGTAGTGGCTATATACGTAGAAATCAAACTTATTTCAATGTATAGAAAGAAACGGAGTAATACAGTTTTTAAAAGTTTACTTTCATTAATATAATTCCAAAATACTTTTTATTAATATAATCCTATCTCTACTGATAATAATACAGTGTGTGTGTGTGTGTGTTGCTCGAGCGTGCGTGTTGCAAAATCTTTATAGAAAAGGAATCCTTTCCTAATATATGAGAAACCAGCATGCAACAGTATTATAACTGTTGATTAAACTTGAAGAGAAGCCAATAAAACTGCTAAGCAACCATTTAATCCAAAGTACTGGAATGCATAACTGTTCATTAAATGTACTTCATTCCCCAAAAATAATATTTAAATGTCATCTGGCTCATGAATTCTACACTAAGGCAACAGAAGACCCAAAAAAATTTAATCAGATGACTTAATGATATAGCTGGAATGGAATCAAAATGAGTGATAAATTAGGAGTGCTTGATGCCGTTCCAACAAATAATGTATCTACTCCTATATTCAAATATCTTAAACAAAAAACACTATACATTTTTAATATTTCAGAATAAAACAATTTATAAATTTGAATTAACAAAACTAACTTTAATATATATAAAAATTTCATTTCTAATTCCTTCCTGTATTTCAGTTTTGGGATTTTTTAATGACTTCTTATAGTTATACTTTTCATTAAATATGGATTATTTGATATTAACTGTAGATTCTGATTCCACGCGGAAAATGATTTCTGTAATCACTGAAAATTTCGTCAGTGGATATCTTTTATGAATTCCTGATCCTTCAATAAAATATAACAATTTTGAATGCATTTAAGAGAATATATGCGGTCAAGCAATTACTTTCAGTAATTCCTCTTTTATATAAGGTTATCAAAAAAGAAATAGAGAGCTTAAGTTGAGTTTAAAATAAGGCGACTTTAAATTCATATTCTCTACCTTTTGTTGGAAAAATCTCTTAGCTAGCTCTGAAGTTTTTGCAACAGTTAATTGTTATCTGAGCAGATTCAGTTTTGATAAATATTAGCACATCATTTTGGTCTTGCACGCAAATCTCATAAACTTATGGCCAATAAGTAAAAATTAATCCAATCAATAAAACAAACAAAAAATATTTTTTTTCTAAGCTTTGTTTTCTGGAAATACATTTTGTGCTGATCAACAAACAGCTGGTTTATTTAGCATCACTTTATTATAACATGGAATAATACACATTATGTAAATTAAAATCACACTGTGTGATTACAAACAAACAATACTTAGAATGTTTTTAAATCATTTTACTACCAAGTGCTATAATATTTATCAAGTGAAACTTTCAAACCGAATTCAGTGACTAATAGATTTCAAAAATCTGTGATTAAACGAGTTGCTATTTCTTACATGCGCGATTCCTTAAAGAAGGTTTGTATTCTTCCTTTTTCTATTGATTGAAGATTGATGGAATAAAACACTTCCATTGTCTATAATAACTACATTTCCATCACATGCCACACTTGGTGTGATGAAATATGATAACGCTGAGTGTGTCTACGAATCATGTGCATGCCTCATTAACAAATTTACAAATAAGAAGGTTCTTATCATGGCATAAGATAAGAAATAAGTTTTTTCTACATGCTATTGGAATTTGTTTGTATCTTTTTTAATACCTTTTTGTAATAATCAACAAATTATAGACAGCTTATTTCCAAAAATAATTCATTATTGAAATGCATAATATCCATCATGTAAAATATATGTTGAAACCACTGTCTTTTTATTTACCCATAATGTATAAGAAATAGCAAACAATATCCATTTTATTTATAAAAGGTAGTTTTTATCATGCAAGATTATGTCAGTCGAATAGATCATTTAAATAAAACATGCAAATGGAGTTTTTAAAAGAATTCAGATCTCTTATTTATCCATTCTCTTTTCCTGATTTAGTAAGTTAGCAATAAATAAAACAATATATCTATTAAACATTATAATAGCGTCTCATTTGCAATAATATACATACAAGAAATTACATCAAGACTAGTTTTTAAAAAATGCAGCTTAGTATCTAAAATAATAATTTTAAATATATAAATTTACTACATGAATAAAAAGTCTGGTACAGTTTTGAATTTAAGGAAAGCTTATAATAAAATCAATTTCATATTGCCCGATGATATAATCAGACTTCACTCGTTGATTTATAAACCCATCACTCCATTTGCAAGAGACAGATATATGGTTATGGCACATCTTAACCCTTTAAAGGGCCATTTTTTCAAGTCATATTATGTTAAAATATTTTTCGGCTTGAAATTAGAATAAGAAAAGGGATTCATTTAGCTTATTAGATAAATTTAATTTGATTAATTAATTAATTAATTAATTTGGTTAATTAATAATTAAGTCACAAATCAAGACTCATCATTTTGTCTGGATAAAGAACTGAAGCATCTAAGTTTCGGACTTACTAAAAAAATTTGTCAGAACTTATGCTAACCTACACAATTTCATACAAAGATTGATGAATTTGGTGGGAAGCATACTCCCACGGCCCTAGAAAGGGTTAAAGCAATAGGAAATTAACTGGCAATTACGATGAGCTGACTTTGTTATTCTATATAAGTTTCGAAACTTAAGGCGCAACAATTCTTACCTCATGTCCAAGTAACTGAAAGAAAATTTCTGGACAGAATTCATTAAACAAGAATTTTTCGATTCTAAAGCTTAGATTCCTCCATCTTTTGAACTTGCAACTTGCTTTTATGTAAAGCAGTGCAAATAAAAATAAGTTATGGAAGAATTGAACTTCTAAATTAAAAAAATACAATAAAATACGCGAATAATGATAAAATAATGTTCGAGGAATATGCAATTGCATATACTTCGCACTTGAAATAAAATATGGAGATGATGAGTACAAGTAATGAATAAATGAAGGTAGTATGTTTATCGAATAAATTTCTATTGCGGTTTTTAATCTTTCATGAATAAAGTAAACCAATGAAATTCAATATTGGAAGCAACGCCAAAATTCGAAAAGGAAGCATATGTAAATCTAAAAATTGATGATTCACCATAACTTTAAACTTCTTTTATTAAAAAGTAATCAACAAGTTCAAAGTAAACTCAATAATTATAAAGCTATCATTGAAATGAAATAATTGTCATTGATCATAAATTATCCTAAAAAAAGTTCCGTATCGTGGTGAACATATATTCTACAATAGTTTTAACAAGAAGTTAAAATCATTTCTAATCAATCCAAAATAAAACAACATTTCTTATGCAATTTAGTTTAATTATATTTAAATATCATGTAATTTAATTAAAATCATCCTTATAAATCAAATCTTTGGAATCTACATAATAGTTTCTATTTAAACAGTGTATATTAATAATTATGTTGATAACATAACTCCTATCTAATAAAAAAAATCTAAAATAGCTCTTCATAGTGGTTTTGAAAATTTAGCGAATTCTACAATTTCTTGCAAAAACGGCATTTTTCAGAACACAGAACATCAAAATTTTTCTCTTCAGAAAGTACCTTTTTCATTCCCATATATACACTATGTTACACAACAACATTTACAATCAATACATAATATTATATATCCATGTTATGTACAAATTTTGCTTTCATGGTATTTTTGTAAGTATAAGCAAAATGTCTGCTTTTATCAATATTAATAAATGCCTGATTTTTATCAGTATTAATAAAATATCTGATTTTACCAATATTAACAAAATTGCAAATAAATGTCTCGCCATTATCAAAAGGACACAAATGTTTTAAGGTGGTAAATTTTTCATTGGCTTGCTAAAATAATAAATCTACCGCTATCTTGACACAGAATCGAAAATAAAAAATCTTGAATGTACATTGCTGTTTAATGACTTCAAGGGGCATCCCTGCCAAATGCGAGGAAATTCTAGTCGTCATTAAGCAAAAATAATTTTAAGCCAAACAAGAGAAATGCCAAACATTTGAACTAAAACAGCATTTCGCTCGCATCATTTTAAGTCAGCTAATCATCACATTTATTAGTCATATATTTATTTCAGAAAGTAAGAGGGAGTGCAATACTCCTTAAATAATTATTCTCTCGATTAGCTGTAATTCCAAACCAGAATATTTCGTTAAGCAGGTAAATATCTACCTGTACTAACAATAAAGATGAATGTGTGCATATGTGTCTGTCTGCTTATGTTTATATGCTTTGGTGCTCCCAGATCAGATCGTTTCACCTAGAGCTTGCAAACTTAACATATATATCCTTTGAAAACTAATAATGCGAAGTTCGGAGTAAGTTTTTAAACTTTTCATAAAAATCTTAATTAATTTAAACTCAAGCAAATTTGTAGATTTTATTTCTTGTGATAATTTCTGAAAATATTTAAGAACAAATTTGATTATTTGATTTATTAAGACACATTTGAACATCGTATTTAAATATAAAGAAATCATCTTTCCGTCGATATCAATTTTTGGCGTATGTTTTTTTTCCTTCAATTTTTAATCAGTTTTTAAGCATATTTTACAATAATATATTTTATTGTTGAAGTGAAACTCAAATGGTTTTCTTTCGATTTGCTAATATTTCATTTTAGCGTTTTTTGCCTTTATTGATAACTAGCCGCCTTTGGAGACCAGCCGGTTCGCCAATCTTAATATAAGTTTAAATTTTAATAATTAAATATTTTACGCAATTATTATTATATTTTCTTCATCAAAATATTTTAAAACTTCAAATTTTGATAGTCATATAATTTACTCATAATATTATAAAGGCCTTCAGTCATAACGTAGTATGTATCTCTCTAATTTTCTGTTAGCTCCCGTAGAATTTATGCTTTAAATTAAAGTGGAAAGAATTAATCTGCAATTAATATAATAATATTTTTTACTGAAACAAAGCATCATTTTATAATATGATTACTGATAACAGAGTCACTGAGCGTTTAAACTTTATGGGCACTAAAGAATATCTTTCTTATATAAGAAAGATATTCTTTAGTGCAATATCTCAAGAATATTTAGTGTAATATATTAGTGTAATATCTCAAGAATTTGTCAACAAAATTTTCCCAAATTCATCATGAACAGATCGATTAATTAACAATGTTTAATTTTAAATGCATCAAACACTAAGAAAATAAAACGAATCGTTTAAAATAATCGGTCGAAAACAGGTTTAAAAAAACTACTTAAAAAACGAGGTACTTAAAACTATAAGCATATACAAAAAGTATATAACTAACATAAATAGAATTTAATTACAAAAGCATGCAACTAACCTAAAAATAATTTAAATCAAGAATCATCCGTTGCTAATATTGTCAACAATCAGAACTTAATGTGCATGCGTGAATTTACAACGCCAGTTACGGTAACGAAATGCGTGAATTTTTCTACGCCAGTTGGGGTAACGCTATGCAGATTAGAAATTTTTAATTTCCTTTATTATGAGTTATTTTAATTCAAAAGTACTTCTGAATGAATCTGAAAGATCGATTAATAAACAATGTTTAATTTTAAATGCATAAAACATTAAGAAAATAAACAGAATCGTTTGAAATAATCGACCGAAAAATGTTAACGTTAGCCTCATTACTGTTGGGGAAAAAAAAACTGAAGCCTTACTCATTTGGTGTTGGGGAAAATGAAAAGATTTTTTGGCGAGAAAGTTAATTTTTAATTAATAATTAAAATTCTAATTAAAAATTCAAAAAAAGGGACCTCAGTTGCACATTTCCAACCTCTAAGGTATTCATGTACCAAATTTGGTAGCTGTAGGTCAAACGGTCTGGTCTGTATAGCGCCAACACACACACACACATTGAGCTTTATATAAGTATAGATAGAGGTGTCAAAATTTGAATTATTATTCTGTTTCGATTATAAATTCTGTCTGCTGTTGTTAAGGCACTTTACAAGCTCGCTGACAATTATTTGTCAGTGATATACGCCGAGTGAGTGTCTCTTGTTTTTTCAGTAGCGCCAACTAGGGCCAAGAGTATGATTTAGCTACTTCATGCGTCACATCACACCTCACAGATGGAACACGGAAGAAGAACAACCATGCCCGAACAGGGACTCGAATCCGGGACGCCCAGATCAAGGGGAAGACGCCGGCATATAACTGTATAAAGTATGCTTTTAATGTAATTTCAGAAATTTTGTTGTACTTAAAATAAGACTTAACTACAGAATCATGCAACAATAAAGGGTATACCTTTTCAAACACTGGTGTTCTTTCCTATTAAATAATTGGACTTGTAAAGACATATATAAAAAAATAGGGAAATGCTTAGAACAATGAACAGAAGGAAGTAAGGTATTCAAAAGAATATGAACTATATGTGTGTATAAAAATTTGAGGAATATAAATATTTTTCTGAGGAAGCTAGTAATACAAAAGTTACGCAAACATTTACTTTAAATTTTTAGCATCTATTAATAAAATGGTCTCCAAAATCGGCAAGTGTCACTGTCACTCACTAAAAGCTCAAAATATCACGACAATAAAAATGATTGCAACTAGCGTAAATATATGTTACAATACAAGTATAAACAGCTGCCTGATTCAAAATATTTGGACAATCATATGTTCATAGAAATAATTCTTAAATTTAATAAATAGTAAGTAATAAGAAATTTCCTAAATAACGTCCTTACTAAAAACTTTAGCTATTTTAAAACACGATAGAAGCATTATGTACATTTATTCCTACAAGAGTCCTAATCAAATTGAGAGTTTTGAAATATGTATTTGTTACATTTATTATCATCACAAAACAAAGATAAAGAGTGCACAGTTGAGTAAGAATTCAATCGAATAATTTTTTAAAATCTATTTAGATAAAATTACAGGTTTTAAAAGAAACGCCGAAAACATTCAAGTGATTTAAAAAATACTTTGAAGAATACCTTTAAAGTATAGTAACACATTTTTAATTTACAAAATTCTTCTCTTATTTTTCTGTTCAATTAAATGTTTTGGGCAATTGTTTAAGAAACATTCTGATGTTATGCACGCTCTATAAAATATTCTGATGTTTATTTGAAGATCAGACATCATAGTGTCTATCCGTGAAAGTAATTAAATGAAGAAACTAAGCAATTAATTTACTCAGTGGTAAAATTTAAATACACAAATCATCGTTATCGTAGTCACACATATCATTAACGGTAAAAAAAATCATAACTATATAAGTTCAAATAAGATTCCGAAAGATGCCTGATTTTAAAAACATTTGAAATCCAAATCAAGGCAAAAAAAAAAAAGATTTATTAATTTTTTGGTGTGATATACTTCTTTTACTTGAATCACGTAATATCAATAGTCAAAAATGTAATTCCTGATAAATGTGATGTTTCCACCCAAACCAAGATAAACTATACCACATGTCAATGGTGATGTTAGTTGAATTGTTTAATCATAAAATTTCTTAAGATTCTTACATTTGACTGTACTTTATGTAATTTGGACATATTGTACTTCCGGCATAAGAGTGATATTACATTATTCTAAATTTTCTTCCAAGTAAATTCCTGAGAAAGAGATCGGAATATCTGGAAACAAACAATCATAATGGATTTTTTTAATAAGAAACATATTTGATGGTGCCTTAACAAACATGTAAGAAACTGTATAAATATGCATAATAGCCGTAAAATGTCATATAGAACATAGATATGACATTATCCGGAGTCACATGGACAAACATATCGATTCCAGACTAACGGAGTTATTACGAAATGCATAGAGAAGTGACTGCAATGTTCTTTTCTAAATGTTTACCTGTAAGCGGGACTCATAAGTCACTGTCATCTAGGAAAGCGAAAGTACATTTCAGCTATTAATGCCAGCGGAAATGTATTGGCAAAGACGGGGAAGAGACAGATGCTGCGGGGCAACGACCCCTGAACGCATGGTATCATATTTGCTATAGTCATTTTCCTTGCAATCTCTCCCCCCCCCAACCTGTGTGTGCTTCCATTTGCCCTTCTTAACATATAGTAAACAATGCCAATTGTAATGGGAAGCAATATGGTCCGGCCACATTGTTTACTAAATGGCTCACAGAATGATTTGTAAATGTGATCTCCAGTATGGAAAGTCGCAAACATGTCATTCTTTTTTTATTGTTAATATCTTTTTTCACGTTGTAGATTCTTTAATGGCATCTCTATCTGATGCAGTGTTTTAATTAAATATTTTTATCAACTTCCGCGTGACTTAAAAATTGGTAAGACTTGTAAATGTGAAGATGATAAGACTTGTAAATGTGAAGATGATAAGACTTGTAAATGTGTTATAAATGCTAGAAATTATAATCGTTTTAACGATTAGGTTCAACAATTTTGATTGGTTGTGATTTTTCTTCATTGTTTTAAATATTCCTTTGAATGAATTTACCTAAGATCCAGGGATTAAATGTTTATTGATCCAAAATGAAAAGAATTGAGACATCAAGTCAGAATTACGGAAACAAGAACTGATGAAATAAAATAGTAATAACAACGGGTATTCCAAATTAAGCAAAATTTCAATTTGCCACCATTCGTGCAGCAAAGTGTTGGCACCCCCTATTAAAAAAAGCATTTGACAACTGATACTTTAGGATTAATAAAAATGGAGCGATACAAGATAGAACAACGGCTTAATGCAAGATTTGAATTAAATATAAAACATAGTTTTTTTCATTAAGTTATTATATTTTTAAAGAATCGGAAAATACACAGGATAGGGTTAAGTAAGGAATCACGTTTTAGATTCCATAACGGAGTTTCCATCTGATGTTGTATTTTAATTAAATATTTTATCAACTTCAATGTCACTTAGAAATAGGTAAGACTAAGCATAATGGAAAAATATAATTGTTTCAGCCGGTTAGGTTTAACAATTTTCTTTGGTTGTGATTTTTCTTCATTGTTTTAATTACTCCTTCAAATGAACTTAACTGGAACTCACTTAACTTCAAAGGAATTTACTATATTTAAATATTTATTTATCTTCATGATTGGTAGTGAGATATCAACTTATAATTGAGGAGACATGAACTGATGAAATAAAATTTTCAGAATAAAATAGTTACAACATTAACAAGAGGTTATTTAAACAAGCAGTTATTATACATAGAAGACATTATACATTCTTCTATATGATTTTAATTTACAAGCAATTTTCTTTTCTAAAGTCTACAATCGTATAACATAGGCTAGATTTTTTTTTATTGCTTGGAATTTTGATTACAAAATTATATGTTAAGCATAATTATACATTGTTTATATAAATTAATATATATAATGAAACGATAATAATAATCAATAATAAATCACACAAGTTTTTATATCCAGATGCGAATGCCTCATTCTTCATAATATTTTTAAGTTACTGTAATGAAAACTTGATTTTTGAAGAAGTACATAAATTTATATATCCATTAATCATTACTCATTACAAAAATCTAATTTATTTCATTTTTATATACCAGATTTCATAAAAACTAATCTATTTTATTTACGAATGTTAAAAAAACACCAAAAACTCATTGCACAATATAATATAATATAACCTTTGAATATCATTTTATTTATTTTGAATTCAAGAAAACTTTCCATATTTTGATCCCTGTCTTCGAAACCAATTCCCGAGATAAATTTCAGGATTTTTCTGGAGAAAAATATCACGCCCACAGTTAAATCCTAAATATTAATCTCAAAATATAATTCATTAATGAATGAATTATATTTTTACTATACTTTTTATAATAATCAAACAAATTTATCATTTCTATAAATAAATGTTTAATAAATGAATTATATCATTATTCTTGGCTTTAATACATTTTTAATCATTATTCAAGCCAAGAAACAATTTCATCTGTATCTAAACATGGGTGCAAACGCATGCAAGAAAAAAAAATATAGTCGCCAAATGAGAAACAAATTGGAGCATCATTTATATATATCATAAAGCATAATAAATTCAAACACTCCAAAAATGTGAAAAAAACACATATTTATAAATTTATAAATTATCAACTGCATTTCTTTATATTATTCATTTATTATATACATAAGAAATGCACTTGACACTTTTCTACAGTTCTTATAGTTACTATCGTGAGCTCAAGATTATACGTTTAAAAATTTAAGATTATTTTCATTGTTTTGTTGATACAATCATCAATAATAATTGCATGGCTATTAAATGCCAATCAAGATTATTTCTAACTTTATATTCTAAAATCATTGTCAATTTTCTTTTAATTGTTATCATTTTTGATTGAAATGGTAAAACGTATTACTAAATAATGCTTATAAATACTTATAAAAACTAATTACAGTACACTCCAGAGTATCCGGTTCACGACTATCCCGTTTCCCTACTATCCGGCCTAGTTTTCTTTTATCGTAATTAAATGAGGAAGACAAGGCGTTGCATTGACTAAAAACTATAAGTTTTGACTTTCATCTTAGGGTTACCTTTTCATATCTGTGTAATCATTTATTAATGAAAAATAAAATCAATTTGCGTCAATTGTCTTAAGAATTAGGCCTACGATTTACCTAAATGTGTTGTTTACATTTCTGCATTTGTTAGGCATTTTAGAACTTATGTTGAAATGTAAACAGTTTATACCCTCTAACTTACTTTTTCCGTAACAAATTCTTGAAACGTGCAGTGCAGTATATAAATACATATGAATTACTAGTACAGAGCCTTTCATTTTAGCTCCACATGTTACCGGCAATTGCTTATATGATTCACCAGGCCGCGGCCGTGTTCATATTCTACGTGGCTTGAAATAAATGGAAGAAATGCAAAACTACGTATATTAACAAATTTGGTATAAAAACTTTGTCTTCTCGTATGAATGGGAAAAAAATGATTTCATAGAATTCCAGCATATCCGGCTTTTTTGTTATTCGGCCTACCCTTCCGCCACATTTGGCCGGATACTCGAGAGTTTACTGTATTTTCAATCTTGAATAGCAAAACGTCAGGCCACACCTTATTCTGAAATTTACTTTATTTTAAGTTAAATGAAATGTATTGCGCTAAAAAATTATTTTCCAGTTGAAATTTTAAAATTCTTATTCGTAATTATTAACTACTAGCCGCCTTTAGAGACCAGCCGGTTCACCAGTATTACTTCTCGCTACAATTTTCAATTAAATATTTTAAGTTACTGGTCCCTTAAGAGATTCTCATTTTTAATATTCAAATTTTGATAGTCATACCAAACTTATACTGGTGTTTAGATCGTTTCGTTCAATTTAATATATATATTTTGCTAATTTGTTGCCATCTCCGGTAAAACTTCAACTTTAATTTAAAGTGGAAATGATGAAATTGCAATTAATATAAAGATATTTTTTGATAAAACCAAGCGCTTTATTTGATTTATCATCTTTATTGTTATTTATTTATTATTATTATTATTGAATATGAGTATTGCAAACAGAATCGTTCGGTATTTAAGTCTTATGTGAACTACAAAACATTTTTCATAATTTATGTAATATCTCTAATAATAATTCAACAAAAACTTCTCAGATTCAGCATAAAATTCAGTTTTTCGTTTTGCTTTCAAAACGATTGAAATGAAATCAATAATAATATTTTGTTCCGGTCTATAAATATATTTCAAAAATTATGAAGTCTAAATTTAATGCAATAAGGTATCATATTCTGAGAAATATTCCGGACACACCAAATTTTAAATAAATGAATGAATGTTTCTATTTTCCACGATCAACTAAGACTTATTCATGAAGTCTTGAATGTTAAAAATTTAGAAAAACTCAACATTTTCATAATCTTAGGCCAATTAGTCTTGAGAAACATGCGCGCTGATTGGCGTATTTTCTTTGAAACGATCGATGGAAAATCTAAAATTATCCTTTTTTTTATTGAATAGTGATATTTAAATTTTCATAAATCAGTCAGTTTAAGTGATTGATATAGTTGATTGGAAATTAACTCTTTTTACTTAAAATATTAGTGTTTCAAGAACATTTTGTTATTCGTGATTTCCACAGCAGAAGCTTTATGTAAAATCAAAAATTCGTTATTTATTAGAGCATTTATTGAATGAAGTTACATAAAATATAATCATTTTCCATTTAGACCAATTTAGCAGATCTGTGTCTTACTAAAGGTTTACAAATTAGCTGTGTGGCCCCGATTTGAATAGATATCCTGTTCATATTAAACAAAACTGGCCTTAAAATAAAACTGATTTATTGGATTAATAATATAGAGAGTGTAAAAGATCATAAAATAATTTTTCTTGAATTATTTTTTAGAAAAAATAATATTTCATATTTGTTTCATTTCCTACAGACACGTGCCGAAAATTATATTTTTGCAGATTTCATTTCCAAAAAGATTTAATTTATTTTTAATTGGAGATTTAATTAATGTGATGGCAACACTTTGAAAAAAGCTAATTTTTTCCCATGAATGATAAACGTGCTCGTGCAGCTTAAATTTTATTTTTATTTCATACGAAAAAATTGTTGAAAAGTATAGTTAAAATATTTATTTAAAAATTCATTAAAAATAGAAATTTAATTTTAAGATTAAAACATTGGTATCATTTAAAAGATAAATGTTTGATCTTTAACTAGATGTAAAAATCTTTTTTGTGCGGTAATATTTTCGGAAGTTATAGCAGAAACACGCCAAAATTTGCTTAATTTTTTAATAAATAAAATTATAATTCAAAATTCGAAAAAATAACCCCCAGGTGCACATTCCCGGCCACCAAGGTATACACGTGCCAAATTTGGTAGCTGTAGGTTGAATGGTCTGACCTGTAGAGCGCCAACACACACACATATTCAGCTTTATTATAAGTATAGATATAGATTAATCATGTGCAATATTTGAAACCATTATGAAACGCTTATTCTTCCTTTTCAAAAGAGTCACTCATTTTTTTTAAATAGGCAGAATAAACTTGTTTCGAAAGAAAGTGGTGCAGTAAGGCGTTTTATAGCAAACAAAGCAACAGATGTTTTCGTAAGTTCCTTTGTGTTCTATTCCCCAACATAAGGTTGCTATTGATGAAAAGATATTTCTAAATCGCAATTTGTTATGAAATATTTTTACAAAACACAAAAGGGCAAATTATATAGATAAACTTTACTAGCGGTTTATCTATTGCGGCAATATTCACACAAAGCCAAACATATTTTTCCAGAATTTCATTTGTATTATTGCAAAACTCCATTTTCATTTTAGAGAAAAATACGCATCTCTTGTTTCTTACTTTAAATTAAATAATTTATTTATTACTGAAATAAAAATAGTTTTTTCAGTATTAATTCAGAACTCTTTTAATCCCTATATATATAGAATAAATTAACTTAATAATTGTTTGTTTTATTTATATTAACTATTTGAACCCTCTGGAATTGAAATAGGTTTAACTCTATCACATCTGCGTCGAACCCAATATGATTATTTTAATGATAGACAAAAAGTGCATTTTTAAGAAAATATATATCTGGCATGAAAATTCTGCTGATGAAAATAATATTAATGAATTCTTTTTTAAAAAACTTTATCCATACTTTTAATATTCTAAATCGCTTCTTTCTGGTATAAAATTTATACAAATACAATTCTTGAAAGTAGACTAGTTAAAAGGCGATTTAGAAACTTCCCTAAATGTTACAGTACATATCATATATAATATGTCCTTATAAAATTTCATATATTACCGACAATTACTTTTATTAATGATAATAATAATAATTTTATTAGTATATTTCATAGTATAATAAATAATATTTCATAATAAAATAAGAATATTTTTCCTGCTATTATTTTATTCTTTACGTTTATTGTATGTTTCATTTTAAACTTACTTGTATTTTTTTTATTTTTAAATACAATAGAATTTTTATTACTATTATTTTATATGTTATTTTATCTTCACTATTTTATACCCTATATTATGCAGTATTCTATATTATTTTACTGTTTAAACCTTGCTATTACATTCATGCTGGATACCTTTTATATTTTCTATATTCTGTAATAAGTAGTTTACTACTTTATAAATTCCCAATGATTACAGATAAATTTGTTTTATATTTTATCTATACTGTTAAAAGTTATAAGATATGGCGAATCTGAAAACGTCAGCTGTATCTGCCTTTATTTTACCGATGCGATCTTTGGCCCGACTGTTTGCAAAATTCCCATGTCCGTTTGCATTGGAAGGATTTCTCTGTTTGACGGAGAATTACAAAAAATACTATACTTTTCATATGACTTTTGCGAAATGTCGATGAATCTTTTTTATTGCGTTTAGGTATCTTAAAATAATGTTTTAATAAGAATTTTTAATTCTTTTTTACCTTTAATAGAAGAAATTTTAAAGGAAGAAAAGATGCTTTAACATGATTTATGTGATATTCATTTACTATTCACTTGTCAGCATTTCTTAAGAGTACCAATAAATGTAATAATTTTTAATATAAATTTAATGAAAAATGAGGAAGCGTTCAAGAAGAAATAAAAATTTTGTATTTTACATTTAAATTAAGAACGAAAACTAAGAACAGAGTTTTAAGATTTTGCACGTTTGCTTCATAAATGATTTCTTAAAAAATATTTTAAAAAAAATTGATTGAATATCAAGTTCTTTGTTATAAAAAGAGTCTGATGAATTTATTAACATAAAAATTCATCATTTAAATTACTTAAATAGACTTAGATTAACTTATTACATAGTACAAGCAATATGAATTATTTCACGTCTCCTTCCAAAATAGCCACCAAAATCATTTTCTTATTCTATAGAATTTAAAACTATATAAATAAAATATAGTTCTATAGAAATAAAAACATTCCTTTCCTTGTAAAATCTGTTTTCTGATTAATTTTATTTTTTAATATACGATCTATATTTATACCTTCAAATGTTAATCGTTTGGGTAAAAAAAAGATAAAAAAAACTTTATTACTCTGACTTCTATTTTTTATAATTTTTTTTCTATGGCGCTTAGATTATAATTTTGCTCTATCAGAAAATTTAGGTAAGAAATAATGAAAATTATAATGATGAAATTGTTTCACCGTGTCATAATTGTAAACAGTGTATTTTTCGACAATATAGATAATATTTTCTTTCGAATACAATGTAATATTTTATAGGAAACAGAAAAATTTGCAAAAATGGTAAACATTAATAATGTAAGTATTAATAGAATAACCTTTAAGAAAAATGGTGCAATTTATCATCATTATCAAGGGATTTTTTTAATGGAAATCTAAAGCTTTTATAAAAAGATGCCGATGAACATTTTCTGATAGGAATTATAAATTCAAATTTAAGAAATTTTTCACAAATAAACAAAATATTAAAAATAAGACTTGATAGGAAAAATGGGAATCATATTACTTGACGAAATTATTTTTCAAAAAGTGCATTTCAGGCTACAACTTATTATTCTTTCAAAGTTATCCAGCATATTTCATTTTTTTTTTCTTTTTTTAACCTAAAAATTAAATTTAAACTATTTGTTGAACATCACTGGCTTCAGTTAAAACTTTCAACAGCACAAAATTAATCCTCATTTTACTTAATTAAACAGATTAATTTTAAAATCAGATGTTTAATTTATCTGATTTTCACGTAAATATTTAAAAACATCAAAACTATCTTTCTAATACAAATAATTTTTAACAAAATTATGCGTACTCATTGGGGAAGAGCAAAATGTTTCTATGGCAATATTTTGGTAAGCATATGATATGTGATTTTTTAACACTTTTGCTTCATTTTCTTAACAGATTTAGACCAAAACTAACTGATATGCTTCATTTCTTCCTTTTGTTCTTCCAAATATACAAAACAGTCTGTCATAAAAAGGAATTATCAATATAAAGAAGTTTCCCCTGATTTGACATCTAATTTCAACAGAAATGTTATCTATTATTTCAATAAATGCCTCATCTGTAAATCATTTACAAGAATTAAAATTCAAGAAAATTACAAAAAGAGAATATCATCATATAATCCAAATGAATGAGACTGAATAATATTTGATTTTGTCAGTTCGAAAAGAATGTACTGTTATTTGCTTTCATGGGCATTCTATTAACAACAAAAGTCAGCATTCTCTTAAATTAGCACCAATTAAGGCTATGGCTGTGCTAGTTTTGTATAATGGCCATATAAGCACAAATACCGTGTTGGCACGTATTCACTCCATCTTACCTAATCTCACTTGATAACATATTTCATATATCATTTATTCCTATGATAAAAGAAAATGTTTATAAAAGAAATTATTACAATTTTTATAAATTTAGGCCTACCTATATATCAATCCATTTGAAATTAGATGCAATACTGAAATCGCAGAATTCTCGAATATGAATTATGTAACGGAGAATATCTGACTCATAACTAAAGTGAAAGAAACCACAGGTGTTCAATTAAGATTTCCGCACGCTTGACCCTGTTGGAAGAAATTCCAAATTGGTTGATAATAAATTGCTCTTATGGGAGTTGCACACAAATAGGGGTGAATACATGAAATATCTTACGTTTATCGTCATAATCTCATATAAGCACTTTAAAGACGACGTGTAACAGTATTTGATTCAATGCATTGGAACTGCACATTCCTTCTTTAGTCACCCTTTAAGTAATGGAATCCAGAAACTGATGAATTCGAACATCCACCAAGAACAATTCTACGCTTCTTAACAGCACACCTTCCTCGCATTCATTCTCCATTGATTTCCTGAGCTTTTTCGAACGCTCTTCTGCCGTAATCACTATTATTAGCATAATAGCTGGAATCGACATCGGGGCATCGCCCAAAAGCAAAGGGTGCTCTCGGCCCTGGTGCTTTCATTTATTTAATGTATCTGACATAAGCGACCTTCTTCTGTGTTGCTTCCATTTTTTTCCCCTTCAAGTCTTCTTAATTATCCGGATTGATCAATAACAAATGACGGCTCTTTTCATCTGGGAGAACAGATAATGCTAAAATGCGTTCTTTCGTCGACGATGTAGCTTCAAAAGCGTTGTGATTAATGTTGTTGGAGATTTTTTAGTGTCTTCTTTTTTGCACTTGTGTTGCTACTTCAACGTTACATTGATGGTCTTTTATTTACCTGTTTGATAGGATTGCTAAAGTCCCTATTTGCTGTCAGAAGAAATATATTTCGAAAAATTAGTTAGTGGATGTAACTGTGCTTTCTTTCTGTTATTGATAAAACTTCCGCTAATATGGGTTGTTGTTGTTTTTGTTTTTTTGCAATAATATGGTGTAGGTTTATCTAATATAATAAGTAAGTTCAAGAATATTAAACAATGAAGAATGATAACGAAACAACAATGAGTTCTTCAAAACCATTATTTCCTGAAAAAAGTGACCTATTTTAAATATGCATTGTTTCTTTAAAAAATATTCGAGAAACGATTAAAACATATATTTAATAGACACTTTTTTATAGCTATGATTTAGATTGAGTTCAATAAAATTTCTTTATAATAAAGGATTCTTATAATAAAGGAAAGGAAATTATTGAAAGATTTGAATTTGCCATCACTCGAGCAGTAAGATGTTGGCAACCTTAATGATAGACAATTGATAGTTTAGGGTATCAATTGTCTATTGATACCCTAAATGGAGCATTACACGACAGAACGTGTTAACGCAAGTTAGGAATTAAATTTTTTTAAAAAAAACAGTTTTTTTTCCTTTAAATTGCTACATTTTTATTAAAATCGTAAAGTACAGGATAGGGTTAGGTATGGAATAACACATAGGGTAAATAGCCTCAAATATGTTGAAATTTTCCATGATCATTTCGTATAAATGTGGCTGAATTTCGTTGATGCAGGGTTGAATTTCCTCCTTCAATGCATGCGTGCTTGTGGGCGTTTTGGCACAGACCTTTAGCTTCAAATAACCCTCTTAAAAGTAATCCAATGGTACTGAATTATACGATCTAGGTGGCCAGTTCTCAAATTTTCGAGCTGTGGCAGAAAGACCTATTATTTTTGAAGTATTGTTTTACAATGAAAACACGTTGTTCCTATCATGTAACGCTCCATTTTCACTAACCCTAAACTAGGGTTAGTAAAAAAAAGGGTTCTTTCTAATAGGGTTGCCAACATTTTACTACACGAATGGTGGCAACTCCAAATCTTGCTTTAATTTTAAAACACCCTTTATTTTCAAGAATATGATAAAGGAAAAAAAATATTTCCTATAACTTTTCTGTTATGAAACTTTAACCGCTTATTGCCAGTGAAGAATATGCAAGATTATATTATAATCATGATTTCCTACGAATGGTTTTTCATAATAAACTAACACGAAAAAAACTTCTAAGCTTTATGAACTTTTTTTGAAGTTTCTGATATCATTAACAGGTTTACATTTGAAATTAAATTCGCTGAAAAACGTGTTATTAGTAAAAGTATATCATTTAGCATTACATTGCACAATATCTACGAAAAAATGATTTTATTACAACTGAAAAAAATATATTTATTAGAAGCTCATTATGTATCTATTGATTGTGCAAGCAGTTTGAGAACTGTAGTCAAAAATATTTTAGATTCTTATTTTCGTGGTATATATACATCTGAATACCAATAAAAGAATAGCTTCTAAACTGAATTATTTGAATAATACTAACCAAAAATATCCTGTCGAAATAGAAAAATCAAAGAAACAGTATTTATAAAGAAACTAATAGATTATTCATGATCATTATATCTTACAAAAATTATGAAAAGTTAATGAATGTTCTAGGGGAAATAGATTGCTTGTATTTAAAATCAAGTGTTTTTTTTTAATATATATGTGTCGGTACCATAAATCGGTTATTTTTTTAAAAATTCGATTTTCAACAGATTTTCATTATCTTTTGAATAAATTTCACCCAACCTTTGGCAACAACTTCTTACAGGAAAAAATCTGGAATTTCGACATTATTAAATTTTGACATATTATTTTTCATTCTTTTCAGTTTATCTGATTTAACGTTGTAAAAATTATTTTTTGAAAAAAAAAAAAAGATTTAATTTATCAGAATCTATGTTTTGTTATTTCCTCTTCCTTTGAACTGCCTACTCTATCCCTACTTTAGAAAAATATAGTTTTTGCTTGAAAATGTCAATCTAAAATCAAACGTAAAAGAAATTTTCTTTTTAAAAAATCTGCGATTAAATAATAAATGTATAAAAAATGCTTAGTACCATTTTTTAAAAAGAATATTTTTTTTTCAAAAAATTAAGAATTCTTACTTATATAGAATAAATTATTAATTATTGAATAATATAAATAGTTAAAAAATAAAAAGGTTAATAATTTTAATTTAAGAAAAATAAAATAAGTTGTTTTAAATAAAAAATATCAAGAAATTCAGAAATATTCTGTTTCTTCAAAACATTTGATAGAGCTTTGAAAACTTATCAGACAGTTAACGTTATTTGCATTAATATTAATTTCAAGCAAAATAGCAGAAATGGTCCGCCTTTTGTGTATCTTTCTGAAAACTACTTTTGACTGATTAACAACAATTTTGTCATTTTTATTAAAACATCTTTTCACAAAATTTTATAGCTGCCAATAAAAAGGATCTAACTTTTCTTCATCAGTATCTTGGTCGTACGGGGTATTTTTACATCATAATTGGAATGATAATATCTCTACTTAGGATACTATATAGAAAATATCACTATTGTAAAATTATTTAATACTGAGAAATATTTTTCAGAACACGGGATAAATGAATGACTCAAAGAAAAAAAGAAACATCTAGTATAAAGGATATGAAATTAATTCATTAATCTCTTTTCCTCATTCTAAATTTTCTTCAATGTAACTCTTATTTCCTAATCTTGAAACATATACTTAGATTTTGTTGCATTACTTAAGAAAATAATGACATACTTTGGAATTTAAGAGTGATACCATAGTTAAAATAAGTGTTCGTCTGTTATTTAAACCATCTTTAAAAATAGAATTATTCACTATGAAGCTTGCATATTAAATGCAATGGTTTTTATCCGTTAATTTCAACACGTTACTTTCTTTTATTTTCCAAATTAAGTGGAATAATGCTACTAATAATTACATCTCTAAAATGGAAATTCCTCAGTATATGTATGTTATCGTTAAAGTATGCGATTCAGTTATTTCATATAATATTTAATCACAAATCATAAATAAAGAATTAGTTAAAGAACATAATGATTGTAAAACTCCCAAGACAAACAACTTTTAGCATGACATAACTATTAATTCTACAATTTAACGAATTTGAGACATTATCTAAAATAAAAACAGTTCTTTAAACAAGAGGACAATGAATTTTTCTTTTAAGCACCAAGTTTTCTTTACGACTTTCGCTCTATCAAGAATCAGTCATCATAGATTAATTAATATTTAACCAATTCATGATCCAATTTAAGGAAAGTAATTTACAAAATTAACATAATGTAACCTAAGAAACTAAATTGTTACTTAACTTCTTTCTTGTTTATCTAGGTCTGAATAGGAATAGATATGCAGATTATTAATTCACTAAAATAAGAAACAAGACTAAAGGGCAAAACCTTTTTATACACAGGTTTATTGTACTATCTAATACTAGATATTTTACCAAAAAATGGATTTTAAACTTTGAAATATTAAGCTACAAAAGCAGAGGTTATGCATTAGGATTTGCATTTCTTCCTTTTGGTAGATTTACTTTAAACCGAGATATAGAATACCAATTTTGATTTCAAAACCACATGCCATATTTATGCCCTTATACCACATGCCATTTATTTTTTAAGTTATATTTTTGTATTATCGGGCTTTATACAAATGAATAGATCAAAAGGCGGACAATTCTTTGACGAATTGAATTCATTGTCTACAATTTTAGTTATAAGATATAAAACAGATTCCATCTATTTTTAGTTTTTTGTGCGTTTTTTATTTGTCATGTTACCGGGCACGCAAACATAAACAAAAAGATTTTTCATTTTTATATTTTGATTAAAATTTGGGATAAGTCTTTAATTTTGAATTGATGTAACTTAAGTAACTTGGGTTGAAGTTGGACAGATATGCGTAATGCTTTTTTAAAAAACCACTCAGGGAGATCTAAAATTAGAATATTCTTAGAAATCTAGAAATAGAATATTTTGAAGATTGCAACACTGTCAAACATGTGCGAGAAAGTGAAAAATACGAACAAACCACCTTCTTTAACTCCCCTGGAAAGAATACAGCAATCTAATATGAATGAAATATTTACTCCTACAACTCAATACAAAGAAGTATGCATCTTTTAATATCCCCCTCCTTTTTTCATTGACTAAACCAGAGTGAGGTCTCAGTATTAGAAAGGGGGGATGCCAAAGAACAATATCGGCACACGCCCAGTCGGCACGCGTGCATCCCCATCGATCGCATGACGTCATCCCTCCCTGCACGCAATTCCACCCCCCTGTTCTCACGGGAAATATGCACGTACACAAAGAAAACGTGCACCAGTCATATGTACCTACGTGTATGTCAACGGGGACACTGACTATTATACGAACAAGGACGAAATGAGGGTCGTCCTACTTAGCTGGCCAGCGAATGGTTCATTGGAAGGCAATTCTTAGAGACATTTCGCATTCTCTTGTATATGATTAATCATTTAATATAATTACGTGAAACTCATTTTTTTTAAGGTTTTAGGGAAATTCCATATGAACGTTCACATAATTAGTTTCTGGAGCTTTCTAAATACGATTACCTTTTTTTCCACAAAGAAATTTTATGTACCTGAAGAGGTGATTGGTTCGTTTTAAAATAATTCTTGGTGATATTTTACATTCTCTTCTATACAAAATAAATAATAATAGAATAAATATTTACTATAGTATACTAAATATATTATATTAAAATATTTAATATAATAAAAACTGTCATTTTTTTTCTAGCTGATTTCTTAAAAAAATATCTTCATAAATTTAAATTTAGCTATATTTTTAAAATACAACTATTAATATTTTTTCTAACAAAAATGTATCCTTTATCTAAAATGTCCATTAAATATATACCAGGTGATTAAGTTTCTTTAGAATTTAAGCTAATAAAGCAGATTTATTATGTAATCATGCTTGTAAAACCTTTTAATTCAATTATCGTTAGGTCTGTAATTTTCTACCAATGAAAATGTTAGTTTCATTTCTGATTCAGAACATAAAAATGTATAGCGTCAATAACATTTTCAAATGCCTAATCACTTTGTTATATTTCTTTTAAGAACTCAAAGAAAATATAACATTCTTGTCCAACTCTCTTAAGTAGACAAAGAAGAACTCACCTCTCAGTTATTCCATATAATTTGGATTATTACGGAATTAATGATTGATTGAAATGAATAATTTTAATAAATGAATTCATTCGAGTATTTGTTTATTTACTTCCTGGAATTTGACAACCCTCAAGTTTTTCAAATTACCCCAAGATTTCCAAGCTCCATTATATACATAAAATGCCTAAATGTTTGCATTATCGGATTAACTTGGCTATTTTTCATAACGCCGAGTTGCCAATCGCCAAACATCAATACCTGTTCTCAATGGTTTGCATTATTTGGGGATTTAGTTTAGCCGCCAAAAAAGGCAAACTGTAAAAAAATCAATAGTAATTGTTCTATTGTCATATTTAATTATATTCCATTATGTGAGCTTTGTACATAAGAAAAACTGTACACTGGTAAACGAAAATATATGGACATATTTATAACTAATATTATATGTTCTTAGCGAAGGCCTTGGGTTTATTCTTAAACCTTGCATACAAATGCTTATTAGATACAAAACAATATTAGAGAGTTAGTAGAAAAAAGGGAATACCACAATATTGTTTTATATTCATTACTACCCTTGAAATACGAAACTGATTCTCTTTAACTGTTTTTTCTATTTAAGAATTGTTAATATAGTTTACATTTTAATCTAAAATCCTCTATAAAGTATTATGTAACAGGTATAAAAAGAACAATTTTTATTTACAAATTATAAAGTTTCTAAAATAATCAGGTCTGATTATTATTATTATTATTAGAATATAAATATCATAGAAATATTTAAAACTAACAGCTTTTGGTGACCAGGTAGTCTGCCGAAACTGTTAGTTACGGAAAATTTCATTTGAATCTTTTGTAAATAACTTAGACTAAATGGCTTCTTTTATTAATCCAGTGACACGATTGCTGAATCAAATCAAGTGAGTAAAAAATATAAGAGCAGAAAGAATAATCATTCAATATGGAAGCTTTGGGGGTGTTACAGAGAATAATGTTTGGATTACATAATATATTACCAAAAAATTCAATATATTTTTCATTTTTTCAATAAAAAAATCGGCGCATTTCAGTAGGAAAACCAAACACCAAGCTAAAGTAGTCATGATGTAAAAATATTTAAAAAAAAAACACGAATTTTCCAAAAAATTCCTCATTGCTTAGTTCTGAAGTTAAAAGTTAGTAATAATCACCACACTGTTCAAAAGTTATATTAAAAACATGTTTTAAATAGAAACTTATTATACGAAAAAATAAACCATGATCTTCATAGTGCCATCCTGATAGCGGTGGAAGAAAGAAACAGAATGAAATTTTAATATCAAAAACGAAAAAGATTTGGTTTTTATTTATAATGATTATAATGATGAATTGTAAAATATACTAAAACACCTTTCTTGCAAAGTTCATTTTTAAAAAAACTAAAAATTATTTTTGTGCAGTAATATTTTCAAAAGTTATCTGAAAATCACCAAAATACCACCCAATACGGCTTAATTTTCAAATGTTTAAAATTCTAATTAAAATTTTAACTAAGAATTCCTTTAGGCTCCACATTTCCACTCTACGAAATATATATGTACTGCATTTGGTAGTTCTAGGTGAGATGGTCGGGCCTGTAGAACGTTAACCCAGACTTACGCATATCATCCTTTATAGAGGTACAGATTACAGAGGTACAGTAGAGGTACAGATTAATAACAGAAGTAAGACGCACTAATAATTTTATCATTACCATCATCATTTCTTTAACATTTCAAAATTTTAAAGATTAGACATCTAAGATTAAACTAGAGATATGAATGTGAAGCTACAAACATAAAAGATGCAGATAATATATCTTATTAATGCTGCCATTTTTGTAGATTTGCCCATATTTAGTTTAAATTCACGCTTGGATTTTTATGGGAAAAACTTTTAAAATATGTTTAATATTTTGAATATATGCCTTCCTTAAGCACTTAATACAATAAAATTTATCAATCACCACCCTCGCATCGAATATCATATATTTTTATTTATAAAAATTTGAATTATTTGACGACCTTTTAATTAGAGACAAAGATTAGATGGAACTCATACGCATCTCAATTATTTTATATATATTTTAGAAGAATAAAAAAGGATAGCACATTTCCTAACAGCAATGTGCCTTTTTATTAGATAATATGTAAAGGGAAATTATTAATAAATAGTCATTGTGTCAAAATAAATTTTTAAATGCTTTGCAAACAAAGGTCAACAATTTATAATCATTGAAGAAATGTTCTGTAAAGACCGTAAATTAAATATTAGCATAAACATAAAATAAAGCTTATTAGTTATTACCACGTGGTTTCTCCAATTCAGAAGCAGAATACTTTTCTCCGAAATAAATCAGGCCAAAAATAAAAAGCAATCATCAATGACTCTCCATTTTCATGTCATGGAAGTCGACACTCATATCACGTGGTACTTCTTTTGCATGCTCTACTTCCAAACATGTTCTAAATCAACCTATTAACGAAAGGATATAATAACTCTGAAACAAATTTTGCAACTTTTTTACGACCGAATACATCTATTCCCAATACCAACTAAATAATGGTAAGTAATGAAATAAAAAAAGGAATAAAAAAGGCAACCCAGCCTTCCGGTTTTTATGGCACTCTGTTTTATATCTCTTTTAACGCAACTTGACGCTGGCCAGGTGCTATTTGCTATTTTACGCTTGGATGGAACGTGCTACTGTGGAAATCGTTTGCCGGCTACTCATTACAATTCTATCCACGTAAATCGTTTGCGGTGGTGGAATAATTATTTGGGAACAATCGCACCATTGATATATTTTTGCACATAGCCAAATTGGTTCCGTTTTTTGAATTTTTGCACAAAAACGTTCGCAGTGAAAAGGTCGATTAAAAAAGGGTGTGGAAACTAATTTCAAAATGCTTAAAAATAGAGAAAAGTTTTTAAAAAACTAATTAAAGAATGAAAGGCTTTTCGGCTACTTTCAATTTTGATGTTATATTTTTTGCATATTTGTTCCATTTATGAATTGATTGGGGTTTTTATATAACTTCTATCATAATAGTATATAGTCCTTGTGCTTCTAAGGTGCATATTTAGCCACTTTTCTTCATTTTAAAGGCGTTCACCAAAATATCTTTATCATATACAACATTATATTCATCTTTTAATCAAAAAGAATATACAACATAAATGTATTCATCTTCTAATTAAAGAGAATATACAATAGAAATGTATTCACCTTCTAATTAATGAGAATGTTCAGCATTCAAGCAATAAAAAGCCTCTCACGCTTTAATTAATGTATTTTTCTTCCCACCTGTTTCGTGAGGACACACAAGTCCTTTCAAATCTTTCAAAATCCTAGTCTGCACCGCCATTTTATTTTTTGCTATTTTATCAGTGATGCATTTTATATATCATTTATCGCGGAAGTACAAAATACCTTACACTTCTAAGATTTGAATTTAAAGAAAGATACCATACTTCAAAAGCCTTCAATATAATTTAAAATCATTGCCGTAAACAATATCATATATATGTCCACTAATTAAATAAAATCTTCATTATTTCCGTAAAAGAAGTATTGCTCCTTCATTAACTGTTTTATTTCACTTCTTATTGGTTAGAAACCATAAGATCATCCAAATCAGTCTTTTTGTAAATCACGCATAGTTTAACTGCTCTCTCAAAAATTTAAAAGTGTAAATTTCAAATCCATAAGCGGAAAATCTTAAATAAATCGTCTGTCTGGAGACGATTACTATTCCAAAAGTTTTCAAGAACTGCCATTCACTGCACATTATACATACAAATACTAGATCTAAATGTGAAGAGCCATGAAATATTTTGGATTTTCTGTCTATATTTGCTATTACCATTGATTTCCATGGCACATTTACGAGATGAATCATTTTTGAGAGTGTCAAATGCAGATAAGTAAATCTGGCATCACTGCAAGATATTTCGTCGCATGTAAAATTTTGAAATCTTAAATTTCTAATCCTAACTTTTGAACTTCTAAAACTTCAATATAATTTCTCTTCTCCAAATTATTACTCTAATAAGCAAAATATGACATTTCCCACATTTGAAACCGCATATAGTTAACACGATAGTTAAAACTTTAAAAACGTCATGTTATGCGAATTCATACCGAAGGAAACAAAATATATAAATATAGAATATGCTATTATATTCGAAATTTTTATAATAAAAATGCCATTGTTAACATAAATTTTAACATATACATCAATATGCCTTAAATATTTTTTAGTGTTATCAATATTAAATAGCACCAATCGAAAGTTTTTTTTTTGAAGAGATTCTTCTGAATTTTCCGAGCCTGTGCATTACATTTTGTTTAAAAAAGTAATTTAAAAATTAATTTTTAAATGCCTTGCTTTTATGCAAACCATAATAATCATTCCCCTATTTCAAAATTTGAATACTCAAGAAAAAAAATGTTTACATATTTACACATATTTAACACAAGAAAAATAGAAACAACAGGTTTTAAACATTTACATTAAAGGATTAGAAACTTTTGATAAAACTATAAGATATTTATAAATTTAAGTACTCTGAAACTGAATAGGATGCGACTTCATAGATTGAATTAAAAATTTATTATAAGATATTTTGAACTCCGAAAGGCTTTATTACATTTAGTTTGATATCATTTCTTCAGAAAACTAATTTAGGATGTCTTGCTATAGGAAAGTTTAATTTGTAAAAAAAATTGCTGCATTATATGAGAATAATCTATATCTGCAAAGTAATAATGCCTCATAGAGTCTAACATGTAATTCCAAATTCTGAAACATATACGCCATTTTCTACTGCAATTGACTGATAAATCAGTAATATCTGTAATAAAATTCTTATATATATATATATATATATATATATACACAGTCTTGGAAATAAAAAAGGAGTACATAAACATTACGTTGTATTATTGAAGTTCAATAAAAATCCATTTCTAGCAAACTATATCTACCATATAAACAGTACTAGTAATATAGAATGCTTTTTAATAAGGTTTTTTCCTTTGGATCTTTCTTCGTATTAAATTCATGAATGTTGGAGATAGATTTCTTAATTCAAACAATTATGCAGAAGATGTTTAAGATTATTAAATTTTCT
The DNA here is from genome assembly GCA_026543865.1 of Argiope aurantia. Lineage (NCBI taxonomy): Eukaryota > Metazoa > Arthropoda > Arachnida > Araneae > Araneidae > Argiope > Argiope aurantia. Next base: position 87,375 of record JAPMOR010061303.1, on the reverse strand, counting down.
AAATATTCCTACTCATTTAAATTCAATGTAAATTCCAAAACATTCTCGTGTACCAGTTCTAAATTTTTGCTTTGATACTAAACGGTGATTTAGATACATATATATTTAATTTCCTAATATAATACATTTACTCAATAATTTCGCTAACACAAAATATTTATAAAAAAAAGGATCATTATTCAAATAAAATGAAACCATCTCGGTAATTTCTGAGATTACATTGTAAAGCACTTCAGCTTATTAAATAAATATTGTTGTAACATTCTAAACAAACAATCACCGTAACAAATAATCAACTTATTACATTATGGTTTCTACCTGGTCACGAAACGCAATGTCTGTCACGCATTTTTTTCAATCAACTACCGAAATGGACTAATTGTTAGAAACTGAAAAGCATATGTAAAATGAAAGATGCATACAGATTTTAAGAACAAATTTAGACAAATAATGAATATTTCATTTAATTTATTTATAAAAGTGTGCACTTCTGTGCTTTTGGAATTTTTGTTACTATTTTGAGATAGATGACTTAGTTAAAATAAAATTACGAATTTCACTCTGCCTTCTTAGTTATTTATCGTAGATCTTTTTAGTGGTTTATTCCATGTTTTAACCATTATATAATCTCTCTTTTCGAAGATTGTTTTTTTTCTGCAGGAACTATAAAATAGTAACTCAGGAAATTATTGAAATGGAGGCGAAGTTAGAAAAACATTTCACTAACTACATTTGGGACAAGTCAACGAAATTGTGTTATTTATTACATAAATATAAAATTAATCCTTAATATTATCAACCAATAAAGGAAATTCGTTAAAAATATGTTGCAAATGTGTTTAACATATTGAAAATATATTAAGCACATTTATAAATACTAATTAAACGCAATTTCCAAACGCAAGTACAATCATAGAATTTATATAAATTTTATGAACTTTCAAAAAGAATAAATTAATTTTAATCTTTCATTGAATCCATCTTTTTGAAAGGATATTGTCAAACTTTCTTTCAAGAAAAATAGCAATATTCAATATTTATAGAAAATTACTTTCATCATAATAGGAATAAAAACATAATTATATGAATTTTACCAAATAATCAGCAAAATCATATGAAAATATTATATTTACCCTTAAATACAAATAGGCAAATTCGTATTTAAATCACAATCTTCTGGTTATTTAAGTATATGTTAAAATTTTATTGCAAGGAGAAAAAGCGTGTTGTAATATTTTATATTTAGATTTTTGCTTAAAAATAATTTTACGTAGAAATTATTTGTACTAAGATAATTCCCATAAGTTAAAAAATGATTGAGTGTAAACTAAATATAAGCATATGCATTAACGAAGATTTATAATATTAAAAATATAAATTTTTAAATTTCTCTTCCGTAAATTACCGATAATAATAGCTACGCATTTAATTAAAAAGAAACTATTTAAAATGATGTTTTTGAGTTATTTATCAAGTAAATATCTTCCTAAATCCGAACCGTTGCTATCAAAATTGGATAAAACTGAAATGAACGAATTTAAGAACAAACCCCGTTTCATTTCGAATCCAAATGAATTTCGTATGTACTTGAGTTTTCTTATTAATTCAGATATAAATCTATTATCATCTAGAGCTGTATCGGATTAAATAAACGCTTCATTACGAGAATGCGAAGAAAATGCAAAATAATGATTTCAGCTGACAAAATATAAAATATTTGAATTATAATAATATCTATAAGGAAGTTTTCAGTGTTTAAATAGTCAATCCCTCTATCCAAATGGAGACGAAATTACATCCAGGAAAAAAAGCCATAGAAATCTGAAAAAGAATCCTCACAAAGGAAGAAAAGAGATAACTTAATCTTTTATGTCAACCACATGCAGCAAGAAGATTAGTTTTTATCCTATGAATAGCTGACACGTGCTACAAAACATACGACTTAGATGAAAGATTATCCTTTTTCAAAAATAATGAGGTCAAGAAAGTTTATTTTTGAAAGAAAATACTTTTCCATTTTATATGGTATTTGATATCGCATTACATTATTTGAATTAATAACAGTTCCTTTAATATTTAACTTGAAACTAATCATATTATACTATTTTAAAAATTATTATAATATTATCATAATAATATATTAATAGTTACGTATATTATTTTAATTCATATAATAAATAATATTGATTTAATAAAACATCATTTATAAAAAATATAAAAGAATGAAAATATTATATATTTTAAATAACCACTAATTACATTTAGCTTATTCAGTATATCTATATCGTATTAACTTAAATCATATTAAATTATTAAAATAATTATAAACCTACTTAAGTGAAATTTGAAAATTAAAGAACGAAATTATATTCCCTGGATTAAATGGACATAGTTATATTTTAAATAACTCTAGTTTGAAGAACTCGTAACATTTTTTAATGTTTAAAAAATTGAACTATATGGTTTAAAAGGAAGAAAAACAAGATAATTTTTAATTTAATTTTTTTTAATCAGAATTATATGAATTACAAAATACCTCAAAAAGCTTGCTTTTCTTTTTAAAAATTTTGCTAAAGATCCAGAAAGATAAACTTTCCAAATATTATGATACAGATCCCGATACTATAAAGTAAATTTTCCAGATATTATGGCATTATTTTAATGCATATACTTTTCTCGACATACAGAAATTACATACTTTTTATGTTTCCGAATCAAAGATTACATATAATGTAAAATAATTGATAAATTTATCTAAACCATACACAAGTTTAAAATTAATTTTTCCTACTGCAACTAATTTAACCAACGTATTTAGAAATATTTTCTATATTTATGATATTCTCAAATTTTTTTGTACTGAAAAGTTTCAAAAATCGTGTAATTTTTAATTGACATTTTTTTTTCAAATGTTGTAAAAAGATAATGTACAATAGTTGAAACGTTTGATTATTTGCATTGGAAAGTTGGAATTCATTTCAAATTTAGAAGCAGATAACATATGAAGTTAAATCAGTTTTCACTGAGGATAAAACAATTAGAAAATGAATGTTCATCGCAATAAAATTTTTATGCTTGAAATTTAACGTTTGCTAAAAAAATAAAATTTATAACTGTCAGAGATAATTATTTCTCAAAAAAAAAAAACCCTGGAAAATGTTTCCTTAGAAAAAAGTTACGACGTTTTCTTTAATTTTGAGTTCGATAAGATATCCAATTTCAGTTATTTACTTTAAGTTTGAAAGCCTTTTACCTATTGCCTACAATATTTTCCTTATATAAGAAACTAGGTACAAAAAGGACCGTAAAATTTGTTGTTGTTTTTTCCTCTATTTTTGTTATATTAGTGGTTTTAATATACCCTAATGAGATATTTTGCTGCATGTAGAATAATTTGAAATAATCAAACAATTTTTTGTATTGTATTAATTATATATCTGTTTGTTAAGGAAAAGTTAAAACTTCTGTAATTCTGTGCATAAAATTAATAATTCTGAAAAAATGAATTGCATTTTTAATGCGTTTTAAGAAATCTATAGGGACAATAAACATGAATACTTTTTAAATAATAATATTTATATGTTGGCTTACTCTCTGTAAGTTACGATAATCCTTTACGATACTATGACATCATTTATAATCCTACAAAACTCTCTAACAGGCAAAGTTTCGAAATATAAGCGTGTAAACTGGAACGTATTTATTTTTTAGATTGTACACACTCTTTTATAAAGATTTTTAACTAAAAATTAATTGAAATTTTTACTTTTTTCTCAATAACTAACCTTTAGATTTGAGGTACGAATCTCCTTTATTTTTATTATTATTATTATTATTATTATTAACCATTTTCAATGAACAATTGCTACACATTTTTCAAAAACTACGGGAGAGTTGGCAACAAAATTCAACTTGATATTTATAGCAGTTTTTTTATTTATTTTTTCTCAACAAAATTTCTTTAGTTTTTCGTAGCAAAGCCAACACCCCACTTATAACCTAAACAACTTTTCTAGAAATAAAATTTTTAGTGATCGTAGCGAGATTCAACTTTATACTATTTTGATAAATCAGAAAGATTACAGTACACAAGATTTGTAGCAGAATTTTTAAATTTTATGTAATAGAAAGCGTTGAAATTGTGTTTTGAGCACTGGATCTAATCTTCGAAATGAAATATTTCATTCCATGTCTAAAAGCAATGCGGGCATTTTTATCGTGATATAAATTAATGAATTTTTGAAAATTTAAATATCTTATATTTTTATCCTATTTCTGAGTGTCTTAAAAATCAATTTATGTATACTAATGTGGACACAAATGAATAATTTAATCTGTAAACTACTCTGCACTCAGGATAACATTTGTTTATTTTTTAAATAAATATGGTTTAAGATTTAAGGTACTGTTTTAACTGAATAAAGTATAATAAATAACATACCAAGAAAAAAAACGTATCAAATCAAATTTCAAGTTTAATAAATAATTTTTTTTTAATCTCTACTTTTTAGAGAAATTTAATTTCTTGTAATTCATTCGCAAAAGTGTCTAAAATATTTATTTGAATTCTAACAGATGTTCATAGATATTTATTTGGAACTGTTACATATGTTCATATATAAGTTAACAACAGACACCCTCTGTCCACAATAAAGGTTTTTAATGTTTATTTTTAAGTCTCAGAATAAGCAAAAATATTTTTCCAAAAAAACATAATTATAGTTCGTCTTCTTCTAAATTGATAAACTAAATGTTTTATCAAATCATTTACACAAATTATTTTTAAATTACAAATTATAGTATTTTTTATATTGAATTATAAAAAATTAACAAATCTATTTTAATTTATAAGTCACGCTGTTTGAATCTTTTCTTATATCTTTAATTCCGTTTCTGAATATTAGCAACGAAACTAGTTACCAATAAGTTTTCAGATGTTCATGAAAATATCGCTAAATACGTTATTTATTGAAACAGTGAAGTCTTTTCTTTATAATTTCATTTTAGTACAATAATCAAAATATATATTATGTTGCACCGAATCATTTTTCAAGATAAATAAAAATTCTGGATAAAATAAGACCATTATTTTGCTATTTGAACGGAATAAAAAAAAGACAATTATTTTGCAACTTGAACAAAATAAAGTAATTAATTAGTAGCTTATTTGTTAATGAAAATTACTTTAAAAGGAAATCTGAAAGCAATAAGCATTATAATTAAGTCTGAAGAATTTATTATTTTGAAATTAATTCAAATCAGTCCCATGGAAATAATAGAAAGTACAACTGTTAGGAATAGTATATTGGTTTGTAAATGTATAAATGATATCCGCATCCCAAAAATCAATATTGCATCAAAAGTATCCTCAAGCAATAATCGACTAATTAAGTTTAAAGACTGCTTATTCCAGATTTACTGTCACCAAAGCGATTTCTATAATGTGAAATCCAGTACGCTTTTGCATAATATGTGACAAAACCAATTATTCCTACTTAATATATATATATATATATATATATATCTAAAGAAGCGACAGAATCGTCCCAACCGAGACCTATATCAAGACAGATCCTAATGATAAGGGGGAGTTAAGATGGGATCGACTCACCTTTTCCTGTCGCTTCCTGGGGGGTGAGGCGGACAGACGATTCGGGGAGAGATGGGCCAGTGGCGGTCTTCGGCATCTGTGCCGGGGCTCGGCAGGGGCGCAGAGACCACAGAGACGACCTCATCAGCATAAAATCGCCGCGCCACCATCGCTCCGGTTGCGCCGTAACGGCCTCACACGTCGGAACGTCCGCCCAACCATTGTAGGGCAGAAATTTTTCTTTTTCTTTTTTTTTCTTTGTCCCTTCTTTTTTTTATTGCCTCATCTCGTTTCTCCACTTTTCCCTCGTGCATGGGCTGCGCGGGCGCACTATCCTCGAATGATTGTCTGGATCCCGACCAATCAGAGAAATGTATCGATCCTGCGTTTAAGTGCTTGCCCTCGTCCCCCTTTTTCGTAGGTACAGAACAAGGGGATGAACGTTTTGTTTAGTTGAGACGGGTTTTCGTACTGAAATTTCCTGGGTGTAAATAGAAAAGCACGTTGCAAATATTTTTGCACATGCATATGTAGACACTCTTGTGAGATTTTTTTTTTTGTTTGTTTCATTATGAAGGATGCAGATTAGATTATTTTAGCATTGGTACACTCTTTTATGTTTTGGAGTATAAAAGGAAATTACAACTAATACACATTTAAATCGGTGTCTACCTATATTAGACAAAAAAAAATTTATTAAAATAACTGTGAATTGAAAAGATTAGAGATTTAGACACTAAATTTTTCCATTCTATAAAATTTAAGAATTTGACTTCATTTCCATACTCAAAATAAAATGCTTAATCTATCATTAATTCAAAAATTAGAACAATGCAGCTAAGCTATCCGAATGCAACGCTTCCACCTTGTCAGTGTTTTTCTTTAGATTATAATACTTTCTCTATCTTTATACATTATTTAAATCATGAATCAATGGATCATATCAAAAATAAGATATGGAAACAGTAACTAAAGGCAAGGAACATAATTAAATACAGGACATCTCGGATGTATATGGTGATTAATTCCTGATTTATAGAATTAAAAATGGTTATGTATTTATTTTTTATGGATGTTGGGAACATATATATATTCATGAGTGAATAATTTCAAATATTGCCTCTTCTGATAAATATAGCTAAATTTAGATATTTCGTCTTATGCCCAACAAACAAGCCATTATTTCCTGATGACAAATCATGTCAGAAAATCAAATGCCCTTTGTTTCGATCATCAGTTTATAGTCATCTATTATCAACAAAGAAGAGACTTCAAAAGCATGTAAAATACTATTGTTAGAAAAATGAAAATATTACTGTTATTATCTGTTTATTATTATAATTTACAACTTAGTTAATTACAACAAATAAAACCATCCAATCACAAGACAGCATCCAAAATAACTTATATTGAGGAAACCACCTATGATGAAAATGCTATACTATCAATAATACATTAACGCAAAAGTTTTTAATTTAAATTTTCTGTCAAATCTCGCACATGTATATTATTAGAAACTATTGTAGGCCATTTTTAGTAACAATTATAATCTAGATGAGTCCTCATGCAGGCACCACGACCTGGATTCGGTAGACATTTTTTTTATGTTGCATTAATCGTGAATCAACAAAAAATTCATACATCATACGTTGGCAGCATATGCCACCAAGGAACCATAAATGTCATTAAAACTTGCCACAAAATTTATTACCGCTTTTACACCTGTCGATCCAATAACAGAGCTCACATTTAAACTTACTATCTCAAAGTCATTAGGAACTGAGCTCTTTTATGCCACTAAAATTTATGATTCATTATAAGAAATCACTTAGTATGATAGATTACCTTTGGAGACATTATCATATCCTTCCTGTATTATTTGAATAAAACACTTGTTGAAACGAAAAAAATTATAATACTTCTCAAAGAACTTTACATTTTTAGAACATTTCAGATATACGGCTCTTTAAAGGATCATTCTACAAATCTATATAAATATTTAATTAAAAGTATAAAATATTCATTTTACAGTTTTATCCGATAATTTGAAATAATGAATAATGTGTGGAAATAATGTGTTCTGTTTATTGTTTCATTTTAGAGGCTTTCAATATTAAAATTATATTTCGCATATTTATTCTAATCCTGAGATTCAAATATTAATTTTAATTATATTACTGATGCAGCTAAGACAGTACCGGCCCTTGTGCCATAAAAAAAGACAATCAATCAATCAATTTAAATTTGAAAGTTATTTTTAAATGAAAGGATTTTTAATCCATTGTTTAATGCATTAATAATTTACTTTTATTTTGTATATTTTCTTTAAATAAAATCCACTTCCCTTAAAGTTTATATACTTATAACATTTTTCAACTTATAAATGCATTTTCCTTTTCTTAATTTAATATATATTCAGTAAAAGTTTCAGCACTCTGTCATATTCCCATTGAAAAAAATGCAGAATCAGAGTAATACTGATAACTTGCATTTGAAACGTATTTTAAAAACAAACGAAATTATTTTAATTTATTAAGATTTACACTCGTAGCAACATTTAGGGGCTAAAAGACTTAATTTCAATATTTTTAATCATTATTTATTTTTACATCTATTAAAGAATTTCATTTATCTTGGAAATATTTACTAAATTATCGCATTTTCTAAATAATTGTTCAGTTAGTACATTAAAATTATTTCTTGTAAACGATTATCGAAAATTTTTTATATTTTTTAAATGTAGTTTTAATAATTTAATCAGAAATTTTTAATATAAATTTATTTTTCCGTATTTTACCTTTTATTTTGTCTCTTTTTGGCATTGTAATACACCATTAATGTTTTTTTAATTATTTCTATTGGTTCCACTTTTAATGTAAAATATACATTATGTTATCGATAAGTTCTCTCTATAAATTTTCTTATAATTTAAAATGTATATTAAGTCTAATCTAAAATTCCTATCATAATATTAAGAAGTTCATATTATTATGAAAAAAAATGTTTTTTTTTTCAAAGGGTAATCGAGCATTTTTTGCATTTTTTAAATGCTGCTTTAATAATTTTTTCAGAAATTTTTAATTTATTTTTTTCCGAATTTCACTTTTTATTCTGTCTTTTTATATCATTGTAATACACCATTAACGCTTTTTTAATTATTTCTGTTGGCTCAACTTATAATGTAAAATGCACTTTATTTTATCTATAAGTTATCTCTATAAATTATCTTATTAATTTTTTCAGAAATTTTTAATTTATTTTTTTTCCGAATTTCACTTTTTATTCTGTCCTTTTATATCATTGTAATACACCATTAACGCTTTTTTAATTATTTCTGTTGGCTCAACTTATAATGTAAAATGCACTTTATTTTATCTATAAGTTATCTCTATAAATTATCTTATTTAAAATGTATATTGAATAAAATTTAAACTTTCTTTCATAATATTAAAAAATTCTTGATAATTACTTCTTGGAAAAGCTGTCATTTACTTATATAGCTTAAAATTAATTTGATAGGTGAAATAAAAGTAAACATTTTTTATTTATTTTAGTGTTGGTCCTGAATAAATAAAATTTTGTCTGAAAGTTATACGAAATAACTTGAATAGTTTTATCTAATTTATTTTAATAAATTAATAACAAACATCAGCGAGGAATGCAATATACTCTCATGTCCAGAGGGACAACATTTCCACTATATCAAGGGAGGAGGGAATGATGACCAGAATAGCATCCTAAATGAGATTTCTAAAAATATATAAAGTGAGAGCGTAGTTGAAAATCATTCTTGGTATTCTAAATACCGGCATGGTTACTTAGAATGAGTTTTCTCCAAGAGATTGTATATTGGATAGAAAATCGTGTTAGGATTCTGTAAAAGTCGTTTTACGGCGCAGATAATTATCTAAAGGAGAAAGCTCCTCAAAAACTGGATGTTTTCTCTCTCTCTCTCTCTCTCTCTTCCCTTCAGAAGTTAGGAAAATTTATAGCATTGTTGATAAAACCTTTAAGCTTGCTATCTTTTTTTTTAATCAATTCTAGACCATCAAATGAATATGCGCGATTTTTTTCATTTATTTTTCAGAGTACATGTTTTGAATTTTCTTTTTAAGTTGATCATGAATTATAGTTATTAAAATCAAGTAGAAAATTTATTTTCAATGAAAAATATGTTATAAAATTTTGTTGTTAAGTTTTTGCATGATTATTTTTGTCATCAAAAAAATGTGACAAGGGAAAATACTATTTTTTTTTTTTATCTTTTTGTGTTCTTGAAATGTAGTAATTCTTGGCGTAATTTTTTTGGTATTTTGGATTTATTTAAGATATAATTTTTATCACCTATTTTGCAAATTGCTAAATTGTTAATTGCTTACATTTACATACTTTACAGTAAATTTATTGTGGATAAATTAATTAGAAAGAAATAAATGCATACCGCATAATTGAACTGAAAATGCATATTTTTCTTTTAAATCAAACAACTACAGAATAGTTCTTAAAAAAAATGAAGAAACTTTTTTGTTGTTTTTTCTCTTTGCTGCTGTTGCTTTTTTACTTTTTCATACTTTTATTTTCTTGTAATTCTCGTCAAGAGAAAGTATAGTAATTAAAAAAAATCGATCTCGAAATGTTGACAAATTTCTACGTTTCAGACCTCCTTATTCTTGTCAAGAGAAAGTATAGTAATAAAAAAAAATCGATCTCGAAATGTTGACAAATTTATACGTTTCAGACCTCCTTATTCTCGTCAAGAGAAAGTATAGTAATTAAAAAAAATCGATCTCGAAATGTTGACAAATTTCTACGTTTCAAACCTCCTTCAGTCCGGGAAAAAAAATTTTGGAGAATTCTCTTTATCTGCCTGTGAACACAATTATGCAAAAACTCATTGAGTTATACGGGTGAAATTTGGTACATGTACATCAAAAAATTTTGCATATTTATTTTAAATTTTGGACGAAATCCATTTAAAGGAAAGCTGTCTGGCCCGGTATCATGACAGAGAGATTGCCCGGATGCAAATAAACAAAATAAATACAAAACATTAATAGCTAGATAGATAATATTTGGTTCGCAGTTTTATCATCTAATTATACAATTTTATAACATTTTAAACCAGTTCGATCAAAAGATTGATCATCTGTCGGTCAACTCAAGCACAATACTTAAAAAAGGCACAGACTTTATCTTGTGACAAATTATAGTTTTATGTCAAATTTTAGTTTCAATCGCTCGGAAAAAGAGCGTCCAAATTACACATTCGATTCTAACCTGAGTATTAATCGCCAATGATTGATCATCAAAGATCGCACGCCAGATTCAAGCCAAAGCTCTATACTTTGCAACTATTGTTCGCCAATGCCATGCATGATATTTAATCATTTAAAAATTAATCAATTACTAGTTGATATTATTTAGATATCAATTAATTTAGAAATGAGAGGTACTCATTATTATAATTGCAGATAACTTAACAAAGTAACAAAGGGCTTACATTTTATTTGGGACTTGTTGAATGCGCAAGTTCAGTTTCAAGCAATTTCAAATGGTAGTTTTGAAGAGAAGTAGAAAAGTTTTAAAAGAATAAAAATTAAGTTTAAGAAGTAACTTTTATTAACTATGAAAGCTTTCATTTCTCCACATATAATTTAGAATATATCTATTTATAAGCATATAATTAGAATCTATGCCTTTGAAATCTACATAGAAATTAAACAATCATAAATATTTTCTTACATAAGTACCTTACATATATCTCAATACAATATATCTCAATTTCTTACATGTATCTCAATACATAAATATTTTCTAAGTCAGAAAGCTCAAACTAAATAACAAACTAGTATTAATGAAAAATGTGGTTTTGGAAGTAGCACTTGGAAGAAAACCATAGTAAATTTGATAAAAACTAATTCAAATTGACATACACGAATAAAGTATTAAAAAAATAGAGGATGAAACTCATACTTCTTAATTAATGTAAAAAAATTGTAAAGGGAAGAGTAACATTTGGTATCTAAAATGCATTTTGCATTCATATTTAATAACATTTTGCATAAAATGCATTCATATTTAATAACAATGGTCTTTAGTATGGCAGTTTCATTCTTGAAGAATAAAAACATACTAGAATTCAAAAAAGTAAATACATTTTATTAGTTTTCTTTATAAATAAGTAAAATTATTACATTTTCTGCAGTTTTTAGGATAATTATGTCTTAAATTCTTCTCTTTGTGATTTTTACAGGGTCTTTTGTTTGCCATTTCCTATAGATAGTTTACTATTTAAAGAAAATAGCTTAATATACAATTTAACTTCTGGTTAGCTGGTTAAAAATATACAATTTAACTTTCATATTTTAAAAACAACCTGGATACGGTTTGCAGTACATTTAGGTAAGAACTGGATTTCATTTCAACTCAAATAACAATTCGAATTCTTAATAACTGTTTTCATGGATAAAAATGTATGAGCTATACATATCACGAGCACATAAATTCCATCTTTAACTTTTATCATATATTTAATTCCAATTCGTTCAATTCTAAATTCATCTAAGTAGGATTAAAAATAAATAATTATTTTTCTACAATATCACATTTCCTTTGTATAAGAAGGGTTTATTAAATTCTTTTTTTATCAATATAATTTTCATATAAAATGGTTCGTTTTCTGTTATATATGTCACAAAATACCAGTAAAATATATCAATAAATAGAATCAAAACTCGTATGTTAAGAAAACACACAAAGAAGGCCATGCATATCTTCCATAGACTATTAAAAGTAACAAACTGAAAAAGGAAAATGAGTTTTTGTGCTCTTGTTGTTTTAAAATGTCGTCTCTGTAAATAACAACGTGATGAAAATTCGAAAAAATAACATATATCAATGAACATCGGTTTACAATATCAATCGTCGATTTAACGTATATCAAGGAATCGTCTGTTATTCTGGAAATATATTGATATATGCAACTTTTTTGTGAAAAATGACATTTTCAATTAAGGAAACCACATTAGCTGCTTTCTTTCCTTCTACGTCAATTACGTCACATTAGTAGTGTATCGACGATATCAGTAGGTAGCTCACAAAACTTTTATAATGTCAAGCCTAAAAATCATGATATTTGCCAAATAGATTTAAAATTATATATTAACAAAGGAAACTTTGTAACGATATTTCAGGCAAATTGCAAGAAATTTAAATCCATAAAAGGAAAATTAAAGTCGAAAAGTAAGCTTGAAGTATGTTTTAGTTTATTCAGAACAAATTATTTATTATTAGTTATCATTAAATTTATCAGGTTCAAAAGGAAAAAAAACCTAATTTTGAGCATCGTACACAAAAATAGAAATAATAAAAATAATAATTGAAAAAAACTAATAGGATTGTAACAATAAATGCTGATAAACATTGGACATTTAGTTTTAAGGCGAAAGATTTATATAGTACGAAAGGGAGTCAGTTTATATAACTTCAAAGGTATATGATAATAATTACAAACAACTTCTGACTGCCTGTTATCTGATTACATTTTGAGATTTCATGTCTTTTTCATCAGGCAAAATGCGAGATGAGTTAAAAAAATTACATTTAGATGCGCAGATATAAATGGCTGGAGAGTAACGAAATGCATTTTATTACTTATTTGTCTATTTTTACCGGGGAAGTGCAAAGTCACTGCTACTTTCATGCACTTAGTTTGTTAAGCATTTTAAGTTTACAAAAGAGATTTTATAACATTTGTATTTGACATATTTCCAAAGTTCAAACCATTGAGTGTCACTTCAAATAAGCATTCCAAAGAATACTTTCTAGATTTTCTTTGATTTTCTTTAAGAATATGATAAAAATCCAATAATTAAATTGATTGATTTTTTTTCAAAATGTGATAAAAGATTTGTATTAGCAGCTCGTTTTTTATTTACAGTAAAATACATATTTTTAAAATCATATTTTTGGGTAAAAGTTTAGAATCGGCTTCCCCTTGATGTTTTGGCGATTTTTTCACTCAAATCTACACTAGAAACATATTTTTTCATTAAAAATAAACCCCAAACATTACCTTTATGATATGTAGAATAAATATTTTCTTTCGTTATAAATCCTTAAACATTCTAATTTCAATCTAATTCTCCATTATAAAAATGATAAACATATGTTCTTTGTTAATATTGTTCTATAACAATATTAGCAAATTTTTAATTTACAAATAGTTCGTTTTTAGCTTTCATATATTTTGCCTCTTATAAAACATTTTTTTTCTTTATTGCAGTTATTAAAACCTTTCAACAATTTTAATAGCATTTGTAGAAGACACTAATACAATTTCTCTGTACTCGAATGTTTAAACATCTTTATGTTCAAAAGAACAAAAGAACAATACACTATGAGTTAGAGTTCAGAATTTCCTTGATGGATTCATGTATTGTATGCTATTAATAACACATCAGAATAACTTGAAAATTTTCTTCTTGAAACAATCCTTTGCATTATAATCATGAAATGCTGAATAATAATATAGATCTCAAAAATTCTGTGTGCCATAAAGTGAACATGATTAGAAAACAAACGTGAACTGAAATGTAACCTGTGATATATGTATATTGTATATACTGTGTGTGTGTGTGTGCGCGCGCGCGCGCTTGCTCACATGATGTTTCTAATACTGCTTTCTGACGATTTAGTTTCATGGTAAGAAAGAGAATTTTACAGTTAGTTCGGATGCCTTGGTTGTCGGGACATGGCCCCAGATTTGGCAATCACTTTAGACGCAAAAGCGAAAGTTCCAGAAATAGCTGGAATTTTGGCAATATAAAATGACTCTTTTAATCAAGAAGTTAAGCATTTGTTTCCGGTACTGAAATGCGCCTGTCAGAACAACAAAATATTGAATTACATTTGTTCTGTAAATATGACATGACTCCAATGTGCTTGGAGCTTATTTATCATTTATTTTGCAAAAGAAGGCCTGAGTTTTGTTCTTTCTTATTTTTGCACTAACAAAAATGTTTCTCTGGTCTAATGTAATCCAACTCATCTGATCACTTTTCGAACGGATTTAGTTGAAATTAAAGTAAAAAAAATAGTTTGGTAAACTCTGTAGAAATCTTTACTGCACTCATATGTGGACTTATCACAATTTTTTTTAACTAGAAATCTCTTATTATGTTGAGTTAACATTGCTAAAGGACCTTTTATAACCTTTTTTACAATTCAGTTTTCTTTTACAAAACGCTTTATCACATATTAATTTATATAAAGGAATAAATTTAGTAGTTTATTCCTAAACATGCCGAATTTATTTACTAATACGGAGATGAAAAATAATGACTTTTTGAATGCGTTTTCCTTTCCTTGTGACTACGAGCTATTTTAAAATAATAAACCAAACATAAAGAAACAATCAAACAAGGACTAAAGTCAAAAAAATTTTTAAATGTCACTGTTCCAAAAAGAGAAAAAAAATAGGTGTAAAAGGTAAATTTATTAATGAATTTATCTAAAAAAATCTCGATATTTTTTGTGTCTCGTACTATCCTCACCTTCTCGCATTTTAATTTTTAATTTTTAAAAAATAAAAAGGCAACAAAGAATATAATTGCTTCTTTTTTTCAGAATTACATGGAAATTATTTTAAATAATACAAAACTTCACATTGCAATTCAATTTCAGGTCTCAGAGATTTCCCTTTTTAAAAGTGTTTGCATACTGTTAGATAAAATTTCTATATTGATTGACTCGCCGATTTAAATTTGATTTACATTTTAAAACTTGCTACCTACCTAATACCTAAATTCGGTATCGTTCTGTTTTCCGCCAAGCATGCCACAATCTTATCAAATGCTCAGAATCTTGAACAAAAAACAGTTAAATTGTTTCAAATCAAGTTGTTAGATTTTTAGGATATAAGAAATAATTTAGGGTTGTAATAAATATTGTAAAGAAATATTGCCACATTTGAAAAAATGTCGTTCGAAAAATTAAACTTTGCAAAACGGAATTATTTGAAAGTCAAACCAAAAGATTCTCTTTTATTATTTGTAATAATTGCTTCCTTTGATAAAATAATTTCAATTCTAAATATTTAGGATTTTTTTAAGAATTCCCAATTCTTTGTTACTCATTTGACGTCTTTTTCTCTTAGCATTTACGTTCTATAAGTTAGTCTTATTAGATTCAGTATAATTATAGTACATTTGATTAGCTTTAATTAAATATTTATGATAGTACACTTTATTTTCATAACTTAGATAGTTAATACATATGCCAGTGAATTAGAAAATTCTACTTTTAAATGAATACAACATTAACACGTAAACACGAACACGTACAAATGCAAAAAAAAATCTTTTATGCAAAAAAAATAAGTATTTTTTATTCGTATTCTGACAACAAATCCAAACAAATAACTTTTTTTCTAATCAAAAAGCTTGCGGGTAATGTTAATGTAACATAAATTGTTAGACAGCATACGCATTGTGTTTCATCATAAGTGTAACAATTAGTTACACTTATGACGAGGTTAATTAGTTTAGTGAAGTGAACTAAGTGACTTAGTTTTTAAATAATGTTTACAATTTTGTTTATGGCAATAACAATAAATAAAGTGCATAGCACTCTGATAATATATTCCTTTTCCATAAGAATTATTTAGTCGACAATAATAGAAATCTAAATAAATTTTAAAAATTATCCAAAGTAATTAAGAAGTGTGGAACAAATTCAAACACAGATGAGAGAGTATAAAAAGATATAATTTGTATATAAAGGATAGAAATGAAGGAGAATATTTTTTACTAAGAAGTCATAATTTATTTATTTCATAATTTACAATTTAAACTTCTGTCTGGCTCCATAATTGGGGAATCCGTGTGTTATTAAAATAATAGCTTGTAAATGCTTAGTGTATCAACTTCTTTTCGAAAATTCAAACGCTAATAAATCTAACTTACACGAAGATGTGATGACACTTTTCTACAGTAATAAACAACATTTTTCCTTATCATCTTCGCTCATACTATTAGAAAAAAACTAATGCTGCAAAAAATTTAATTCTTCGTCTAACGGTTCATTGGTGGATGGAATTCTGAACTCAACCATCCTATATCACCAACATTAATACATAAGAATTTAAATACATCCGAATTATTTCCGCTCTTCTGTCTAAATATCTAGGAATATCTGAATGATCGTAGCTGTGATAACAAGGAGATGGAAACTAATGTTGAGTTCTAATTCCCATTACTGGTTGCTGTAGAATCCGAATAGAAGGAGGTTCCATCGATCCTATAACCTTGATGTATCCATCCAAGAAGCGGAATCTAACCATCATACCAGAAGCTTTTCATTTTCATATCTTACTTATGTCTTGGAATTCTTATTCTACATAATTTTTCACACGAACAAATACAGAATCATCTGATGATTGAAATTATAATTTATGCTACCATTAAACTCTGATTTTATAATAGGAAAGTAACCGCCTTAATTTTCTTTTCAAATATTTTTATTTATATTCAAATAGCCTCTTTTTATCTTCATTCGTTCTCAAATCAATAAATCTTAAAATTGAAGATTTTTTTAATCATTGAAAATTCTACTCTCTACTAATTTTTAATAATGTTGTTATATCTCCACATCGAAAATTTTAAATTCAATCCCCTCTGAAATAAATTGCTCGTATTATATTCCTTGTATAACAAAATGCAATAACCAAGCAATTTCCAATGTTACTCTCTTTTTTTTATTTACCTTAATGGCACCCGCATTAGGTCTCTCAAACAACTGAATAAAAAAACACAAACAAAACAATATACAGTTACTTAACTACCTCTCCCATTTGTACACTACAAAAACCCTAAAAAGCTTCATTAACACCCCTACTTAAACAAGAGTAAATTATGCCTCATCAGACACATAACAAAACAAAAAAATAGGTTCACTCAACTCAACCTAAGCTTAATCAAGGCATGCCCCACCCCCACCATTATGGTACCGCGTGTCATCCGGAAAAATACAAATCCGAGTCGAAAACAAAAACCCCTTCTGTTGGCAAAAGAAACAAGAAGAATAGAGGAATCCTTGCCGAGCCAGCGGCACATTAAAATCCCATCAAACATTAACTCTTCTTTTGTCGGAAGCAGGCCATTAGCATTTTGTGAAAAGCGCTCATTCTCTCCTAATCACTGGAAGGCCGCCCATTAAGACACTTGGAGCCCATTAGACACCATGAATTTTCGCGCCTCGCTACTTTAATTAGGGAAGAGTTGAAGGGATGCCCTGTTTACGTTCGAGCAGGTGTCATGTGTAGTATTTCAAGGGGAGTGTACAATGGCAAAACGTATCTTGGAGAAGCAAAGAGGAGTATGCATTGACTTTCCATCGAATGAAACTTTAGGTTGTCATTGATTTTTTGGAAATTGGTTTAATTTTTTCATCTGGCCTATACATATTTTGTGCTAAGGTCCAATGTAAGCTAATATGAATAATCCGGGAAAATATTTTAACATGAAAGTTATATTAGACGACAGACATTAAAATATATTTCAAAAGACAATTCATCGAAACATTAAGTATTCATTGTTACCAGTGAGCTTTCATCTTTAAAAAAAAGTGTTTATTTTCATTATAAATTGTGCTTCCAAAATTAACGGAAGATTTGAATTTTCCATCATTCTTGAAGTAAAGTGCTACAACCTTATTTTTAAAAAAACTATTTGAAAGCTTATTGTGATTTTGGGCACAAGTTTAGGGTTAGTAAAAATGGTACGTTACACAATAGAACAATGTGTTTTCAACGTTGAACTATGTCTAAAATATAATGAAAATCTGACGCCCACAGTTTGAACATTTGAGAATTGGCCCTCTAGATCGTGTGATTTAACACCATTGGATTTCTTCTTATAGAGTTATTTGAAGTGCTATAATAGTAAGCTCACAAACAGGCGTGCATTGAAAGGGGAAATTCAAAGCTTCATCAACGATATTCAGCCACATTTATGCAAAATGGTCATGGAAAATTTCGACAAAAGAGTGATTATGAGCCAGGAGAGCCGTGGAGGCTATGTCTTATTTGTTATACCTCACATAACCCTATCCTGTGTCTATTACGATTCAATAAAAATATAACAATTTAAAGAAAGAAAACTGTGTTTTATATTTAATTCGTATCTTGCGTTAACGCGTTGTTCTGTTCGTGTAACGCTCTATTTTTACTAACCCTAAATTATCAGATATCAGATGGTTTTTTAATAGGGTCGCAAATATTTTACTGCACGATTGATGGCAAATTCAAATCTTGCGTTGATTTTGGGCACCCAATAGTATGTTAGTGAGTAGATCATAAAATTCTTGTTTGCTTTCTTATAAAATAATAGGAAGAGAAATAATAATAATTATAAAATAATATGAAGAAAAATAGTAACAACTGTCGAAAAAATTGATCCTGAAATATTAAGGATTCTTTTTGCTTCAGATCTCCTTATGTATGGAAAACCCTTTTTGCATTTTTATGCAGGATGATCGCAAAGTCTTTCACTTATTACAAAAAAAATGATCATAAAAAAATACTACAATTTGGCATATAACTGTTTTGATACATTGCAAAGACGTTTATGAAGGTTTTAGTAAAACCCTTTGCGTCAATAAATTTCAATATAAACACTCCTGATAGGTCGATGAATTTTAAGACGGTAATCTAATTCTGGCATTACGGCTAAAACATTAGTATTGCATCTGTGATCCTACTTTATCTTAAGTATATCAATAAGTTGCAAACATTCTGTCCTTAATTAATATAATCACAAAATTCACAGTTTAATAACAATCAGACGTAAAATCATTATTTCTGCTTCAGTTAACTTATCAGTTGGACAAAAATATTAATAATGTAGCTACCCTACAGAAAAATATTTAGTGGTTCTTTCGTAATAATTTCTTGTAATAAGATAAAGAGTGTATGTCCATCCTATATGCCTAACAATCGATCTACATGTATAACATGATAACATGCTAGAAACAGAAATCTAGAATGATGTCTTTTAATAAAATTGTCGATTTATAAAAAAATTAATATCGATATCTATCTTATATATAAATTATATGACTATGAGCCATATCATCAGACGTGTGAAAATCTTGGGCGGGGGATCTTTTTACTTAAATTTAAGATTAAGTGTAGAAACTGAAATAAAATTTTTCTTAATGATATACGTCATGTATTTCTGAGAAAATAGCTGGGGCTTAATAGCTCTAAAAAAAAGTTACACTCTCATGTAAAAAAAACTCTTATGCTTTGTATATACATTATTAACAAAAATATCTGGATGTTTTCGGATTTACGCATTTTTAAGAATTTCTCTAAAAAGAATGAATGAGCTATCTTTGAACTTTGACCTTATAAAATATATATACTTGATCTCACGTTTTATCGTAAAGATTCGATCACGGAATTCTTTAGCCGATCGAACAGAAAAATCAATTTCGACAACACTTGTCTTTGATGTGGGAGACGCTCACATGCATTTTCTCAAAAGTAGCATACAAATACGGGAAAGTATAAAGTTTATTTAAATAATTCCCAAATATTTCGTGACGCTTTTCCTTATAAAAACCAGTTTGATTTTCCACCAAATTATACAAATCTTTCAGAATATGTAATAAAATATAATTAAAAATATATATCAAAATTTAAAATGAGTTTTATAAATATTAAAAGAAACATCAGCAATTTTAGTAAAGTTTTTAACTACGCAAGCATGAAATAAAACATTTTTTCTGCATTATTTGAATGCAAAATATATAGGGCAATATATATAAATATTTCAAAGAAATACCATTAAGACTGAGAAAAATGTTGACTTTCTATTGAGAGAAATTTTGGTAGCTTTCTAAGAAAAGCTAAAAGTCTATTGTTTTCTACAAATTGACATTCTTTAAGCTCCAGGTTAATATAGTTATCCCGAATACTGAAAAACACTAGAATTATATTAAGGGTCTTTTTACTTATAATTAAGTATGTATGAGCCCTTTTTATTTCTAATTAAGTACGTAACATAAATTGCGTTAAATATAACACCATTATACGATCGAGTAATTACACTGACAGCTGAGAATCTGGATCTTAATCCCACTGAACATGTATGGGATGAGTTGGAATGTTGAATTGCAATTGGACGATTAAGATCCACATCATATTGCAGAGCCTAACTAGCTTTCTTGTAGAAGAATGACGAGTAATTTACTCAGAAACATTATGAAAAACTAGTGGATAGCCGTCATCATAGAGTTATAGCCATCTTAGCAAGAAATAATGGTCTCATATTAATAATTATGCCTTTGCATGCATAAACAAAGCGTAAAGGTGCATAGATTATTTTAATTATATTTTAAATCAAGTACATATTGTTAGAAATATTATTGGCTTTTTTTTAAATAATGATAAATAATATATTAAAACTTTTTTTTCATTTACGATGCATAATTAAATGCAATTTATTTTACATGCTTATAAGTCGAATAAGACGTCTAAATGTTTCTAGCCTTTTATAGAATTTCAGTATAACTATTCGAAGATGGTAGAACAAAGAATATCTGTTTGTGAAGTGCTCCTAGACGTTTAACTTTTAATAAGGAGCAACTGAAATTCAGCTCATTTACTGAATTCTAAAAATGAGCTGAATTTAAAACTATAAATAACTATAAATAACTATCGGAATCTTATTACTAAACTATAGAATTTTTATGCAAGTTACCTTATATAACTAATATATTCAAATTATACAAAGAAAGCATGCTATATTTCACGCATGCACAGTTAAATTCTGATATTTCCTCTAGTATTTATAAAATTTATTTTAAATTTTAATATAAACCTTTAATAATATGTTGACATATATCATGAACTTATTGTATAATTGAATTAAAAATATTTCCTTTTATATGGTAAAGAAATTGGGAAATTTCGAATCTTTTTTAAAACAAACCTTTATATTTTTCCTTATATGTATGCTAATTTTATAAAACTGCATGTAAGTGTTACCCACAACAAAAAAAACTGCATGTAAATGTTACCCAACAAAAATCGTTTGTTGAAAACGGGTTGTTTTTATTCCCTAAAGACCAAGTGAGCAAATCGTTCAAATAAAACACTAGTTCAATAATATATTTTAGATGGTCGACAGTTCATTCATTTTTAGAAATCCAGAAAAATGTGTAACAGAGAAAATCTCCAGATATTTTTGTTCATATTGTGTATTATACAAATACGAACGTATTTATCCTTCATGTAATTTAAAGCTATTTTCAAGTAAAGGAGTAAGAAAAATTGCAAATGGATTCAAAATAATACAAAGACCTGTGAAAAAGTATACCGTGCTTCGTAACCGATATCAGCTGTGACGTTTAGTACATGTACTTACTATTATTATCCGTAAATGAGAAGATAGATTTCTATCAATAAATGTCATGGGAGTTGCATGCACCCATTGTGCTCTCGAAGAGTAATTATAGTATCAAACTTGATAGATATCTAGACAAGCATTATCATTGAAGAGCCTTGTGCCTATGTGACAGAAATAGCAAACCTTAGGTATAACGTGATAATCGTTTAATTGATAATAAAATGATATTTTCAGAACACATCAGTGGAATAAAGACAAAAACAAGTTTGAAACGCGTAGTGGACCCAAAAATCAAAGCAATCGTTAATCTAGACACTATATGAATTGAAAAGACATTTTCACAATCCATTTCAACCAACACTATCATGAGAAAAATGCCTGCTGTTAATATTTAGGCTAAGTTGACAGTTCGTAAACCATTAGTTTCGTCTCATAACGTTCCATCTATATCAATGAGCACACTCAGCAGTGGTAGCAAGTTATTATTATTCCTAACATTTCCGATCTTTGTGAGATTTAGATTCGTGAACACTGAATAGAAAATACTTTACCAACTACAAATTGTGCATGTAGTTCATTTTATGTAGGACTTTTGTTTATTTAGGTTTAGTTATATTAACGTCCCGTTTGAAGAAACACTAGGGCTATTTTGGGACGGACCTCGTAATTTTGAACCGCGGTCAGATGACCAGGACGACACCTGAACTGGCACCCCACCCTCTCCACACCACACCACACCAGCGGGAGGACGTTTGGTCAGGACGGATTTAACGTGCAACAGATCCCCTTACATGACGGTTCTTCGGTGGAATCGGGTCTCGAACATGAAACCCTCCGGTTCCGAAGCCGAGACCTTACCACCAGGCCACCGCGGCCCGACTTTTGTTTATATAACCCTATGTTCTTGGTATATTTAACGTTTTGCTTCGGAAGATGGAAGCTCGGGGCATTCTGAAAGATTATGTCCACCCTCTTGATATGACTTCGTTCCTGGAAAACAGACCAATTTTTTTCAAGAACTCTCCTATCCTCATTTCTATATACAGGTCATCTTAAAAAGTTGAGCAAGTAATTATTTTCCTAAATATTACCATTCGACATATACAACAGTGATCCAGACATAGCAAGAGCTTCGTTAAATAAGATAGAAAATTATACGAATACACTCTGAAATCTGTGAACGCTAATTATAAAAAATATTTTAAAAAATAAACTTTTATACGGCCCCAATAGTATAAAAAAATCAGTTAGTAAAATATTTTTCTTTCTTCATACACGGAGTTCCACACTTCTGCATATAACACTACAAATATATGTTTATTTTTAAATTTAGGACTTGTCACAGAGTCAAATAAAAACAATTATTTTGGAAATATAAATGTACATAAAAACCGTCATAAGTAAATTGTCAAATAGCACATCAATCAATCTTCATGACTTGAAAGAAATTTGTTACATCCACATAATATTGTTCACGATTACTGACCAACAAATTTCAATTTCGATTTCATGAAGAAGAGAAATTTTAAGAGATTGAATATTTAAAGCATCTTAGAGAAACAATGTAGTTCCGAACAAGAAAAGAAATTTCTTTGCTCGCAATTATGTTCTTGATAGTAAACTTTCCTAAAAATAACATATTTCAATATCAAAGACAATTTTGAAATTCTTATGATTTAAGATGTATTTAAATGTAATGCAAGTTTGGTTCCTCCCATCAATGATGGCACTTACTTCCTTAGGGAAGGGTTGTACTGTTGCCGGTAATGGCCAGTACTCAGTACTGTTGCCGGTAATGGCCGGTCACTCAGTTTTTTTTTTATCCGTATGCCTTAGAGGCGTGTCGGGGAATCAGTGGTACGACTATACATTTGGTCAGAAACTATGTATCAAATTTCATCTGTTAAGCTTAAGATGTTTTTAGAAATATCATGTTCACACACAGATAGTAATTTCAAAAATACGTATTTCAGACATATGGAGATATGAAACTTGAAGACACGTCAAAATCTCCAGTTTGAATTTTTTTGACAATGGCAGTACTTTCTCTTTGTACGTTTCGTACAAGACAAAAGGAAAAATGGATTTCTAAAACCAATGTGGATAATACAATAAAAATATAGCTAAAAAAGTAAAAAAATAAAAAAGACATCACCAAATTAACTTTTTTTTTTTAATCTCTAAGTTACCGTAAAAATCCTTTTCATCCTATAATTGTTTCTGAAGGAAAACTAAGGGAAATAAAAGCAACCTTTACAATTTGTCAGCCAAAAAGGTAATATTGAAATATTTTTATAAGAGTTTTATTGGTGCTGGTTGAAAATATTCAGTTACGTATAATCTAGACAAAGTTCTTTTTGACTATGACTGTGGTTTGTAAATAGCATACTAATGTGGGAATATACAAAAAAGCTATGTGAAATAATCCCGAAGTTATTCGCATCTTGCATTAGATTTCAGCATTCTTTTTCAGTACTTGATAACTGCTATTTAGATCATCATTTAGATTTAGATCCCTACTTCAATGGATAGAAGAAAACGTAGTGCAGTTTTTAAAAGCTTACTTCTATTAATATAATACCGAAATATTTTTATTAATATAAATATATCTCTACTAATAATAAAGATGGAAAGTGTGTGTGTGTGTGTGTGTGTGTGTGTGTGTGTGTGTGTGTGTGTG